>JALGBA010004245.1:0-364211 GCA_023970755.1 Azemiops feae
GAAGGAAGGAAGGAAGGAAGGAAATGGGAATGAGAATGAGAATGAGAATGAGAATGAGAAGGAGGGAAAGAAAGAGGGGAGGAAGGAAGGAAGGAGATGGGAATGAGAAGGAGGGAAAGGAGGGGAGGGGAGGGGAGGGGAGGGGAGGAAGGAAGGAAGGAAGGAAGGAAGGAAGGAAGGAAGGAAGGAAGGAAGGAAGGAAGGAAGAAAGAAGATGGGAATGAGGAGGGAGGCAGGGTGGGAGGGGAAAAGGAAGGAAGGAACCCCCCCCCCACGGTAACCACAATGCTAATGCGGCCCTCAATGAAATTGAGTTTGACACCCCTATATAAAAGGTTGTTAAGTGAATCTGGTTTACCCATTCACTTCGCTTGTCAAACAGTTGCAAAAGGCGATCACATGACCTTGAGACATGCAGCCATCATAAATATGAATCAGTTGCCAAGCATCCGAATGTAAATCACATGACCCTGGGAATGCTGAAACAGTCATAAGTGTGAAAAATGGTCATAAGTCACTTTTTTCAGTGCCGTTGTAACTTTGAACAGTCAGCGAACTGTTTAAGTCGAGAACTACCTGTACTTTATCACTTTTTTCCTTTTTTTTTTTTATCAAGTTTTTGACACCTTGCTAGGCGACTGGTGGTACTCGGATATTGCCATATCCTAAAAGTGGTACAATGGGTGAAAAGGTTGAAAAGCCCTGGACTAGAAGACCTCCAAGGTCCCTTCTAACTCTGTTATTCTGTTATGACAATTTTTGAAATTAATTTTCTTTGTAAAAGTATGGTAATAAATTCTTCCAATCAACAATGTTAGTTTCAGTCTTCATGTGCACATTAAAGAATGCACAGTCATCCCAAAAGCAAATCACACCCATATTTTACTATTGCTCATTTACATTATTTACATTCAATACTGAACATTTTCAGTATTCAGTATTTTCATGGCATGACTTTTTTATCCACTTTGTTCTTGCATATCAACATTTATAGCATTTTTAGTTCCATTCTTCAAAATACCATTATTCTTCCCATACAAATATTTATATTACAAATTGTTTAATCACCTTTATTTTGAATTCCATTTATATTAATGAAGATTCCTTGTTTATTCCTTTTAGCCACTTTCAGACCAATTTTATTTACATCAAAATTCCTCTGAATTTTCTCCGCCTCTTCCAATCTTAAGTGGTTTTTTTAAAAAAGTTTTTTTTTTAATTCTGTCTTTGTTATTTTTACCAGTAACTCAGGTGGTGAACATACCAAATACTGCTTCCTCATCCTATTTTCCTCACAACAACAATCTTGTGAGGTGGGTTGGGCTGAGAGAGAATGGCCCAAAATAACCCAGCTAATTTTTCATGCCTAAGGCAGGACTGAAACTCGCAATCTCACGGTCTTTACCATTTGCTTCCCAAATATTCTGTAATAATTTTCCCTATGCCATGGATGTCACCAGATAGCTGATAGATATTAACCTCCAATGCTTACCATGACTTTGGTCAACTGAGGCTTTCATGCAATGTTTTTAGTACAATAGAAGAGTGCCACTAATTAGGTTTAACACATTTTAGCCAGTATGTCCACAACTTCAACCAAACCCTAGTTTTATCTAAAAATTGCTAACACTATTTTTTAGAAAAGATTGAGTTTCTACCCTAGAGATTATATTTATTTATTTATTTATTTGTAACACCTAAAGGTACAATCACAAAAGATAAAAACTATATAAAGTAAAAGACATTATGTTGATACAAAAAGCCAAACACTATGGCTCAGTTAAAAGATAGGGTGGGAAGGAGCAGGATGGGGAGGTGGGATCTATTGTTAATCAATCAACCACCTCCGCTGTGATGCTTCCCCATTGGAGCCCCAAGCTAACTGGCAGAGCCAGGTCTTTAGGCTCTTCCGAAAGATCAGGAGGGGCAGGGGGCAAGATGTTCCACAGGGCAAGTGCAATGGCAGAGAAGGCCCTTCTCCTAGACACTCCCCTTGATGGAATAATCGCCCCGATGGGGCCTGTAGCATGCCCCCAATGAGATGAGACTGTCCCTCAATTGGCCTGGATCCATACCATGAAGGGCTTTAAATGTTATAATTGTTAGGAATAAAATAAATTTCACTTAAAAGGTGTTGGAAAGCAAAACAAGTTTTATTGAAGCATTTGCAAAGGCTGGTAGATCTTGGTAAATACAATCCCAGAGACCACGCCCAAATTAGTTCAGCATAAACCTTTATACCTGTCCCGTAGAATACGCCCCATCCTTCCTTTCCAAACCCAGTTGATAAGTCCAGTCTAATCACATGCTTTCTGACCGCCTAATTGTACTGCAACTGTACAATTAATAATTCCCCTTTGTTTTACTTTTATTTTTCCCTTTTCATATTCGTGACATTCAACCAACTCAGTTCACAATAGGAGCCTGTTTGTCTAAGCTGAATGATACAAATATTTTGTTCCCTTGCTTATCTATACAATGTAACTAATGCCTGCTTCAAACCAAAAGTTGTGTATGTTATCACTTTAGCCAGGTTAAATATGGCTGCGCTTTGGCTATATGATTGTACCTTAAAATACTGGCTCTAAATAGTTTTTATAAAATATAAACTAATCTATATTAGGAAAAATTATAACATACACATTTCTTTTATGCCTCACATTATCAGCTTCTTGAATTGTACCCAGAAGCACACTGGCAGCCAATGCAGCCTGTGGAGCAGTGCTGTTATATGGGCCATTCTTGGGGCCCCAAGACCTGCCCGCACTCTGCACCAGCTGCAGCTTCTGAAGGCTCTTCAAGGGTAGCCTCATGCAGAGTGTAAGAAACAAAGCCCACACTCAGATTGTTGGAAATACCAAAGTTTTTATTAACAAAGTGTTTGCAAAGGCTGGTGGATCTCTAAGCTGCAAACAAAAGAGAGACCCCACACCCTGGTTATAGATTTCAGCATTCATTTCTATCACCGGCTGCTTGTCCATCCTTCCCAGGCCCAGTTGATAGGCCCAGGTCAGTCACATGCTAACAGTCTGCCTATAATGTGCCATCATAACTAAATGCTTAAAGTTAGTTAAGCCCTTCTTGTCACCCAAACCTGCTAAGCACACAGCCCTTTCATTTCTCACCTCTTTGGTATTTCCTTATCCACTCTCTTGTTTATCTGTACAATTCAGTACCTGGTACATGTCTCAAGCCAGAAGCTGTGTGGGCAAACATGGCTGTGCTTAGGGTAAATATGTATTAGTATGGCTATACTTAAAATACTAACCCTAGGTAGTTTAAACAAAGACTAAACCTTATATAAATTCTATAATATGTCATTCATAAGCTATATGCTAATCTACATTATGGAAAATTACAACCTATTATGTTATATCTCATAATCCACCCTTTTTCTTTTACCCTACTTGGAAATTTTCATAGTCTAATACGTTTCAAACTGTTATAACATCATTTCAACATTTTTATATTCATTTCTTCCTTGTAACAACCACTGAGTCTAAAACAGATAACAATCAAGGGACAACACTGTATTAAATAATTATTATTACTACTAGAGCAATTCCAATTGAATTTAAAATTCCCCAATCCCAATCAGGGAGCCAATCAGTCAGCCATTTCTTTGATTCTGAATAGTTTTCTTCCCCTTTCTTCTTTTTCCCATATCTGTTTTTTCTATTCTTACCATCCTTAAAGAATCTGCTCTAGAGACCTCAATTCCAAAACCATAAGTTCAGTTCACCAAACCCCCTTCCTTTGTAAAATTGGTTAGTATAATATATATTTTATTACACTGGTTATTCTGGCAGTTTAGATGGACTCCATCCATTATTAGTTGCAAACTGGTCCTATTTGGTTTCTTATTAGTATTTAATGGTTGGTATTTAATGTTACCAACCATTAATCATCACTCCCTTCCTTTGTACAAATTATAATCTTGAGGCCTCATACATAAAACGCATCCTGTTTTACAAAATTGTAAAACCACCTTACACACGTCAAAACTCAAAGTGACATTGCCATTTAAATTTGTTACTATGATTGTACTGAGGGTTTCAGATGTGGTCCTAATTTCCATCTTATAATGTTTTACTTTCATGACATGTTCTATATTCCCAAATTGCACTAGGCAACTTATTATATAACTTCTTAGTATTAATCCCATATTTCCAGAAGTTCCATAAGATCTATCCATTCAAGGCTGGGGGGGGGGGGTGTATCACAATATTACTTTCTCCCAGGACCACAGAATTAAGATCTGGTTGTAGTGGAACCCCTCTCCCTGCACCCTCATTCTGAGGATATTGTGGATATAATGCTTCTGTTGGGAGTAGCCCTTTGCACATTTATCCTACCCAATCTTCAATGATTATAATGTCACAGGGGTGTCACACTCGCACACAAACCCACAATCACAGCAATAAAAACAACAACAACATTCGGTAATGCAGTTATAATCACAAAATCAGCACATCCAGTAACTGCTGGAGTTCAATATTTGTCACCTGATCCTTAGGATGGAATAGCATGGGTAGCCAACTTTTCCTGAAGCAGTATAGGGCTGCAAAACCTGCAATGAGAAAAATAGAAAACAACAACCAAGCCACTATCTCTCCATTCAATAGCAACCACATTAGTTTTTAATAACTGTTAATTTTAAGAGTCCATTTCCTTGTTCTGCTCTCCACTCCCTTGGTTTGTCCACTGGTCCTTTCACTCTGGTATAATGGTTCCATCCTTTTTCTTTTGTCAGTTGTCAGGAGGACTTGATAGGGCCTGTCCCAGGCTGGACTAAGCTTCTCTTCACGCCAGCTCTTTATTAGGACCCAATCATCAGGCTGGAACTTGTGAACCACAAATTCAAGTGGAAGTGTTTGTACTAGGAGACCTTTATTCCTGATGGAAGACAAAGCAGAAGTGAGCCCCAATATATAGTTCTTTATAAACATATCCTTAGTTTCATGTTGTGGAATTTCCCCCACTTGAGGTAATTTAAAATCAACTTAATTGCATTGAAATGGCCTCACCACTAGATGATGTAGAACTTTTGATTTATCCATTTACACACCATACATTTGTCACAAACTTGTTTAGCCACTGTGTACAACCCACAGCATCCATAGGCTTCCAAAAACAAATCACATAATGCCTTAGTTCCCCAATGACTATCCTGATGTAGTACTTCCAAAATTTCCCTAGTTATCGATGTGCCTGCTCCTTCCACATGAATAATAGCTAACTCCTGTGCTAACTCCTGCTGCTACAAGCACATCTTCTATCTTTACATGAGCCAACTCTTTCCCTTTACTATTAATCAATCCTCGTTCTTCCCAAATCTTTTCAAAAGGGTGCAAAGCATACTTTGAATCAGTGTATATAGTCCCTCTCTGTTTCTCCAACAATTTTAAAGCTTGATTTAATGCATGCAATTCACAAGTCTGTGCAGACCAACTTAAAACCAACTTTCCTGCTACCACCAAAACTTCTTTTCCTTCTATTATTGCATATCCATTCCTTCGCTTCCTTTCTACCACTCTACCATCTCTGATCCTCCTTCTAAATCTCTTCTTAAAAATTGAACTGGATTCAAGCTAACATCAGTAGTCAATACTAAATCATTTTGTTCGATAAGTATATTCTCATATTTTTAATATGGAAAATTACAACATTATGTTGTATCTCACGAGAGTATATTGCAATCCAGACACTATGCCCAGCCCTACCAACAAGTAGACATATGATATACATTCAGGGTTCTTCCATTAATACTTTTGGTCTGGGTGTGCCTTCAGGTTAATGTTGACTCCAAGCAACAGCCTTGATGAGTCCCTGCAGTTTTCTCAGCAAGATTTCTGGAAGTGGTTTGCCACTGCCTCCTTCCTATGGCTGAGAGACATTGACTGGCCCAGGTCACCAAGTTGTCTTTGTGGTTACGATGAGACTAGAACTCCTGATCTCCCAGTTCTAGCCTGGTGCTTTAAGCAATACATCAAACTGGCTTTCCTATGAGTGTTTACCAATTCAATTAGTGTTTGGTGGGATATGTTTATAAGTCTTCACTATTTTACAATTGTGACTTTTCATGGGTGCCTATCTACCTATATCACACACACATACATTATTATACTGAAGCAGAAATGTGACGAACAAATTTTTTGAGGAGGAAGAAATCTCTAGGAAAGATTTCATGTGGAATTAGCAACTCTAGATTGTTAAGATGGGGAAGCTCAGGATTGTGTGTGATTTTTTTCTGTATTTATAGATCTCTTTCTGTCTATTCTTGTGGAATTATCTTAAATGTATCTTGCCTTCTTTCATGTGAAAGTGTAAATCATTAGCTCTGCTAATTGCTAAATGTAATTATGTGTATTTAAATTAGGAAGAATTGCTTATTATATTTGGAGCATAAAATTTCCTCTAGTCTTTGTTTACCAAAATTGGATGCTGCATGGGAGATAAAATGTTGTAAGAGATGTTGGGATTCAAATCAACCACAAAGCTCACAAAATAGATAAAACTGGGAAAACCTTTGGAATAAGGATGCAACACAAATGTAATTACTTAGGAATTTTTAAAAAATGCACACGAAAAAGAGTTGATAATTGCATTATATCACTCTTACGGGTGCCCTTTGCAAGACTCAGAAGGTAGTCATCCTTAAAAGTATCCAAGTAACTGGAAAGACAGTTAACTGCACTCAGTGCTTCAGACAAGTACATACCTCAGCATTTCTTAGGGCCATTCAATCTCTTAGTAGCCTACAATTTTTTTTAATACTAATAACCATGTTGAGTAATAGCTTAATTAAGAAAAAAAACATAAACAACTTGCTGAGCTAGAACATTTCCTTTGCCTAAACATGCATTGCCATCTTCAAAATGCCATGTTGCTAGTCCTACCCAGGTAATTGGAGAAAGTATAGCAAGGTGGAACTTGCCATGGCACGCCTGCTTCTTACTATGTCTCCCTTGCCTTGGGGCATTATCATGCAAGTTAGAAGAGTGATATACATAAGTAGAAATATCTACATGGTTTTAAATAAATAAATGGCAAGGCCTTATTACTGCTCTCTCCTCTTTCATTCATAGAAGTTGAGCTAAATTCTTTCGATTTAAATATTTTCAGTGTCTATTTCTTGCAAACCTGATGGTGGCTCTTCTGTTTAGGAATTGAATTATTACAATCTCATGTCATGTTACCAATCCCAATCCCTTGTAATATCAATCCTACTGAATTTCAAATCTGTTTGCAAGATTTAATCATATTATCTTATAGCACTTATAATTGCCTCCCATTTCAAGGAAGAAAAAATGAAAGAAAATTCATAATAACCCTCTCCCATCAGAAAAACAAGAACAACAGATAAAACCCAAGATAGGCACCCACAGTCAATAAGCTGGGGCCAAAGGTTTGTTGAAACTGAAATATCAATTAATTAAAGGCTGCATATATTGTACTTCTGGGGTAAAGTATTCTTCAGAAGAAGCAATCAGCATATCTCATGCTACTTTAAGGATTTACCAACCCTAAGCCAAAAGGAAACTAAACTAGTGTATCATTTGTTGCCCCCAGTCCCAATCCCTATCCTGCCTCTTCTGGCTTACTTCTAGATGTCCAGATTTTGCTGAACATATATTAAACAAAACCAATGGTTTAACCCCTTGGCTTTGCAGTCCTTCCTCTTTCCCTATATCATCAACCAGCAAAAAACACTATTGTCTAGGAATCTAGGAATTATTTTTTTAAAATGGATTTAGACAAAGCATTCTTGATCTTAGGACCATACAGTGCACCAGCTCAAAGTGACCAAAGGATGATAACATTTTCCCAATCCTCTCAGATCATCTGAATGCCAGCAACATCTGACTGGGAAATATGAAAGATTGTCTTCATCCTTAAAATGTTGCTGATTGTTTAGCTTGAAAGGGGAAATATGATCCTAATACACTATCATGTTTCCCTGAAAATAAGACCCAGTCTTACAATTTTGGGGGGACCAAAAGACCCATTAGGGCTTATTTTCAGGGGATGTCTTATTTTGTGGCCACCCGCCCACTCCATCCCACTGTCTGGTTGCTCACAGCCGCAACGGGGCAGGAGAGCATGCATTGCACCAGTGCCGCCTCTACGAGGTGAGGCAAAGCGGGTGGGGGGGGGGTTGGACTGCATCTGCTTATCTCAGAGCCCCCGCAGTCAGGTGACTCCCCGCTCAGCTACCTCCCCCTGCCCATTCAATAACCCGGCTGCCTGCCCGCCTCTTCCCTTTCACTCCCCTCCTGAGCCGAACTGCCATGCTACGGAGGATGGACGGGGCAGGCTGTCGCCTTAACCAGTTCCCCTCCGCTGTTTTCAGAGCCAGGGGGGAGTGATGCTGAAAGGCTCTACAGCTGCTGCACAACAGTTGTGTCTGCTGCTGGAGGGGCTTTCTTCGGTCCTGGCCACCCCTACTTCGCCTGCAGATCTGCCAACTCTCCGGAAGCCGAAGCTTGGTGTCTGGTAGGCAGAGGGAGGTGGCAGGGGAGGCTTGCACCGCTCGGTCCTTTGGCTGCCCCCACCTGTCTCTACCGCTCTCCTCCTTGCCTGAAGGTGCATTCCGCCAGCACTGCCCTCACCTCCTGAGCGTCTGCCATGGAAAGCCCTGTAAACCACTGTGGCCACAGACAAGCAAAAGGTGGGAGAGAGCAGGTGGGTGGCTTCAGTGGGTGTCTGGTAGGCAAAGGGTGGTGGCAGGGAAAGTTGGCAGCTGGAGTGACAGCAGCATGGTTTTTGGAGCCCCCCGCTGCCAGCCCTGGTATAACTGTTCTATGGCTATATGGGAAGAGCTGCAAGGGGGCCGGTGGGATGATGCAGAGAGCCTACCACCGGCCTCCAGAGCTGCCGCCATTGCCGTCACTTTCATTATCATTCCCCCCTGGCTCCAAAATGGCTGAAGGGGACCAGGTAAGGCGACTGAGCCTCCCCCGCCCATCCTCTGAAGCATGGCAGTCCGGCTTGGGAGGGGAATGAAAGGGAAGATGCGGGCAGGCAGCTGCGGGGCCCGAGGTAAGCGGGTGCGGGGCATGTGGGGAAGCTCCACCCCCACCTGCCTCATCTCAACTTGTGGCGGTGGCACCGGTGCGACACATGCTCTCCTGACCCATTGTGGCAGTGAACAACCAGAGGATGGAACGAGTGGGTGGGCTCTTAACTAGAGCTTATTTTGGGGGTAGTGCTTATATTAGGCACATGTGTAAAAATCATGCTAGGGCTTATTTTCTGGTTGGGTCTTATTTTTGAGGAAACATGGTATTCTGAAGCAATTAATAATGATTTAAGTCTATAGTAACACAATTTGCTCTGATGATATTTGCTTTTTTCTTAGGACCTTCCCTTACTTGCAGTTAATTATGATATGAATATTCCCCGGCAAGTCCTCATATTTAGTTTTCATCTTTCCATTAGAATCTTAAGATGGTATGCAAAGTATTCTCCAGTGTTTCATCCAATGAACCGGACATAGGCTGCACTAACAGAATGACTAGCTCAAGGTCACTAAGTAAGAAAGTAAGCTTCCAAAGCGATGGTTGGATTTAATCCTCCAGTTTCCCCAAACCTAATCCAACATTTTCATCAATATACTACACTGGCATATTCTCTAGCATATATTTATTTTATTGCTATAATCTAGATTGAGCATTTTAATTGTAAAGCTAGCTCTAAATACCTTAAATAATTTTGGATGCATACATTATCACAGGATATCAAATAATTATATGGGGCATGCAATGCCTTTCATCAAAATTAATTATTGAAACATAATTTGAAACATATATTGGAAGAGCTTTACTCCTTGATCAGATCCTATTATACTTCCTCTTTTCTTCTTTTCTGAAATCCTCAGCCAAGCAACTGAAGGGCTAATGAAGAGAAGAAAGATCTGCCCTAAGCTGTTTATTGTTTTTAAGTATTAAAATTCAGATATAGATTATATGCTATCAAATTGGTGTCAACTCTTAGCAGCCACACAGATTCTCTCCATGACAATCTGCCCCTAACCTGATCCTTCAGGTCACTGAAACTGGGTTCAATAATGTACTAAACCAGGATATCTTGAATAAGCCACAGTAGCCTAATTCACTATGCTTAATCATATGCCATAGTTTTAAGACATCAATGGATAGTTCACATATGAATACAATGATTTTCTGTTACCCTTGAGTTTCAGCAACTTGAAAATCTCAGTGAAAATTTAAAGAGCAGGTTAATAAGCAACAGCAATCTACAGATATATTATCTACCACATTTATATCTCATCATTCCTGCAACAAGCCAACAAAACAGATACATAGTAAATGAACAGTCACATTATTCTGAGGTTACTATCAATATTATCAATATGTTATGGGGATTTAAATTGATCAGATTAAGGCAATTAATCTGAAGGCTGGTTCACCTAGGGCTAGCATATCAGAACCACAAATAACCACCAGGCAATAGATCAGAAAATTCTAGATCAACTGAATCGTTGCAATCATAACTGAATAGCCCCAGATTCATCCCTGATATCTTTGGTTTTGTGGTTAACAGAAACACAACCCAAATCAATGCATAGTTTAAGTGCTCTACACGAATCCAGTAAATTGCAGTTTATTCAATAAAGCATAATTTTTTTAAATCAAATTGTAACAGAAAAAGAACAAAATATAAAAAGTATGCAAATAATTCTCAAAGGAAAAAAAAACAACAGAAACAGAACAATCCTACTGCATTTCAAATCTGTTTGAAAGATTTAATTATTTTACAGTACTTATAAGTGCATAAAGAACATAAAAGTGCTTTAAAAGAAAAAAAGTAAAGTATACTTTCATAACAGTTAAGTTAGAATTATATATATCTTAACCAAAGTGAATATTATTCAACTACATATATATTTGTTTCTAATACTTATATAAGTATCATTTTTAATCTACTGTACTTTATAAAAATGAGTTTCATATTCCTTTATACTTGTCCAAAGACTATATCTATAGGCAATCCACTCATAGGTAGCAAGTGTAATTAGGTGTCAATCCACTGAGTAAACGGGGCCATACATTTCTCCATCCAATACTGAACATTAGTCTTTTGGCCATAGTAAGGACATGGAGAAGCCACTTACATTGTCCATTTGTCAAATTCTATGTAATAGTTCAAGATATTATTAGCAGATTCCACTTAATAAGACACAATCAGGCTTGTCCACCAGCAAATTTCAAAGATAAAAGCCTCTGTATATGAAGGATCATCAAACCTGTGAATCTGGTTTTGGTGAGTAACGCAGAATGGATTAATCTAAGGAACGCATGAAATACTGAAGTAGTATTGGTCTGGCAAGACTTCAAAGCTTTTGCAAAAAAAAAAAAATCTCTCTAGCGGATCAAGATATATCCATGGTTATGAAAACCTTTAAAAGGTCAGTGTTGGCCCACCTGAAAGCCATCACAGATCTGCTACTAGACCCCTTGCAATTTGCCTACTGTGCAAATAAATCAGTAGATGATGCTGTTAATATGGCACTGCATCTTGAATTCCGAAAGACCTATGCAAGGGTCCTTTTTGTAGATTTCAGCTTGGCATTCAACATTATCATTACTGAAATCCTGCTCTCTAAATTGACTCAACTAGCTGTGCTTGATCATATTTGTAGATGGATTATAAGCTTTATAATGAATAGGAAGCAGCAGGTGAAGCTAGGTAAAATCACATCAAATATCTGTTCAATTAGTACAGGAGCCCCCCAGCCTCCCCATTACTCTTCTCTATATACCAGTGACTGATCTAGAAGGAGCCCTCTGTTAAAATACTGAAGTTTACAGATGATACAACAATCATTGTTCTTATTTGAGATTAAGATGAGTCTGCATATGGCCCTGTGGTGCAGCCAGAACAATCTGGAACTGAACACTCTTCAAACTGTAGAGATGACAGTAGTTTTTAGAAGCTCTCCTACTTTACCACTTCTTACAATATTAGGCAACAAGTATCAACAGTAGAGACCTTCAAATTTCTAGTTCTATTATCTCCAAGGACTTGAAATGGACACCTAACATTAGAACCATTATTAAGAAGGCACAAGAGAATATTCTTCCTGCGTCAACTCAGAAAGCTCAGATTGTCCAAGGATCTGCTGATACAGTTCTATAGAGGAATTACTGATCCTGTCATTTGTACCTCAATTACTGTTTGATTTGGCATAGCAACCAAACAAGACAGGTACAGACTTCAGCGGATAGTTAGGACTGCAGAAAAAACAATTGCAACCAGCTTGTCTTCCATTGAGAATCTGTATACTGCACAAACCAGAAAGAGGGTTGAGAAAATATCTGCAGACCTCTCACATCCTGGATATAATCTGTTTCACTTTCAACTTCTCCCCTCAGGATGCTGCAAGAGAGTATTGCATAACAAAACAACTAGACACAAAAGGTAGTTTTTCCCCCCATGCCATCACTCTGCTGAATTCCCACAGCACTGCCTAATTTCTCATTTCATCTTTATTTTCTTCTCCTATTGATTGCTTATGATTTATCAACGGTTGTTTGTAACTTATTAATGATTGTAACTATGATTTATTATCTATGACCTATTACTTGCTGTTTATATGTACGCGAGCTTATGCACTGGAGACAAATTCCTTGTGTGTTTAATCACACTTGGCCAATAAAAGAATTCTATTCTGTTCCATTCTTATTCCTATTCTATTCTAAATTGGTTTCTTACTTTGGCTGGAAACCCATTTCAGCAAAAAGTTTGATTCCTGGTAGAACATATGTAAAATCTCATCTCTTGTAGTAATATAAAAAAAATTCACAATAATATTGGAACTGGTTCCAGTCTCTCTCTTATAAAAAGAATTTAGTCACATGTTCTGTCTTGACTCCATGGTCTGTTCCCAAAGAGAGCTTTTTGAAAAAACCTCCATAAATTCAGCCAGGTTTGATAGACTTGAAGTATTCATAATGTCGATCGCATGTAATTTTTTCCTGTGTGACATTAAATAAGTTATTCATCCAAAATTGACTAGTTTTAGTGAGAGTGTTATGAGCTGCTAGCCGGGCCTCACTGAGAGCCATTTTTTCTTCCATCTCGTTTAAATCAGTTTTAACCTTTGCCAGATCTTGTTGGGTCGGCGTCAAGGCTTGCATCTGAACCAGGATCTAATTTAGCAAATTAATTGAAGACTCTTCTTCCATTTTCCCTGGTTCGGCAGATAATGACGCAGCTTTAAAAAAATAATGGCACATCTGAAATTAAGCGAGCTATTAATCATTTGAATCTTGTTGCCATCTCAAGAGTTCATAGAAGGAAAATAAAATACAATGAAATATTTCATTTATCCAACGAGCGAAGTCTTTGTTTAGACAGTCTGGTAATCTAGAAACCTGAAAACATTTAATCGAGAGAATGGTGAGAGACATCCACTCAAAGCGCCATCCAAAACCGGAAGTTTATTCAATAAAACACAATTAGGAAAGCTGACCATAACCGTAATTAGGAAAGCTGACCCGGACTTGTTACCGTTTCCAAGACCCATCCTACCCCTTTTTTAAAAAAATCCCCCCCTTTCCTTCTGGTCCAGTGATATTCCCATCAAGGAAAAGAAAGTAGCTTAAGAGCCAGGGTGAGAGGACACGCGCCTTCCGAAGTTTTGAAGAAATGTCAGCTCCCGTACTGCGAGAGGGCGCACCGCGATGACGCACGCTCCAAACGCGGAAGCCCAAACCCCGGAGTTTGCGCAGAGAACAGCCAATAACCGGAGTTGCTGCTTTTCCGGCTGCGGTATAGTGTGGTTGCGCTTGCGCGAAAGGAACGGCAAGGCTGACGAAAAGCAGGGGCGGGGCAGATCGCAGCGAAGGACGGTGGCAGCAGTAGAAAAGCAAGCCGGGTCGGGTCGGGTCCCGTTTGGCTTTCCCATCTCGCGAGAATTCCTCAGCTACGCGACGGCCCTGGAAGTGACCGGCTGCGAGAGCAGAGAAGCCAGCGGTGGCGCGAGCAATCATGGAGCTGCCTTCTCCTGCCCGGGCGGAGCTGAAGGGCAGCGGTGTTGAGGGAAAGTCCAGTTCTTCTCTGTGCTCGGCCGAGGGGCTCGCAAGGGTTTGCGATCTCCTAAAGAGCGACCCGTCTCAGCAACAACCCCCGCCGTTGTCATCGTCGTTAACGCCGCCACCGCCTTCTCAGCCGCCGCCAAAGCGAAGCTGGACTCGGCGGCGGCGGCGGCGGCAACCGGGCGTGGAAAGTGGTGGCACCAACTGCAGTAGTAGTAGTGAAAGCAGCTGCGGTGGCAGCGAGGAAGAGGACGACGAGGAGGAGGAAGACGAGGACGACGACGAGGAGGAGGAGGAAGAAGAGGAAGAGGAAGTATCGGAGGTAGGTGACGGGCTCGCCGGGGTCACCTCTCTCTTTTTTTTTGTCCCGGGGTCTTTGCGGGACGGAAGGAAACGAGAGTCTCCGGAGTTATGGGTCGGATCTGGTTTCATAACATCGTCCTTGCGGTGACGGCGCACCGCCGCAGGGGCAGGCGCGCAAGGCTGCGCCGGGAAAAAAAAAGAGCGCGGCACCAGAGCCCCAACGGGCGGCGCCTGGGGTAGCAGTGCCTTCCCGCAGCTGGACCAGGAGGTGGAGAAGAGATCACGAGGGCATTGACCTGACCAGGGTGGAACGGAAACAGGGTAATTTGACTCCTCCCTCCGCGTCTTGTTCCCAGGAGGCAGTAGACAGACTGACGTTGGATATGTTTCTGTAGAAGTTTCGATGAAGGTCAAGTAAACTCAACCCGACATGGTCCTGTGATGGTTTTAATTTTCTATTCTTTATAGCTTGTCCTCTGCTTTTAAGAATTATATGTTAGAGAATTTCGATTTTATCTTTTAAAGTGTTGCAATTGGATGTCTGTTTCTTCTTCCTACTGGTATCCTGGCAAACAATATTGGACCAGATCCTGACAAATTTGAACTTTGGAGGAGGCTGGAGGAGGAAACACCTGAAAATAATAGGAAGGCTTGCATACTTGGAAAATTAATTTAGCCCTGTATTAAGTGAATATATTCAGAACTAACATTTGAGATTAGTGATATGTACTTTCAAGTATGTCTTCATTTGTTGCCTTAGATCTGAGCTGCTCTAGGGTTTGGGTATCACATCTTTCATAACCTTTTACATTTTGAAGCACTGTAATGAGGTCCTAGCTAATTTACTTTGTTGTAATCACAATCATTTTAACATGCATCGTCAACTTTTGAGTGCTATTAAAAAGCTTGTAGTGGTTATGACAACATATAATTTATATGACTTTGGCTGAAGCATTGTGGTTTATGGTTTATGTGATTTCTCCCTTGGAAATTATTTTGTGAGAGTGCCCCAATATGGTTTCAAAATGTTAAGTTTGCCTTCCAGCCCCAAAAGACAAGCTAACCCCATTTAAAGCACATGTAAGCAGCATATTAGGCATTATCAACATTTTAGAATCAAGGTGGGAATTATCTACATTCATATAAGTATAGATGTTAACAGCAAATATAATGTAAATTATGTTAAGAAATGGGTGAGTGATGTAACAGTTTTTCTTTCAGAAGCCTAAAGATTCTGCAGGAGTGTTTAAAACTTGTTTAAATGAGTGAATGAAGAGCATGTTGCTAAGGATGGAGTTCAGTATCATTGCAGTGTGAGCCTCTCACATTTAATGCCGAATAGTCCTTCAGAACTGTTGTTTATGCCTAATGATGGCTTTGGGGTAAGTAAACAAAATTAGAGGAATCCAGATAAACAAGAGGTACTATTGGACAATAGATGAGCTGAACAAGGAGTGGGGATAAACCAAATTCTGAGTGGAGGTTCCTTTTGCTTGAAAGATCAACTCTGCCAATTTGGAATGTTTCTGAATTGAGCTGTGCTCTCCATAGGTGGTAGCTATGTACAACTTTAATCATAACTCCCTATGTAAAGCCAGTCATTATCACCTCAAGTTTGGTAACATTCTGGTTTTAAAATGAGGCTGCCTCTACAATGCATTTAAAAATTACTGGTTGGACCGATCATTTTATTCTGACTTCAAAATATATTTTTTATAAAAAGGATACTATTTTTCCCATCTAAGCGCACTCAATAACACAGGCCTTGCATTGCATTCCATGAATGCAACATAATGGCTTAATTTGCTAGGATATGTTCTATTGTGTCATTTGGTTTATAAAGGTCCCTCTCTTTTAAGCTTTAGGTAAGCTGTTAATATTCAGTTTGTAAATATCTCTTCTGATACTATTTTGCTTTTATAAGAAAATTAAGAATATATTCTTACTTTTGACACATAGGTGCAATACCAACTACCTCAGGTAGGAATGGCCTTTAAAACATTCTTAGAAATGTTGAGACACTAAGAAACAAAACTTCTACCACTGTATTTTGTTTTAGAATGCTTCAAAATGCTCCAAACAGTCCACATTATTTTAAAACTAGATATTTCAGATTCAAAACGTTTTGTACAATGTTTGAGATGTATTATTGAGTTGCATGTTTTTGTTAGATAAATAGATAATGTGTTGTTCACCCAATGTCAACTCTAATCATCACATAAATTTTGTTCAGGACAAATATGTGTGTGTGCGTACACACACACACACACACACTTAAATGATAAGGTTTGCCAAGTAAAAGGAAGTGGCTAAAAACATTTTATTGATAGTAAAATATGAAGTATAAAATAAGCATATGCTATTGATTCACTTTTCATCAGGCTTTGATTTCCTGAACTGTATAAACCCTGCAGTCATTGGAAAGAAATATACTGATTTGACTGAAGCCCACATTTAGATTATAATATGTTAGAAGAAAGGAGTAAACATATCTTTTGTTTTAGTTGTTAGTATAATGATTAAGTTATTAACTGCCCCCGTAGCAGTTTGAAGCCATGCAAATGCAAGTAGATTAATAAGTACCACTTAGGTGGGAAGGTAACAGCATTCTGTGCACCTTTGGCATATATCCATGCTGGCCACATGAGAATTGAAATTGTCTTTGGACAATGCTGGCTTCTTCAGCCAAGAAACTGAGGTGAGCACTGTGTCCTAGAATCAGATACGACTGAAAGAGAAACCTCTACCTTTATAGTTATTAAGGTATTGGATTGGGAAGGCTCAGCTTAAAGTTCCCCGTGAGTTTGTGCCAGTTAAGTTTCTCTTAACTAATATACTCCATAGGGAATAAAATGAAGAGACACTTATGTTTCAGAGAAAATATAGGTCATAAATACAATGAAAAAATAAAATTGTATTTGATATGTGAAGAATGCTACACCTGAATTTAACAACAAACTATATTTGTGATGATAATTAATATAGGGAATAAGTCATGGATTTGGTAGACAAAAGTCCAAGTTGTTAATCATTTGTTTCAATAAGCTAGCAAAACTTACAGTATATATTTGGGTAGCCATTGTGGCCTTAAACATACAAACTAGTTATTGATGGATTTCTGAGTTTGATTATATACAAATAATTGTTGTCCTTTGACAAGGCAGGTAGATGTAAGGTTGATACTAGGGCTATTCAGTTTTAGCTATCACACTATATCAGATATATCCTTTTTTAAAGCTCTTGGGTCACTTAGAGTTTTGAGACCATGTTAGAAGTAACTCACAAAATGGCAGCCATAGTAGACATTTGTTAGAAGGCACCTATTTACTAGAAGGTAGGTAATATTAGTCCCTTTGGATACTATTTACTATTTCAATTTACTTTATTTTGTGATTATATATTCAAGCAAAGCAGTAGATTGCCCCCACCCTCTAATATTTTATTTTTTAGGAATGACTTTATGGTCTAAATGGGATCCAAGGGCACTTTACAATGATGCTTTGCATCATTTTAGTTTTACATTTATTTTTAATTAAAATACACATATAAATTGTCAATTGAAACAAGAAATCTGAAGGGTGGCAAGGGAAGTACCAGCCAGAATGTGAATGTCATGTAGAGGATCTAAAGATTACTTTAATATGACTTGCTTAAATTAGGCTGTATTATGTAGGCATGAAATTATGCTTTGTAAACTGTTTCTTTGTCTATGGTTTATTCAGTAAAGGTGACTGCATGATGACTTAAGGTGAAATGTGAAACTGCTTATTTTGTGTTCAGAAAACACTGTCTCCTATAAATTAAGTCAACATTACTATGGTTAGGTGATAGGTTGCTTTTTGTGTACTTAGGATAGTAGGCTACTATTTTATTTTTTAAAATAGTATGCATTTCTTACTTATTTAAATTCTGTTTCTTCAAGGAAATTAGAACATTTCAACCTTACCTTTATGTATGAAATAGGGTAAATTGGGAAGCAATGATTTGCCCAAAGTCTCCAGTTGGATGGACATTCACTTCTGTAGTAGAAGAAACAGAATGTACTCAAAGATCTACTGTATATCTTAAGTTACTGTGTGGGGAAATCATGATAGTGCTATGTTGTTCCTTGTTAATCTCATTGAAGCCTTGACATCATAAATAACTCATTTCTTTCTGTATACAATGTTTGGGAAGCCCACAGTTCTAATTGTATTGCTTTGTTAATATTTTAAAATGATAAAATATTGAATACTTATCTGTGCAGTGATACTGTTTGGAAAATATTCCTTATGAACCTGTTTGTATACCTATGTTGGTTTTGCTCTTATTCAAAGACAAAAGTTTAAAAACAGACATAATTGGTAAGCCCCCTATTTTAATTAAAGGGAAACTGCTTCAAAAAAAGTGACAAAAATTATTTGTTAGATTAACTTGATAAGAGTGCAAAGCATTCAAAATAGGATTGTGACAATGTTGGTATGAATGAAGTTCATCTGCTTGAAGCATTAAAGCAGTCACATCCTCAGGAAGACTTGACAACAGCTGAAGACTGAAGATTCTTTCCTCTGTGATGTGCATACACAGCCACTTCACTTTTCTGACAATCCAGTGGAAGTATTGATTGTATATCAGTGAACAAATATTTGGGGAAGAATACTTGGGGAAGATCTTCTAAAAGCTGGCTGGAAGGATTTCTTAAATTATTTGAGATACACCCTTTGGGTATGCCAGTATGCTTTCTGAAACACCCCTTTCAAATGCTTTGCACAAGGTTAATGTTTTAATTTGTAGATTACAATGTAGCTCATTTGTAAATAAACCTTGTTGATCCATGCAATCTGTATATTTAATAGGTTTTTAAATGAATATACAAATTACCTAGCAGATTAAATAATGTCATTGTCTGGTAAATTTCCATATTTTATCATTTTTACTCAATGGTTATTCATCAATAATGTTTTCCAAGGTTTTTCTACTAGTAATTATCCTTGTTCTGTGTTTCTAAAGCTGTAAATACTGGGAAATAGAGGATTCCATTATTGTTTTTCCTTTTACTTGTGTACAGTTAGGGTTCCCCTTCCCGCCTGGGCATGCGTGTGCACAGACGCATCCTGTCATTCCGTCTCGTCCGCATTCGGTCAGCTGAACTGGCTGCTGACCCACTCCATCATCCACGCCCCGGTGTGCGCGTGTGTTCCGTCCGCACTCGATCGGCCGAGGTGGCTGCTGACTCGCCCCCAGGTCTCCCTCGTCTATGCTCAGCTGATTGCTCCCCGTCTGCAAGCGTACGCATGTTCTGCGGCGTCCTTCCTCTCCGCTGTCTTGTCCTCATCCGGTCCGCCGGTGTTCCTCCAGTTCTTCCAGGCGGGAAGGGGAACCGAAGAAGACAGGGCCAGTAAGGATAGGCAGCGGAGGGCCAGAGCAATGGGTAGACAAACGGGAGAAGAAGGAGGGGCGACAATGGAAAGGCATCGATGATGCCGGATCCGGACGTGCGGCCCGGAATGATCACGGGGGGGGGGGGCGGTTGAAAGATATATCAATGACAGTAGCATCAGGAAGGATAGGATCGAAAAAGGATGGGAGGGAGTGAATCCGGGGGCGAGTCAGCAGGCAGCCCGGCTGACCGAAGGCAGACGAGGTGGAGGAACAAGACGCGGTTGTGCGTGTGTACATCCTGGCATGAAGGGAAACTGGAAGAAATAGGGCTAATAGGGATAGATGGTGGAAGGCTAGACCAACGGGTGGACCAATGGGATAAACAGGAGAGCGGTAATGGAAAGACATCGATGATGCCGGACCCAGCCGTGCGATCCAAAATGCTTAGGGGGGGATGGTTGGTGGACACATCAATGGCAACAACATCAGAGAGGATAAGATTGACGAGGAGAGGCAGTGAATCTGAGAGCGAGTCAGCGGGTAGCCCAGCTGATCGAAGGCAGACGAGGCAGAGGGACAGGACGCGGCTGTGCGTGTGCACATCCAGGTGCGAAGAAAAACTAGAGGAAATAGGGGCAGACAGTGGAAGGCAAGAACAACGGGTGGACAAACAGGATAAAAGGGGGGGGCAGTAATGGAAAGACATCTATGATGCCTGATCCGGACGTACGGCCCAAAATGAGCACGGGGGAGCGTCTGGAAGGCATACCAGCGGCAATAGCACCAGGAAGGATAGGATTGACAAGGATGGGAGGGAGGAAAGTTGTGAAACTGGAGTGCAAAAAAGGGGAGGCGGGACAACCAAGGCAATTACAGTCAGCCAGGATGGATGGCGCTATCACACGGTCGATGAGTAAGAAACTGAGTTAGCAAGGTCTATAAAAGAGCTTTCCACCCCCAACACTTCACTCTGAAGACGCTGGCAGTGGACCAGCGAAAGCTAAGGTGGTTTTTTAGTATTGTAAATAGTTGTTTTTATTGTTTTAGCTTTTTAACAATAAACAGCTGATTTATATCCTTCCCGGAGTTCGAGGATTGTATATTATTTAACAGATATGCCCGGGATTCGTATTTTTACAGTCATTAAGGACATGTCTGTTTGTGTGTGTGTGTGTGTGTGTGTGTGTGTATACTTATTAATAGTTCCTATTTTTTCTGCAGTGTTTATACTAACTGGTTCTTTTGGTAAACTGTATTGTTACATAGTCAGAATATTGATTTTAATCTATAAGAATTTTAATTATATAGTAGCTTCTCTTATATTTGTTGTATTTATAGTCCAAATTTCCTCAAAGTGCTTAAGGTGTTGTAATCAGTTTTTTCCCCCCACGGCAACAGCAGCTAGGGGTTAGATTCAGCTAGTAACTATTCCCAAATAATCTAATCAATTTGTATACTTGAACTTGAATGTAGTTAAATGTCTTAATCACTGCAGTGAAGTGCACTGCACTATCTTTATAGTGTGATTAAATTATATATAAATTATATTTAGCAACATTATATTACTAATCTTGTCAGTACTTAATTATTTTACTTTTATTGTGTTAATATTTATTATTTATTAGGAAAATTAATTTGATCAGCTGAATGGCTAACACTGACTTTGCACAGCTTACAGAAATAAAACCCCAATACAAAACTCAATACTCCCCATATGCAAGACTATCATAAAAAATTACTGATTATTGTAGCAGGTATTAATCATATCTGTTTATACATACTTTTGAAAGGACCCCCGAACTTTCTAATGTTTTCAAATTTGAGGAGTTACTGATAATAGAAATTCTATTTTTTACATAAACTATTTCTAGAATCAGATTTTAGTTTCCAATTGTGGTTGATAACAATATGTGTGTACCATCAGGGCCTAATCTAGTATTGCAATATATATTGACAAAGCTTCTAAGATCTGTTTAGTTTTTATGCCACACTTTTATTTTAGAATTATATAATTTAGTAGACTGTACAATATTTTCTTTCAGTTCCTTGGTATTACTCTTTTTTGTATCTTCAGGAAAGACTGACAAAACTAGGCAAAAGTAATATCTTGCAGCATCAGGTCTTTAGATGTGCTCTGTTATTCAGGGCAAACAGTCAGTTTGTGGTTTCCAACATACAGGAGTACATGGAGGCTGCCTTTTCCATTGCTCTCCCAATCTTTTGAGAGCTAGTCAGGCTGGCAGGATAGGATGATTTCCCAATCTCTGTGAAAATGAGGAAGAATCCTTATTTGTTTGGGAGTTAAGTGGCAGCACCCCATTAGGCTGAAATTTATCTTGCACTTGCAAGTTATTATGTAAGAATCATAATGATTTTGTGTAAAATAGTCTTCTTGGGAAGGTTGGGGTGGAGGTTTCAATATATAAAATACCATACATTTTTTTATTTATAGTTCAGAAAGATACTTCATAATATTTCATTCAGAAGACAAAATAAGGATTTTCTGAATAGGAGAGGAGAATATAACAAGAATATTTTTTCTCCACAGTCTCCACATTTTTTGAGACTGTTTATTTATAAAGCTACCTTGCAATGTAGACTTCTATTTTAATCTGATGGTCTACTAATTATTTTATTTGGCTATTTTTTAAAAAAATGACAGCTCATAGTCTTGAAGAAAGATCAGCCAAATTCGCTAGCAGGAACATTTCATACCTAGTGCAAAAGTATTATGCATTTTTGTACAAATTATTATTTTTTGCTAATTAATTTGAATTTTGGGGGAGGAGTGGATGATGAACGCCAAAACAAAATGCAGTTCAAATTGAGGCAAAGATATTTTTTGTTCAGCCAGCCCTCAGGTACCTCTGAATCCAAATATGGTGCATATTTCTGTGTGTAGGCTTTTTGATCCCTTAGTACTCAATGAAGTTTCCACTTCCTGTTACAGGATGTCTAAGTCTAGAATTTTATTATTCTATTGTTTTGTATATCACTTATTTGGATCCAGAGCTGCTGCTTGTCAGATTTGCTGCTACCAGACTGACTTACTTGAATATGTTTTATAGCAGGAATGGAAAATGTCTGCCTACTGGCATGGCCCAATTCATCAGTCTTACAGGGCCTTCAGATCTCATTTTTATCCCAAATGTAGCCTAAATTCCTCTTGTCAGTTGCATAAAAAGAATGCATTTGTGGGCATGAAAAGCAACCCTCAAGTCCATCTGCCAAATTTATATAGAGTGGCAGAGATTGCTCCTTTTCCCATCAATCCCAGTCCCCTCCTGCATGCCTGGAAAGGTATTCATCTGAATAAGCGTAACCAAATAGATGTGCCTGTATTGTAATTAGCCCAGTTTCCTCTTTCTGATGTTTACCCGATATTTTAGAGATAAAAAAATATGGTCTGTTCCAAACTATTTAAGGCTTTTATGTATGGCAAGGATCAGAAAGAGCTGGGAACCAGTGAAATTTTAATGAAGTATTCATTTATCCCAGTGACTGTTTTGGTTGAATAATTTTAGAAGTTGAAATTTCTGAACACTGAAAAAGCGAATTTACATTTAGGATGAAATCTGCTGCCTACTGTGATCCAGACTTGTTTGTGTTTTTTCTATATCGTCTATAAACATGGGTAACCTTTATATTGTCCTATAAATTTAATTTGCAGAAAAGGCAGTGGTTAATGCTGAAGTCTACTTTGAAAAAAGTTTAAAAGTATGGATTTGCTCTTTTTGTTCTAATTTCTCTAAGATGGAATAGTGAAGAATGATGTAACTGAGAAAAAATGATATGTTCAGAATGAATTAGATAGCTGTATTCCCTTTAAATAGTTACTTTTTTTTCTATGTAGAAAAGGGTTAGGAAATATTGATTACTTCTCCTTCTGCTTAAGGGCTTCTGTTTGAATGGCATCCTATCTGCATTTATATTCTATTCCTGAATGGGATTCTGTTATCAAGTAAAAGTTTAAGTCGCCCTTAAATCAAGTTCATTATTATAGAGATTATGTGAACACACCATGTTGCATTCTTGACAGTAATACAGGGTGGATAGCTTTTTTTACATTGCAGTCTAGGCTCCTAGGAATATAATTGATGAGTTCCTGTCCTAGAGTGGCTAGGTTCTTCTATCTCCTATGGTTTCCAATTCTTCATTAAGTAATTAGGATTTCAAGAGAGAAATAAATTGTTCTGTATTAACTTTTGCAAAGATATTTCTTAAGTACTAGGTTTTAACCCAGGATCCAACAAAAATACTTGACCTGCCAATCTGAGTTTGTACAGTCCCTTATATTATAATGAATATTCCTCACTGTAATTGTTTTAGTAACCAGTAATATTTCTGTATTTTTTCTTTTTCCTGTGTCACAGGTTTCTGTTGGGGCAATTTCTTGATGTCTTTTTCTTTGGTGGTAATTCTGCTAATTATATGGCCCAAACTCAGAAAAAGGAAATCTCTGAGAAAAGCTGTTAGGACGTTACCACAAAGCTCTCTCCCCATCCCCCCTTTTTAGTTATTTGTATTTTTATTCAAACTGTAATGGACTTGTATGCAATGACTTAGGATTAGTATTTTTCAAACTTGTCAACTTAAGATGCATGGACTTCAATCATTGTATCAGTCCCCAAAAATTTATAATTACATGCCTTAATGATTACCTTCCAGTTGCACTCACATCCATTATGAAGAAGTGTTTTGAGAGACTGGTAAAGGATGATATTGTTTCATGATTTTCCCCTACATTTGACGCATTATAGTTTGCTTATCGGAAGAACCGCTCTATAGATGATGCACTTTCTTGTGTGCTTCATCTTAGTTTGGTGTACCTGGAGGAAAAGAATAATCACATGCAAAAGCTGTTTGTTAATTTTAGTTCGGTATTCAACACAATCATTCCTCAGCATTTGGTGAACAAACTGGGCCTATTAGGTTTTAATACTTCCTTACATAACTGGATACTTGACTTCCTTATTGATAGGTCCCAGTTTGTGCAAGTTGGAAGAAAAGTTTCCAATTCCATTTTTTTGAGTATGGGTTCCCCACAGGACTGTGTTTTGGACTGTGAACCGTTACGGTTCATCTCAATGACCCATGATTGCTGTGCTAAGTCTGCTACGAATTATACTGTGAAGTATGCGGGTGATACGGCAGTGGTGGGTCTTATCTGGGATGATAATGAAGATTCTTATAGGGAAGAGGTAAAGGCTTTGGTGGACTGGTGCAATAAAAATAACCTGGTTTTGAATGTTAATAAAACAAAGGAGATTGCTGTTAATTTTAGAAAGAGCCGGCATAGTCATACTTCACTTTGTGTCAAGACTGCAGCTGTGGAAGTGGTCAATAGTATTAAGTACTTGGAGGTGCAGATAATTAACAATCTGACTTGGTCTCTTCATATGTTATCTTTAGTGAAGCATGCAAACCAGCATTTGCATTTCTTGCATTGGATGAGGCGAGCACATTTTTCTTCTTCTGTCCTGGCCACTTTTTTTTTTTTTTTGTAAACAAGTTTTATTAGTTTTTTAGTTTTTACATCAGAGTGCTTAGGAAACAACGGGGAGATGGGGTAATCAATCATCAAAAAAGCAAAACAAAACAATCATACATGTATAATTCAGGTTAATTCTTTAAAATTTCCCTCTCTATTTCCCTCAATTGATATAACCTAGTCAAATTAATACATTTCTAAATAGAGTTCAATCAATCAAAAAAAAATATCAATATTTCACCTATATCAGAAAGCCTGTTTTTAAGCTTTATTAACTTACAATTACCATGTTCCAATTTAGCCTTAAATAAACACATAATTTACACTTTGGGTATCCCTAATTTCCCATTTCATAGGATAATAATTATATCTAGGGTAAACATATTATTCTCCAGCATGAGGATGGAGACTCCACAAATGGGTTAACTTCATCCTCCTGCCCAATGAGACTAAGTCAAATGATTGCCACGCCTCCTGCTGGGCTGGATCCTAACCCAGTTACGACTTAGTCTTCAGCCCATCAGGCCGCTCTTCGTTTGGCTCCTCATTCATAGGCAGGTTGTATCTCCATTTGTGGAATTTCTATCCTATTATAATTTTATTGCTGTATTTACAGCAAAATTACAGCCTTTCCTGGGGTAGTCTGTGCTGTCAAGTCACAACAGACAGCCAGGAGAGCCCGATCGTCTCCAGACGATCAGAGATGGGAGCCGCAGCATGCGAACCTGTTGAGAGAGAACCCTCACAAGTCCCCCAGCTGGGAGCAAAGCCAAAAAGATTAAAAGAGCTGATTAGGGCTTCAGACTGGGACAAGACAAGTGTGGGATCCGGAGATTTCGTGACAGCTTCTCCGTCTTCAAAGACTTCCAAGATGGACGAGTTAGAGCCACAACAAAGAGATCTTCACAGATTACACCCCCCACGCCAGTGGAAAACTGCCAAGCCTTCGGCAGCTGAAGACTCGGGTGAGTGGAGATGTCAATTTACAACACATAATGAGAATGTGGAGAATTTAGCAGAGAGATTTGAAGCCTTAGAAGTAAGGAGTGCGGAACAGTACCTGCTGAGAGAGGCCCACAGCCCTTCCCTCACAGATCAACCAGTTTTCCGGCCCCTGGAACCCCTTGCCAGGGCCTCCAGCCCAGCAGAGGGAGGGAAACCCAGCCCGGGGGCCCTGCCTCAATGGGGAGTTTGGCAGCCCCCTCAGAGGGAAGATGAAAAGCCTCTGAGCATGTGTCAGCTGATGGAGGTCTTACAGCAGCTAGGGATGGTGCAAGGGCAGCAGAGGGTGCCATCACCCCCCACAGGCCAACACCAGAGAAGGCAGCAACCGCCCTCACCTATTCAGCAACCCTTGGCCATGCCCCAGCAGCAAGGCTGGGGCCAACCACAGCTGAGAGCGCCAGCCCTGCAGCAGCCAGCCCCGAACGTGCAACCCTTGGCCATGCCACAGAAGCAAGGCTGGGGCCAACCCCAACTGAGAGCGCCACCCCTGCAGCAGCCAGCCCCAAACCTGCAACCCTTGGCCATGCCACAGCAGCAGGGCTGGGGCCACAGCAACAACCCCAGTGGGCCCCACAACAGCCTATGATGGCTCCACATCTCAGAGCAACTTTTGATGGGGACTCAGAGAAGTTAATTTTTTTCCTCAATCAAGTACGTTCTCATTTAAATCGTTGGGGCCACCTCTACCCAGATCCAGGTGCGATGGTCGATGTGATTGCATCAAACCTAGAGGGAGAGGCATCCGAATGGCTAAACAATTTATACAATGAGCAAGCCCACGAATTAGGCAATCCCCACCTCTTCCTCTTGGGTCTCAGAGAGAGATTTGAGGACCCCTCTACCAGCCTTAGAGCAGGAGGGCAAATCCACAAAATAAAGCAAGCCGGTAGACCTGCTCTAGAGTATGTGCGTGAATTCCGCAAGATAGCTGGTCGAATAGAGGGGTGGCCAGAGCAATCCCTAATCCATCTTTTCATTGAGGGGCTAGATGATCACCTCTCCTAGGCCTGCCTCATTCGAGCAGTACCTGATCAGCTACACGAGTGGTACCAGACAGCGGTGAAGCTGGACATTCAACTCACCCGCTATAAGAAGCCTCCCCCACCTGAACCTGAGATAAGACCTGAGCAACCCAGACGACAACCGCCCCCCCGAAAACCCCCAACGGCTACGACCACCAAAAGGCCCAGACCACCAGCAGGTCCCCCGATCACATGCTTCCGGTGTGGACAACAGGGACATCGAGCATCGAACTGCCCGGTCCCCTACCCCCAACAGCAGAACAAACCACCACCTGCAGTGAGGAAAAGACCTAGCCAACAGCCGTCGACAGGAAAATCCAGTGGGATCACACAGCAACTGGCTGCCCAAGCTACCTCCCCTACACAAGAGGACGCCGGAGCTGAGACTGGACCTGCCGTCACTCTACCCTCTTTTGACAGCGATGACGAAGGAGAGAACGACCCAATGGTGAGTCGACTTGTCCCTCCTTTCAAACTGGCTGCAAGGCTAATCAGCCCTAAGTCCGGAGCACAAACAGACTTAAAAGTGCTAATAGATTCTGGATGCTCCCGATGTATCATTAGCTTGCCCTTTGCCATGAAATTAGGAATACGAGCAAAATCGCTCTCCCAGCCAATGAGGTTTGAGCAAGCCGATGGCTCCCTGATGGGAGGAACTTTTGTCACACAACTAACTGAGCCTCTACGCCTAGAAATAGGGGAGCACTGGGAGTTCGTACGTTTCCTAGTGGCTCCAAAACTAACTGAGGCTGTGATCCTAGGATTGGCCTGGTTAGACAAATGGAAGCCATTTATCTGGTGGGAGAAAGGGATGAGAACTGTGAGGTTACCAATAGGACCAGACCCCCCCCTGATTCGGCAGACATTATGGAACACTTTAGGCCACCAAATGAGCGAGCACTTATAACTGCCTCACCGTCACCAGATGATTTACTCATCCCCAATGAATACCGGGACTTAGCAGAAGTATTCAGTGAGAATGAATGCGATGTTCTACCCCCTCACAGACCCAATGACTGTTCCATTGAATTGGTGCCAGACGCCAAGCTCCCCCGCCCGAGAATGTACGCCATGTTCCCCCTCGAAATGGAAGAGATGCAGCAATACGTGAACAAGAACCTAAAGAGGGGGTTCATTGAAAGGGCCAAATCTACTGTGGGAGCCCCTGTATTATTTAAAGAAAAAAAAGATGGGTCTCTTCATCTCTGTGTGGACTATAAGGGTTTAAACGCTGTAAGTGTGCACAACAAGTACCCCCTCCCCCTCCTACAGGACTTATTAACTCATCTAGCTAAAGGGAGTGTCTTCACTAAGCTAGACCTGAGAGAGGCATATTACCGAGTGAGAATAAAAGAGGGAGACGAGTGGAAGACTGCCTTCAACTGCCCCATGGGGAGCTACCAATTCAAGGTCATGCCATTTGGGCTACAGGGGGCCCCAGCTGTGTTCATGCAACTGATTAATGAGGTCCTACATGATCACCTGTACAAAGGGGTCCTGGTGTACCTTGACGATATCCTTATATACAGCACGAATATGACTGAACACGTAAAGCTGGTGAGAGAAGTATTGAAGAAACTACTAAATGCCAAGCTTTATGCTAAATTGTCAAAATGTGAATTTCATCAGACCCGATTAGATTACCTCGGTTACAGAATTTCCAACGAGGGTATAGAGATGGATCCAGCAAAGGTGAAAGCTATAATTGAGTGGCAACCCCCAAGAACCCGCAAACAGCTCCAGAGCTTTCTAGGTTTTGCCAACTTCTACCGTCAATTCATCCCTTCTTTTGCCAAGATTGCCCTACCCCTTACAGACTTACTCAAAACAGGAAAAAAAGGAGGGAAGCCACGACCGGGCCAGCCACTAGCATGGACTATGAACTGTCAAACGGCTTTTGAGAATTTGAAAAGACTATTTGCCGCTGAACCAGTTCTAAAGCACCCCTGTCCAGGGGAACCTTTTGTAATACAAGCCGATGCCAGCGATGTGGTCGTTGGAGCTGTACTACTTCAAAAGAACAAGGATGGAGTCCTGCAACCCTGCGCCTACACCTCAAAAAAGTTTACAGAAAGTGAACGGAGATGGGCAATATGGGAAAAAGAGGCCTTTGCAATTAGATGGGGGTTGTTAAACTGGCGACACTACCTAGAGGGGAGCAAGGTGCCATTTGAAGTATGGACAGATCACAAAAACCTAGAGGCACTAAAAAATCCCCGCAAATTGTCTCCAAAGCAAGTACGGTGGGCGCAATACTTTAACTGCTTCAACTTTACTCTAAAGTACATCCCAGGGGAAAAAAATTCCTAGCTGATGCGCTATATAGATTGCCCCAATACAAAAGCAAACGTGAAGAAGTCAATGAGGCGATTATCTCTAATCCACAGCCTGTTGCACAAATCACACCTCGCAGGGTCCCCAATCCGGATGACCCTGGAGCAAAGAAATTAAAACGAGAGCTCCTCACCGATCAATGGTTCAAGGATAATCAAACCTTCTTGACGTGCCGGGATGGTTTGGCTTACAAGGGGGGGAAACTGTATTTACCCAAAGCCCTCCGTCTAAATGCTCTCAAACATAGCCATGATGTTAAACAGGCTGGACACTTTGGATACCTAAAAACTCTACATCTCACCCGCCGGCAATTCTGGTGGCCTGGACTGAAACGAGATGTGGAAAATTACGTGAAGAGTTGTACAGTATGTGCCACAATGAAAAGAATCCCGGGGAAAACCCCTGGGTTACTACAGCCGGTGGCAGACCCTTCCCAACCCTGGGAAAAAATAGCTATGGACCTTATCGTAGACCTACCTGAAAGTAGAGGAAATACTGTCATCTGGACTGTGATAGACCTGTTTTCGAAACAGGCTCATTTCATCGCCTGCAAAGGACTCCCATCTGCCCAACGACTGACCAAATTGTTCCTGAAACATATCTACCAACTACACGGTGCCCCTAAGCGAATAATCTCTGACAGGGGGGTGCAGTTCACAGCAAAGTTCTGGAGGAGTTTCCTTAAATTGATTGGATCATCTCAAGGCTTATCGTCTGCTTTTCATCCAGCCACCAATGGAGCTGCAGAAGCCACCAACAAAATGGTGGAGCAATATCTCAGATGCTATGTATCCTATCAACAGACTAACTGGACTGACCTCCTCCCTTTTTCAGAGGTGGCGTACAACAATTCTGTGCACAGCAGTACCGGCTACACACCTTTTAGAGTAGCCACAGGCAAAGAGTTCGGTCCAATACCTGAATATCCCCAAGAGCCAACCGCTTCCCAGACACTTGACCAATGGGTGAGGGGATGGGAGGAAGTTTGGAAGAACACTAAATCTGCTTTAAAAAAGACTTTTGAAACCTATAAAAAGCAAGCTGACAAAAAGAGGGCTCCCCAAAGATCGTTCCAAGTTGGGGAAAAAGTCTTATCTGTCAACCAAATATTTACGCCTTAAACTACCTAGCAAGAAATTAGGACCGAAATTCCTAGAGCCTTTCCCTATAGTAAAGGTCATCAATCCGGTCACCGTAAAACTGAAACTTCCTAGACTTCTGGGTAAAATTTACCCTGTTTTCCACAATAGCTTGTTAAAACCTTATCGGGGCTCCACAATAAGACCTCCCCCAAAGAAAGCACCTGGGCCCCTCGTAGTTGCAGGGCAGACCCATTATGAAGTGAAATGTATTCTTGATTCCAGAATCTTTAAAGGCAAGTTGCAGTACTTAGTACAATGGAAAGGATACCCGCTATCTGAAGCCACCTGGGTGAAATCATGCGAGGTGGAAGCTGACAGGCTCGTCAAAAGATTTCACGTGAAATATCCCAACAAACCGAAACCTGATCATTAACATATGCTTTTGTTTATATTACAGGATTGGTCGTTTTTGTAAGGGGGGCCGGATGTCAAGGCTGCTAACATCGAATGTTATGCTTGACAAAATATATATATGCAGACATTCACTATTTAACCTGTGTATTACTTTAAGAGCCACTATTAGATAGTATGGGGGGAGGGAGTGAAAGAATGTGCTGAGAACTATTTAGCCATAACAATATCTCAGCACAGCGTCTTCAAAGAATGAAATGTGAGAAGATAGATAGTATGGCGGGAGGGAAAGCTCACACTTTAAACTAATTGGGGGATGTGATTTATGACTTGTTACATAGAGGGAGGAGGAAATGCTTAGACACTGTGGAAAGAAGGAGGAGACTTTAGTTTTTGGCTTCACTTTATGCGTGCTGAAGTAATGTTGCATAAATAAAGAGTTTTCTGGACAAAAATGTATCAGATTTCTTTGGATTGCATCTTTTCTTCGGAATCTTACAGACTGTTTGAGCAGTGACCAGCCTCGCTGGTAGCTCCCCAATGCGCAAGGGCCAGTGTCTGGTCCAGTCGCCAACACTAATAGGAGCCATGGCCGGCCTCGCCGGTTCCTGGGCAAAAGAATCCCAGCGCTCCATCTAATATTGTCTGAATTCTCGGCTTCTGCTGAAAGGTTCCAACAGTGATGGCAGACAATTCCACTCCTATGGCCACCCACGGTGGTCCAGCATCCCCAGCAAAAAAGAGGCGCAAGTCCTCAAAGCTGGAAGCAGCTGGCAAGCTGAAGGCCAAGGCCAAGGCCATCTCAAAAAAGGCCCCTTCCAAAGCGGCTGAGAAGGAGGCCAACAGGCGGCATTTGGCATTGGAGAGACAGTTTTCAAGAGCTCAGCAACAACAGCTAGGCCCAGACGTTGCTGCCTTCTCTGCGGGGACTCTGTTCGAGCCTCTCACTGCTCCTTCCGCCCCTCCATCCCAGAGAGCATGGTCTCCCGAAGCTGAGACCGCTCAGGGGCAGGAAATACTGAGCCACTCAGCTTGCCCTCAATGGCCAGCTCAGCCACATGCTGCACGGCCCGCACCTGAGGCCACGTTTACACCGACTGCAGCGGGGCTCCGCTCTGTGGGTCCTCAGGAATTCTCATCTGAGCAGTTCCAGGCCTTAATAGCACAGGCTGTGTCCCAGGGTTTGGCTTCTGCTCTCCAGAAAACCAGAGCGGAATCGGCCGTCCCCACTGTTCCACCCCAATATCAGCCAGAGCCGGCGGATTATCCCCAATCCATCATCTCTGACCATTCCTCCCAGGGTGTAGATAACTACCCAGAGGAATATGAGCTGGGTGAGATTCACCTCTCTTGAGGATGAAGAGACAACACCTGATCCTGTTCCATTTGTTGGGCTGTTTGACCCATCCTTATTCAAAGCCCTTTTAAATAAGGCAATTGCCTCAGCTAATATTGAGCCGGAACAAGAGGATCCCCCTCCCTCCACTGATTAGGTCTCAAATCCATTGTTTACAGAACCTTCTGTCTCTCAAAAGAGAATCCCTTGTCCTCCCTTGTTCCTTAACACCATCAAGAAGCAATGGTCAGCTCTGGGTTCACCGCCCTCGCTGACCACTTCAGACAAGAGATTATTTAATGTGGCCTCTTCTCTGTCTGATTTGCTTGAGGTCCCAGTGGTAGACCAGGCCATCACTCCAGGTGACATGGCTGAGGCTCTAAAACCAGAGGACAGGAGGTCCGAGTTTTCCCTTCGCAGGTCTCACCAAGCCTCGACGTGGTCGGTGAAGGCATCGACGGCTACCTCCTTTTTCGCCAGGACCTCCATAATGTGGCTGCGTGAGCTCCAAGCCACGATACTCCAGGACCAGGTACGCGTCCACCAAACCTTGGGTAAGCTCCTGGCGGCATCTGAATTTATGGCTGACGCCTCTCTACATGCAGCCAGAATTTCTTCGCGGACCATGGGCTACAATGTGGCCGTTCGCAGACTGTTGTGGTTGAAACAGTGGAGAGCGGACCAAAAGGCAAAGTGGCGTCTGGCCACCGCCCCTAACACCGGCGGCCAACTATTTGGTGAGCCTCTCTCTCCATACCTAGTGGAGAACCGCGATAAATGCAAGGTGATGTCTCACCTCAACAAACGCGGGGACAGACGCTCTACTTCGGACTATCGAAGAGCGCCCTTTTGTGCATACACGACCCCAGAGTGGGCTCGGCACGCTCGGCCCTTTCCTCCCAGACCCGACCAACCATGGGAGCGACCTGGCCCCAGACCCAAACAACCATGGGAGCGACCTGGCCCCAGACCCAAACAACAGGCACAAAGCAAGCGGCCCTTTCGTGGGGGCGGAGGCCGTCCATTCAGACGGGCCAAATGACTCCAGGGACAGGATTCCCATAGGAGGCAGACTCTCCCTATTTGCAGACCACTGGGAGAGCACTACGACAAGACTCTTGGGTGCTCCGAACGATCAAGGAAGGTCTGTCTCTAACCTTTCTCTCCGCACCCCCGGATCGCTTCATAGCTTGCCCGAGGCCTCGGCGGCTGGACAAGAAGAGACTTATGCAACAGGCCATTCGTCATCTTCTGGACATCAGGGCCATAGAGCCGGTTCGCACTGCCCAGAGAGGGCAGGGATTCTACTCCATCCTCTTTGTGGTGCCCAAGTCCTCAGGAGGATGGAGAGCAATCCTGGACCTCAAAGGTCTCAATTCCCATGTCAAATACGAGAGGTTTAAAATGCAGACACTCCAGTCCATTCTGGCCAGCATCAGACGGGGCGACCTCTTGACATCTATAGACCTCATGGAGGCCTACTTGCATATCCCCATTATTCCCAGCCATCGCAGGTTCCTCAGGTTTTATTTTGCCGGGCACCACTTCCAATACCGAGCCCTACCATTCGTCCTTTCCTCCGCCCCAAGAGTGTTCACGAAAATCTTGGCATTAACAGCCCACCTGAGGCTAATACCTGTGCGAATACAGTGCTACCTGGACGACATCCTAATTCAGTCATCGTCTGTCCAGGCAGCCCAATGGGATCTCAACCACACCATTGGGGTACTACAGGCCCACGGGTTTTCTATAAATTTCCCGAAGAGCCACACTGTTCCATCCACCCGTCTGTTGCACCTGGGGGCGGTCATAGACACGACGCAGTGCATGGTCTACCTGTCTCAGGAGCGTCAAGACAGCATCCGGTCTCTGGTGCTCCAGATACGGAAAGATCGATTAGTTTCACTGGCCACACTCTCCAAGCTCCTAGGGAAGATGGTCTCGTGCATGTCAATCGTTCCATGGTCCAGATTGCACTCCAGGCACCTGCAATGGCTCCTTCTACCATTTCAGAGGCTGGGCACGAGCTCCTCCACTCAGAAGGTCAGGGTCCCCCTTCAGACCTTGCACTCCCTTCAATGGTGGTTATCTCCGGCATTGGCAAAGGGGTCCTTATTCAAGGAACCACCTCGTATCACCCTAACCACAGATGCTAGTCTGTTTGGTTTGGGAGCTCACCTCCAGTCTCAGTTGGCTCAGGGCCGGTGGTCTCAACCGGACCTGCAGCACAACATAAACTGGTTGGAGCTCAGGGCCATATATCTTGCCCTCCGACACTTCAGGAGCAGAGTGGCAGGGCAACATGTACTGGTCCTTACGGACAATGTCGCAGCCAAGGCTCACGTGAATCGCCAGGGGGGTACCCGGTCCAGAGATCTCATGACAGAGGCCCAACTGCTAGCTTCTTGGGCAGAGTCCAACCTCTCCTCCCTCAGGGCGGAACACATCTCGGGGGTAGCGAACCGGCAGGCGGACTCCTTGAGCAGATCGACGATAGATCACTCAGAGTGGCGTCTGGATCCCTCCATTTTCAAGGAGGTCTCGAACCAATTCGGACAACCAGTGATAGATCTGTTCGCCTCGCCGCTGAACGCGCAGCTCCCAAGATTCTTCTCTCGGTTCCCTTCCCAGGGGGCGGAGAGAGTGGATGCGCTCCGCAGCTCTTGGCCCAGGGAACGGCTTTACGCCTTCCCTCCCCTTCCCCTGATCCCAGCAGTCATCCGCAAGGTGCTGCTGGAACGGGCGGAGGTAATATTGATTGCCCCATACTGGCCCAGACATCCTTGGTTCGCAGATCTTGTGGATCTCTCCATCTCTTCCCCGTGGAGAATTCCCCCCAACTGCATTGCCCTGAGTCAGGGAGCCTTACAGCACCCAGAACCTCAGTGGCTTCAGTTAGCCGCCTGGCACTTGAGCGGCAACTGCTAACAAGGTGATCCTATTCGCTGAGGGTCATAAAAGATGATTCAAGCCTACAGGCGCCCCTCCACGAATAGGATATATGACTCCACCTGGAAAAATTTTAGCCTCTGGTGCACTAAGAGCCAATTAGATTTTTCCTCACTCACCATTCCAAAGGTCTTAGAGTACCTGTTGGAGGGGTTGGACAAGGGCCTATCGCCCAGCACCATCTGTCGACAAGTCGCAGCTTTGTCAACAGTTTTGCAATGCGATGACTCAACCTCTCTATCCCAGCACCCTATGGTGCACTCCTTTCTCAAAGGGGCGACCAATACCAGGCCACCGGTGGTACACCGTTATCCCTCTTGGGATCTGCCAAAAGTTCTACAGGCCCTCACATCGGGGCCGTTTGAACCCATAGGAGCATGCACTCTCCGCCTCTTGTCTATGAAAGTCGCCTTCCTGGTAGCTGTAACATCGGCCAGGCGCATATCGGAACTGGCGACTCTCTCGGTAAGGGAAGATCTGTGCACCTTTCATACAGATAGGGTGGTCCTTCGACTAGACCCATCATTTGTCCCCAAGGTTAATACCTTGTTCCACAGGGCCCAGGAGGTGGTCCTCCCTAACTTTTGCCCCAATCCGTCCCATGATTTGGAACGTAAGTGGCATACTCTGGATGTGCGCAGAGCGCTGAAACATTACATCAAGCGCACAGCCGCTGTTCGAAAGTCGGAGGCGCTTTTTATTTCTTTCCAACCCTCTTCCATGGGACAGAAAGTGTCTGCCTCAACGATCGGTAGATGGATCAAAGCTTACATCGCGCGGGCTTATCAGGCAAAGCATTGCCCGCACCTGGCCGCATCACGGCTCATTCCACACGCAGCGCTGCAACATCGGCAGCTTGGGCCATGCAAGCTTCCATCACCGAAATCTGCAAGGTGGCGACCTGGTCCTCGCCTTCTCCCTTTATAAGGCATTACAAGATGGACAAATATGCCTCCACAGACGCCTCCTTTGGCCGGAGGGTTTTGCAACAGGTGGTCACATCCACCGGGACACAGGCCCAGACTGCTTCCCTCCCTTAGGGACAGTTGGCTTTGGTGTGTCCCATTTGTGGAGTCTCCATCCTCATGCTGGAGAAGGGGCATTGTCTTACCTGAACGCCTTTTCTCAGCATGACGATGGAGACTCCACCCCCATCCCCTCAAAGGACTGTCTGGTCCTGCGTAGAGGGCAGGAGGAGCCAACGCGTCCAACTATGTCTTCTGTGCTTCGCCTCATCGTAACTGGGTTAGGATCCAGCCCAGCAGGAGGCGTGGCAATCGTTTGACTTAGTCTCATTGGGTAGGAGGATGAAGTTAACCCATTTGTGGGGTCTCCATCGTCATGCTGAGAAAAGGCGTTCAGGTAAGACAACGCCCCTTCCAACCATTATATTTTTACACTTCCCAACTATATTCTATTTCTTATTCTACTTTATTTCAAATATATATTTTATAAATCAGTCCATATCTCTAAAAAGCCTTTTTTAACTCGTTAAGTAAAATTTAAGTCCCGTCAAAATAATAATATACCTAAAACATATTATTCCAGAAAATACCTTCTTAATGCATTTCACATCTATATTCTATTTCTTATTCTAATAACTCCTTGTTTACAACCTTTTCCATATTCAATTACAAACCATAATCAAATCAATAATTTTCATCTCAGTAGTATTAACTCAGTCAAAATCTCTAAAAGCCTTTTTAACCCATCAAATAAAATTTTAAGTCTTATTTTTAAATCTAATTCTAGCTTTCTTTTTGTGCCAAGCAGGTTTCCATAAAAGAGCCTCTAAATCATCAAATCTCAGTGTTTGGTTATACATATTTATCAACAATTCAGTCAGGTCATATTTCTCTTCTCCTTCTTCCAATACTATCTGAGAAATATAATCAGTTTTGTTCAATATGGTAGTTACTCGTTGGTTATCCATGTTGTCACAGTTTTCAATGTCTCGTATTTGCAAATCAGTTCCTGTTGCTTTTGGCATTGCAGATGTTTTAAATGAAATCAGTCTTTGGTCATCAAAGTTCTCAATAAGTTGTACGTGGGTTTGTATGATGTCTTCTTCTATGTTGATTTGTTCCTCTTCTATTGTTATTTGAGTTATAGGGTAGTCAGTTGGAATCTGGAAGTCAATTTGAAGTTTTAGGGTGAAGGCTTTTATTCTAGCATTCACTTGTTCAGTAGCTTCATAATTTTTTTCCAATATAAGTTTACAGGTAGATTGTGGATGAGATTCCTCCATCTCATTAAAATGTATATGTTGTTGCATACAGGCCTCTTCGGAGATGATCTGTTCCTCCACTGTTATTCCTTGGTCTATAAGTTGATTAGTCAGGATTTGAGGTTCAATTTTTAATTCTGGAGTATCATCTTTAGTGTTCATTCTGAAAATCCTTTGCTCCTTAAGTTCCAAGATTTTTTCCAGTATAAGCCCATAGCCAAGCTGTGGGTAAAATTCCTCCATTTCAGTGGTAAGGTAATCTTTTAATTTTTTGGTGGAGGCTATGTTTATTAACAGTCAACCAACATCTACTTCCCCAATTCTAGTAGATAATTTCACCACCCAGCTGTTTCAAATCCGTTATCTTTTCCCTTTTGTAGTAATTTGAAGGTCAAATCCAGTTCAAAATTAAAGAGAAAACACAATTGCAATGTCAGCTTTCGCCACAAGGTGTCCTCAGTAGACTGTAGAATCTTTTTTCCAAATTCCAATAGTTTTATCCAATTAGAAAGTAAAAGAAAAAAACAATATTCCCCAGCTTAATAAGTAGATAAAGTTATAAAATTCTATAGTAGAGATTTTTTCAGGGTCCCAGAATACCCAAGAATAAAAATAGTCAGTAAAAATTAATTATTTTTTCTTTTGTTTCCAGAGCTCGTTTTCCCAAGTATCCAAACGCCGCTCTCTCAAAGCAGGGAAATAGTTCCAAAAGCTTTTCACAGGGGGATAGTTAGGGTACAGAGAGGGAAGGGAGGGTCTCACCCGGATCTTCCACAGTGATTCTTTTCACTTAGCTGTTCTTCTGACTTTTGGCTGGAGCGGCTAGATGATCGGCCATGTTAATGGCCGATCTTTTCCCCGTTGGCCCAAAGGAGCTGCCTCGGACCGCGGAAGGTGCTGCCGCACCCTCTGCAGTCGACGAGACTCCTCCTCAGCGGTAGTCGCCTCTCCAGGGCGACTTTCGACCCTGTCCGGGGTCTACCGGCGGAGGGAAACTGGCCGGCGAAGAGAAAAGACTCTCCGTGCGACGCCAGCGCTGCAGACCGGAACCGGAAGTCTGTCCTGGCCACTTTTTATAGAGGTACAAGAGAGAATGTACAGTACAAATTTAGGGAGCAAGAAACAAATGAATAGGGAGACAAACAGACATAGTTTTTCAGTAGATTTGTAGAACATTTAGCCTTTTTAGAATAGCCATTCTCTCTTCTCAAAATAATGTAATAGTTACAGTTTAAAAGAAATAGAACTGTATTTAATCACACAGAATAACAGAATTGGAAGGGTTCTTGGAGGCCTTCTAGTCCAACCCCCTCCTCAAGCAGGAAAACCTATACCATCAGATCACTGAAGTGACATTTAAGTCATTTTAAATATTCTCTAGCAAAGACATTTGGTTTTCACCAAATTAACGAGTTATATATTTCTATAATTCAGAATATTCACCAACTGATAACCTTTTTACCTAGCTTAAAGATGGCATATTTCTCAATTCCTTCTACTTAATTTTCCAAATCCCAGATATAGCATTCATTATATATATTACATATTATACAACTTCACAAATATATGTACTGTGTATATTTTTCAACTAGTTATAGCTTTTAGGACTTAAATACTTTTATTTTGCTCCTACCACTTACCCCCTCATGTAATTTTACAGAAAATTCAACTTAGATTTAACATTCCATATAAAACTAATGACCAGGGAGAACTTATTTGTTACTTAGTAAATGATGTATTATATTTTCCTGATACCAAGCCAGAATATCTATAACCACACACTTGGCTGAAATATGTGAAGAATTATTTAGTTAATTCTTTAGGAGAAAGTAAAAAAAAAATTCGTTTTTATACTCAAATAGCTAATGCATAAAATATAATTTGCCCTTGAGCAAATTCCACAGTTTTTTGTTCTTCCTCTGCATCAGATTATAGCTTCCCTAGTTTCTAGTCAATATTGCCAAATTCTGGGTGGTCTGGCCGTGACTTAGAAAGGCTGCCTCAACAGTTATTGAACTCAAGTCCTTGACCAGCCATGGTATTATGGAGACTAATCCCCCTTTCTACATTTCTTAGGGCTTTTAAACATCAGCTTACTGCAAATATACAGGTAATTCTCAGTTTACAACCACAATTGGAACCAGAATTTTGGCCGTTAAGTGAAGTCAGTGCTCCTAGATAAACTAGACAGAAAACACAAGATGAACTAATTCTACTTTATTGTAAGGCTATGTTAACAAGAATCTTGCAATCTGATGGCACCAATTTCCTATCTTCACTTTTAACTACTTCATCCATTATGATGGGTCTTTCCTATGTTTCTTTGACCATTAAGTAACTGGGCTGCTCCTGCTCTTGTCTGTTTCCTAGGCAGCAACTCCTCTTTTCCCCCAAGGTCATTCATACATTCCATTATATAACTCTCCCCTTTAGAGTCATCCTCCCCTCCCAAGTTCCCAGGAGGAATAGGTTGTGGGTTACGAGAATAAAATGTAACTCTGACACTCCCCTCTTCTCCTGGCAACTCTCTACAACCACCTGAGGCATCCCATAAGTCTTCTGCTCCAGTTTAGGGGTTGAGAAGCAAAGAATTGTCTTAACTTTTAAATATTGCTTCCTGTTAAGAGTGACCAGGAGAATTGCCAACCTTTTTCTCAGGACCCGCAGTAGTGGTTTTGTGAATTTGGCAAAATTAGGGATGAATTTTCTGTGGAAGTTAGCAAAGCCTAGGAAGTGATGCACATCGTTTGCATTATGTGTGTGTGTGGGGGTGTCACAATAGAATAGCCTGCCCCTTTGCTGAATCTATCCATCCTTTTATGAATGTTATAAAACACAACTAGTCCAGTTGAGTCAGATCAAATGCACATTTTGTCCTGTAATTTTTTCAAACATTTTTGATATGGCAAGAAAGGTTCTTTGAAATAAACCAAGGTATCATCTAGAAAAACAATACCATATTTATCTAAAATGTTTGCAAAAATGTAATTCATGAATCTAGAAAAAATAGCTTCACAGTGCTGTACCATCTTGCTACTAGGGTAACAGAGTGGCTGCCAGGTGCTTAGTGGTCAGTGGGTCATACCTATTTTTTGAATGAATGAATGAATGAATGAATGAATGTATGTATAAGTGCATATACCATGTTTCCCTAAAAATAAGCCCTAGCTTGATTTTTACATGTGCGCCCAATATAAGCCCTACCCCCCAAATAAGCCCTATTTAAGATCCCACCCACTTCATTGCACCTAGTTGCACGAGGTGGGACGAAGCACACGTATAAAAATCAAGCTAGGGCGGGGATGGGGGTGTGTCTCAGGATTGCATGATACAGATGCGGTTTTGGTTAAATAAACTAAACCATCATGCCATAAGTAAACTATTTCCATATTTTTAACATTTCTCAGGTACATCCCAACAACTGCAGCCATACCATTCATACATACATACAAAATATTATTATTTGTTTTTTTGCCTCCAAAAGAGGCACCAGGTCTTATTTTCGGGGGATGGCTTACCCGCCTACCTTAGGACTGCTGCAGCCAGGCCTCCCACACCCTGACATCTGCCTCACCTAGCCGGCCCACTTCATCTGTGGCCGCTTGCTGCCGCATACGCATATCGCCCCCAGCCTTTGTTTTGTCAGCAGAGGCCTTCAGGAAAGGCCTCTGTAGCCAAGAAATGAGCTCCGGATTGATGCACGCGATGCCTTCCTGTCTCCATTTGTTGAAGGCCTCTGATGATGAAATGGAGGCTGGAGGGCGCCACATGCATCAATCCAGAGCTTGTTTCTTGGCTGCAGAGGCCTTTCCTGAAACAAAACGGAGGCCGGGGGGCGACATGCATGAGCGGTAGCAAGCAGCCGCAGAAGAAATGGGCCGGCGAGGCAGATGTCGTGGCGTGGGTGGCCTGGCTACGGTGGTCCTAAGGTAAGCAACTAAGACATCCCCTGAAAATAAGACCTGATGCCTCTTTTGGAGGAAAAAAAAAAGACCAGGTCATATTTTCGGGAAAACACTGTATGTATATATGTATGTATGTATGTATGTCTGCAGTTGTTGGGATGTACCTGAGAAATGTTAAAATATGGAAATAGTTTACTTATGGAATGATAGATTTGTTTAACCAAAACCGCATCTATATCATGCATTCCTGAGACTGCATTATTCTCTTATGCAAAAGAAAAACTATGAATAAAGAAACTAAGTGATGTTTTTACAGCTATTTATTAATTAAATGATTCTTGGTAATCTGAGATGGTGAATGTATATTGTGTTCTATTAGTTATGTTTCTTCAGAACAGAATGAAACTGAACTTGACAGTAAACATCATATCCTTAAATACCTTCAGTGTTCAGTGGAGTGGAATTTCTACAACCAGTCTCTAATTGCCATGTAGATAAAGTGATTAACTTTCCTCCCTGTTAAACTTATTTGGTTGTTTCTACACATCTGTTTGTCTCTTTAATAAATCTATTAATATCTAATTTTAATAATACATTGTTGGAGATGACCAGATGGAGCCCAAAGGCAGGGCCATACATGTCATCAGTTTGAAATTGCTATGCTCTCACAAGATACCTCAGTTCAGCCCTCCCCCTTGAATTCCATTGACTCTTATCAAGTGCCAATTTGCCTTGACCCCTAATAGATTAGATTCTTATGTATAGGTACCATGTAATAAATGTTTAGAGCTTTGAACTTGATTTGGTGTATAGATGTGTACAGATTACTACTTATATTTTTTTTCTGCACTAATATACTTTCCTTGAAAGTGAATATGGTGATAACGTTATGCATGTATTCTTTGGGCCAAAGAAAAATGATTTGTGGCTGAAAATTACCGTATAAGACGCACCCTTATATAAGACATTCTGGCATGCAAGTTCCAAGCTTACAGCAAACAAAGTCAGCGCTGGGAGCAACCGCCTCCCAGCGCTTTAAATAGACGCCTCCCGGCCGGCCCCACCCCCCACCCCCCTAACCAGCATCTGGCACGATGACCATGCATAGTCAGTTCACAGCAGCAGCCTTCTGACCCTGGTAAACAAACTGGCGTGAGCACTGGCATGACAGCAAGGCAAGAGAAGCGAAGGCAGGTTTTAAACTTCCTGCCATTTCTCCACGCCGAACAGCTGAGCCGGCAAATCCGGAAGTTCGGCTGGCCGCTATTATCGAGCAGGATGGCCTTGCAGCTGTGTTCCACAGGGTCCCCGGCCAGCATACAGGTACGAGGGAGGGAAAGGGCTGTCACTGCCATCCATGCTGCTGGTCCCATCTGCTGCCTCTGAATGCCGCCATCTGACGATCTTGCCCCCTCCTCCCTCCCGTTAGTGGCAAGCCCACAGGGTCTTGACACCTGCACCAAGCACCAGGCGGCATGGCAGCGGCATGTAAAGAACCCACACAGGCATGCCCTGGGCTGCGAAGGTTACCATTATTTTTTCGTGTATGAGACGCTGCACTTGTATAAGATGAACCTGATTTTTGAAGAGGGTGTTTGCAGGAAAAAACAGCGTCTTATACACAGAAAAATACGGTGCTCTTATTCCTTTTTATAGTTTTATGAAAAAAACTTATAAAAATATACTTTATCTATCTGAATATTTTTCCTCAGAATTAGTAAATCTAAATGGATATAGCAATGTTATCTCATATTTTAGGTATATACATAAGCTTTAGGAAGGCTTACTTTTCCAAAGGTTTTCGAAGTGTGGATTTCCAAATTTGAGGGGCAGGCACACATTATTTTAGGTTTGCACACACAAAGCAGGATTGCTATTAGAGTTTTCTTCTGCTCTATCTGAACATGTCAGCAACCATTTTGTCTTCTTAGAATGAGCAGGACTGAATTCTGACAAGCAAGATCTCTGTCAGAACTTGTTCCTGCTCTGTTTGGCAAATTGGCAGCTGACCTGTCGAAGCAAAGCCTACAGTGAGTTCTTCCAGGACTCCGGCTTTGATTTTATACTTACTCAAGATAGATCATGTCAAAATTTATTCCTGCTTTGCCTGAATAGACCACAACAAAGTCAAAGTTTTCTGCAGTTGCTACTTTAAACACTAGCTATTAATTCAGAATAAATGTAGAATGAGAAATGAAAATTATTTTGAAAAATAAAATATTCAGTGTCCCATTTTCAAAACTGGTGGAGAAATGACTTAGTATCCCCTAGCCAGATGCTATCGCATATGCTTCTATGTAGCCACTGAAATAATACTTTATGGCCTGTGGCCTATGCATTGCCCAGTATACAACAACATGTGATCCATATTATAGTGTCCATTCTTTGTTGGACATAGAGACTGGTCTGTACCCTGAATCTGTATAGTTTCTACTAAAAGACATTTCCACTGAAATCTCTGAAAAAGTTGCTAAATTATTTTTTAATACAGTTCCCATCAAGGCCAATAGACACAACATGTTCCTATCTAGAATGGTTGTCTGCTGTTTTAGTGGGCTAAAATGGTAATTGTTCATTGTCTGCTATGGTTTTACTGTTTACAGTATTAACATATCACTTTGAAAATCCATACACACATCTCTGACCATAATAAAATAAACAGTTTAAATGTCTAGAATATTGAACATGTATTTAAACTTACATTCTGCAATAGACATATATAAATTAATGATGTTCCATTGGCATTTGCCTTATCGAAAAAGCATATCTTGTTCAATTGATATTGTTAAAGCATCTGGAATGTTATTTTTCTTAAACAATGCCAGTGGTAATTACACAGTGATAATCACTCTAAAAATAGTTGGATTTAGGACATTCCAACCTCTTCAGTAAATTTAAGATTGAGTGGATATGGCATTGAAAAATATAGTAAACAAAGAATGCCATGCAAAATCAAATATATTTTATTGCTACTCAAATAGTAATACCAAGGTATAGTGATAGACTAGACATGTATTTGTGTTTGCATTTTATGCTTTTTTGTGAATCCCCATATCCTATTCCTGTTCAAGTGTGCCAGAATTTAAAGGATCTAGTCCAGGGCTTTTCAACCTGTGGTACGCGTACCACTTGTGGCACATTAACAAGTGGCAGGTGGTACGCAGCCCTGCCTAGCCAAGTGTAGTGGGGGAGGGAAAGAGCCAGCGCAGCAAGGACTTACTGTGAGAGAGTCCTCTGGAGCTTGGCTGGGGCGAGGCAAAGGCCCCAGGCTCACTTCTGCTCACCCTCCCCCATGAGAAAGGAGGAGGAGGGGGGCGGAGACAGGAGAGGGAGAGAGAAAAAAAGAGGCAGCCTTGGGAGAAGGTGGAGTCAGCTGTAGCTGCACCGAAGGGGAAGGAGGAGGGGGGGAGAGAGGAGAGGAGAAATCATCAAGCAGGCCAGCCATGAGCTGATCTACAACTGCTGTGGCAGCCACCTGTGCTGGTAGCAACAAACAGGCAAGAAATGCAGCAGGGGAGGGGTTGCCCTCCACGAGGAATGAAGAAAGGTAGCATCAGCTGGAGGTGAGACAGAAGGAGGGAGGGAGATGGAGAGTGGAAGGATTCTTATGTGCTTTTGTGACTTTGAAGTTTGTGCAATGTGGGCTTTGTGTTCTTAAAGAGTGTTCGGCAATTTCTATTTGGCTGATGGCTCATGTCTTGTGTTAGCTTCTATTGCTCTGCTATTGTTAGCTGTAAGTTTTGCTGCAAGGGATTTTGAAGTTTTTTTCTCCTGAATGGATTTTGCCTGTGGAGCCATTTGGGATTTTGCCTGTGGAGTCATTTGGGGAGGCTGCCTTAGCCGGCAGCCAGTACTTATTTACATTTTTTTTCTTCCTTAAGTGCTGGCTGCGCTCCTTAACTTTCCTTTCTAGCCAGTAGCTAATTCTTAAAGGGGAATGTGCCTTTTTAAGCTAGTTCATTCAGCAGCTTGTCTTTTCTGTCTCTGGAGGCTTTTCCTTGTTTGATGAATATATGGAAGAGAGAAAATATGGGGGGAGGGGTTCAAATTCTTCCTTCAGAAGGAGATGGGAATGAGAAAGAGGGAGGCAAGGAAGGAAGGAGGGAGGGAGGGAAGTCCTGCCTTAGCACTTGGCCACCAGCAGCCCTGCCATTGACTTTACTTGTCAAAAGGTTGCAAAAGGGGATCACATGACCCTGGGACACTGTGACCATCATAAATATGAATCAGTTGCCAAGCATCCAAATATAAATCACATGACCCTGGGCATGCTTCAATGGTCATAAGTGTGAAAAATGGTCGTAAGTCATTTCAGTGCAAATGCAACTTTGAACAGGTGGGGTTTTTTTGGTCATCAAGTTTTTGACATCTTGCTAGGTGGTACTCGAATATTACCATATCCTAAAAGTGGTACAGTCGGTGAAAAGGTTGAAAAGCCCTGATCTAGTCAACAAGAGAAACTTAAACAGAAAAAAGGTCAGAGCTAGTGTTTTTCCAACTCTATCCCACCCATTGTAACTTCTGTTACTCTCAGTAACAGAGAAATATTGCTATTTATTATGTACAGGATCAATATATGTGTAGAGGTATGGATGAAAATTTGGATGATATGCAATTCCATGAGCATATTATGATAAAAATACAGGATGGAAGAAGTTTTGCACAAAGGAAACTGTTTTTAGACATAAAGTGCAAAAGGAATCAAAGGAAATTATTCCTTATCAAATTGGAAATATTTTGTTGATGGAAATAAGTATATCTTACAAATTGAAACTGAAAAGAGATTAGACAATTCAATAAGGTGCTGATCCAATGCATACTAAAGATGAAGTACTTAACAGTGCAGGGGAAAAAAATAAAGTCTTTGTAATTGCCTTTGCAGTGCTCAGGATGGAATATCACTAAAAATATAAGGGGCATCCTCAACATGCAGCATGTTGAAGAAACTTAAGAATATTTCAGAACTAAGAGTTTTGCAATAAAAAGTGAAAAGGTGCTAAAAGAACACAAAGACTCTTTGGAAGTGACAACAAATATTTCTGCCGAAGGAGAAATAGAGAGGGTGTCTTACAAGTTTGTTTTTTTAAGAAAGAATCTATAAGCTACTGCATAGAAATAGTAAATATACTTCCAAATTTGCAGAAATGTTGTATTTGTATCTTATAGCACTTATGTCAGCTTCAACTCACTCTGGAATACTTATAATCTCAGGTACCTACACTTTTGCATAACTTTGTACAATATATGAATGTTAAAGAAAACAAAAACATCTGTCCATCCTTGAGTCAAATCATATTTACTGTTTAGAGATATTGTTCGGGACAAAAGTCAATACATGCACTTCCTATTTGAATTGTATGTCTTTTGTACTTTAGAAAATTTGATTATTTCATCTCAATAATTATTGGAGCCAGTATACCTATAGGGATGATTTTTCTCACTGCTCACATTTCTAAATATGGAAAGGAGGAAATTACTCTTTTGGTGATAGGCTGCAAAGACCTTTAAGCTAGTAATCATATCCTTGAGTCTTCAATATGGCGATGACCTTGACAGGCTTGACAATCCAGTTCTTATCAGACTACATTTCTCATGGAGAGCTTGTTTTGTTACTTCAAAGACATCTTAATCTACTAGTAACATTAATCAAAGAACTTCCTAGTTAGTGAAAACTAATCAAAGATGCCTCCCTCTGCTGCTGCCATCAATCTTGAAGGTACTTTGGTGCCCGGCCACAAAAGCTTTAAAGATTAAAATCCTTTGAAGTGCATTTGGCAATCTATTGACAGCCAGTGTAGGACCCACAAAATTCTTATAATATGGTCATAGGCTAAACACCCAGCAGCATTGCATTCTGGAGTACTTGCAATTACTGAATTATCCTGAAAGGCAGCCCCATGTGAAGTGCATTGCAATAGTTCAGACAGGTGGTAATGGAAGCTTGAATTGCTGCAGCTAAGTCATTCTGCTCTAAACAGAGGCTGCAGCTAGCACTCTAACAAAGTTGAGCAAAGAATCACCAATCCATGGATCTACCTGTGTCCTCAGCAATAACCACGAGTCAAAGAGAAAAAATAACAGTGAAGTATTGGATATATCTTTCATCTGACTCACTGTGACTCTAGGTAGTTTACAGATTATTAAAAATACTTCAAGGAAACAGCAAAATAAGAAATAAGAAATGAGAAAATTGGGTAGGGAAAATGAAAAAGGGGGTTTCAGTCACCCTAGTCAAAGGCCTAACTGAAAAGCTAGGATTTCAAGGCCCTTTGAAACACAGTCAGGGCAGAAGGTTTTCACAATATTTCTGGCCACAAATAAGGTAACAAATATAATTGAATAATGTCAATATATTGATAGGTATACTGACATTATAGGTTCTGATAGGTATTATCAAGATTTCCCAGGATAATTTTGTCCTGAACTGTAAGATTATTTTTTCCAGCAGTTTGATGTACATATTAAATAGAACATGTAGAGGAAAGAATCAAACTTTGAAATGCCCTGTATAGGGCCACTCTATATTTCATCATATCCATCAACTAGAACATTTGCTTGAAAAGGAGCAGAACTGCTGCAAAACAGCATCTCCAATTCCCAGTCCTTGCTTGTAATCCCAAAGGAGGCTGTGGCTAATGGTAACAGAGGCTTCTGAAAAGTCTAGTAGGATTAGGAGAAGTGCATTAGTTCCATTCCCAAACAAATGTTATATGCCAATGCCATTTCGATTCCATATCCAGGCCTGAAACCTGATTGGAAAGGGCACTTTGCTGATCATCATAATTTGCTAAACAGCCTTCCTTAATAAGAAAAGTTTGGAGACTGGGAAATAGTTATTAAAATCTGCTGGATAAAGGGGAAGACCTCTTATCTAGCAACAGGTTTATGGGCAACAGGTTTTCTGAAGTGAAGGATTGACAATCTCTTAGATCCAGATCATCATGTACTTGTGGCTGCATGTAGGAGCCAGAAGAGACATGGATTAAGCTCATAGAGGTCACACTGGATAAGCCAAAAGAAGTCCCACCTAACATTACATTGCAAAACATTGCCCCAGTCACTATATGGATCAAGACTTGAAACTTAGTGACTTTATTAGCAAATTCTGAACAAGGCAGGTACTGTAGTCAGGCAGAAGGTCTACCTGTATTCTATCCCTTTCTAGAAGGGAGTTATGTAAATAAGGCCACTGACAATTAACCAATTTCATAAAGGTGGAAAATAACATCAATTCACCTCTTTATCATATAGTATAGACTATAATTTGAGCACATAGCTATGTTTTGTCAGAATCGACTTTTCGCTTTCTTTACCAGTTCTCAAAGCATCGTTTCTGTTACTTCTTTTTCTGAAGTTCATTAGTAAACCATGAAGCATCCAGAATGAGCAAACAGAAGCTACATGGGAGCAATCTTATAAAATAGCTTGCCTGTCAACTAGAACTCCTGCCACACCACTGGGAAACTGCCCAAGTACCTTTGGAGCCCTCTTAAGTCCATCAGATTTCTAGGAACAACCAAATGAAAACTTAGGTTGCAGTCAATCTGATCTGGATCAGGAATTAATCTGATCACATCAAAGACTTTATCAGAAAGCAAATGCTCAGAGCCTAAAGGTAAGGCCTCCTGACTGGCTAAGCCAGGGCTGTCAAACTCGCAACGTCATGTGACATGTTGCGACGTATCGTGATTTTTTCCCCATTGCCGGCAATGGAGTAGGCGCGGTTTCGGCATGACGCATCCGGCCCGTGGGCCGGCAGTTTGACATCCCTGAGCTAAGATATCCTGGGAAGTGGCATATGACTGGGTCCAGCAGTGATTAATGCTTCTTTGACGGAGACGGTGGTATTGCCTTGGAGGTGGTGGAAACATTGGGCCCAGCCATGCTAAAAGATTTTCATCTAATCTCCAAAATCTTTTGAAAATATAGTTGGTACTCATCTTCATAAGGTCCTGAATGAAGCAGATTATCTGAACCCTTTTCAGCCTGGAATCAAGCCAGGGTGTAACACTGAAACAGTATTTGTCATACTTGTTGATGACTGAAGGGCTTGAGATAGGGGCTGTGCAGTTATCCTGAATCTCCATGCAGGTTTTGATATCACTGACCCTTTTGAACAGGCTTCAGGGGTTGGAAGCAGGAGATGGCTTTCCTTTCTCCGAGGCTGATTTCAGTCAGTTTGGAGGTGGGGGGAGAGGTTGAGTCCTGCAGTGTGGGATGCCTCAGGGTTTGGATTTCCTCCCCTGCCTTCTTTTAATATTACATGAAATTACTGGGTGAGGTTATTTGATGGCACAAGATGTGATATCATTAATACGCTGATGTACCTATCTATTTATCTCCACCCTGGTTGGGCAGTTGATGCAATTGTATTGTTGACCAAGTCCCTGTAAGCTGTGAGGATCTGGATGAGGAGAAACCGACATTGATTCACCTTAGCAAGAGAAAATGGCTTTGCATTTTTGGTCAGGTGATTTGTCATTTTTGACTCTGGATAGGGTTGCACTTCACGAGGCTGAGCTGGTCCACAATACTGGATCCTCCTGTACTCACGGCTTCTGCACAAGGAGCAGGTGGTGCTATGGCTAGGGAACGCCTTTGCCAGATTTATTTTGTGCAGCAATTGTGTCCTTTATGGAGGCCTTGCTGATGGTCACTCATGTCTTAGTCCAGTGATGGTAAATCCTTTGTGGTCAGCATGTCAAAAATTCAGGAAATGACTCTAGGGGCATGCCACCCCCATCCCCACCTTGAACAAAAGAGGCCTCTCTGCACTTCTTCTCTGAACCCTTTAGAAGTCGCACAGCAGGGCCTCTGGAAAGGCTCAGAAGGTGCACGGGAGCCTCTGGAGCCTCAGAAAATCACACAATACATGGCATATTGTTTCACAGGTTCACCCCTTTAATCACTTCCTATTTGGTTTGTTGCAATGTGCTTTATGTAGGCTGCCCTTGAACATCATTCAGAAGCTACAACTGGTCTAGAACATTGTGGTGGACGCAGCTTGGTGTGTTCCTAGGTTTGCCCATATTATACTTCTTTTGTACTAGCTGCACTGACTGTCAAGTTTCCTTCTGGGTGCAATTCAAGATGCTGGTTACCACCTTTAAAGCCCTACATGGCACAGAATCAGCTTATTTGCAGGACCACCTCTCCCTAAGAATTATCTGCTTGTCCTAACAGATCAGGTAGGATAGGCATACTCCAGATCCCTTCCCTGAAATTTTGCCATCTAGTAGGGCCTCGGAAGTATGTCTTTTCCATGACTGCCACCACCTTATAGAACACTGTCACCAAAATGACTTGGCAGCCCCTCCCCCACAATTTAGTCTTTTGGAATGCTATTAAGATCTGCGGTTTTTACCCAGGCATTAGGATAGAATGAGGATACCTGGAGCTGGTTGCGGGGCCAAGTTTTTGTTTTTGATTTTATGTTTTATGATTTTATAGGTATTGCTTTTATTGTGAGCCACCCAGAATTGCATTTAAGATGGGCAGCCATCAGAAAGACAGAAAGTTGTGCATCACAAATATATCTGCATGCATTAGCCTGGAGATTATCTGGAATATGTTCATGGTCACCATGGAAGATATAATTCCTTCATCTTCTCTATCATTTAACACCATAAGGCCCAATGATTCCTGCCTATGTAGGAACAGTAATTACATGTTTGTACAGGAAGGCTCTGATGACTTTCTAGAATGATGTTAATATTTGTGTAACCCTCTCATCTCACATATGTGAGGAAAACTTAGGGAAATGTCAAAATGTTGTGCTGGTTCAATATGGAGGACCTTCCTGAAAATACTTGGGATAGCAAAGCATTTGATTGCATGGATGATACAAGAACTTTGTTGGCTTTTAATGTTTGTATTCCACCCAGAGTTGCCTCTAGGCATGATAGATGAAAAACAGGTCAAACAAAATAAATCATATTAAGATTAATGGGCAAAGCAGAACACCATACTATTCTTTTGAGAAATCTACAGGGAACAAGAAACTACTCTAAGAATAGTAAAAAGTAACTTTTTGGAAAAACAAAATAGTTCAGAATAGGAAAGGGACTGAGACAAGGATACATATACTGTATTTCCATATTTTTGTAACTTCTCCAATGAATCTATTATAAGAATTGTAAAATTAGGGTTGATGTAATAAGTTAGCCATGTTTGTACATGATACTAATCTAGGATCAGAGGTCATCCAGTGACAATATTTGGAAGAGATTTAGAACAGATTAAAGAAAGCATTACTTCATAAATTGCATAATTTTCTTCAAAATTCATTATTGCCAAGATGTAATGTACTCAAATTAGATGATTTTAAAAACAGACAAGATAAATTCATGAATAACAGATCTGTCAAAAAACATTTATCAGCATTATTTCTGAGAGTGGAAAGTAATATGTCTCTGGATCCTAATTGCACACAATCATTAATAGTGTCAACAATGCAACGATCTTGGCTAAAGCCATATTTTCTTTGTTTTCGGTTGCCATAGTACTGGGAGGGGGGATGAGTGGTTTTAAGGTTAGACTAAACAATAAATTGTCCCATGGGAACCAAGGTCATAGCTGCCTGACTTTTGGCGTGCTGAGCCTTCCGTTAGAAAGCCTGCCAAAGTATTCTATTGGGGAACATGGATAATTACATAGTGCTGGGGTGGGAAGTTCAACTTTATAATCTTGTAACGCTTGGGAGGGAACTCCAGACTTGGTTGCACTTTTGATTGTGCTGATACTTTGTAGCCAATAAACATGTTCTTTAAGGAAACCTCTTGCCTTGGAGTTCTGCTTTTACTGGTCTCCTCTATCAGAACCATGACATTAAACCAAGTCTCCTTAAAATTTTAAAACTTGGGGTCCTGAGCCCCAGGCTCCTACCTAACCCTTTTTAGGAAGATGACAAAGACTCAGGGAAGAGATTGAGATGGAGAAGAAGGGGGAGTGGGCCACTGGCCTTGGCGCGATGTCAGCTGATGGAATGCAAGGTACAGCCCAGGTGGAGAGTGCAGCTCTGCAGCTGGAGCGAGGCCAAAAGCCCCGGCGATCCCATTGGAGAGGCTGATGCAGCAAGGAGTACTGACCCTCGGAGGGAATTGGCGATCGGATGCTGCCCTGCAGCAGAGAAGCACCTTTAAGGCTGCTGAGGCTGAATTCCCATTGATCTCATCCCACGGCTCTCGTTCACCTGTGCTGAGGAAGGCAAAGCGGCTGGCTGGGTGGGATGAATCAGGGGAGTGGAGGTACCTGACTGCCATCCACAGCCGCTCCGTCGAGCGGCTGAGGGAGAAGTTTGATCGACTCGAGATGGGAGAAGTGGAGCCGATTGCCCGCCAGGTGATTTCCAGTGGATGAGGCAACAGGCGCTCCCCAACCCTTCCACCTCCTCGGCGAAGCCCCAGTCCCATAGCAATGGCTTGTGCTGCCTCCCTGCTGCCTAGACCAGCCTTAACATCGAGTCCAGTGCCCTGGCAGAGCCCCGACCGAGATCAACGCCCTGCCAGCCTAGGGGCCCAGCCAAGGGGTTTCCAGGGATTGGCCCTTCCGCGACCCCAGCGCCAGCAGCCAGGTATACAGCAAGCTTACTGGGGACAATGGCCTGTGGACCCACTCCCTATCAAACCCACGTTTGATGGGGACCCCGAGAAGCTCTCTTTCTTCCTGAATCAAGTGTGGGTTCAGCTGAATCATTATGCGAATGCTTACCCGGATGGGGCTGGAATGGTTGATGGCGTAGCAGCGAACCTGGAAGGGGAAGTTGCCGAATGGGTGACTAGCCTAAACTATGAGCAGGCACCAGAATTGTGGGACATCAATCTGTTTATGGGCGAGCTGAGAGTCAGATTCGAAGACAAATCCCAAGCCCTGCAAACTGAAAAGGATATCCATAATATGAAGCAGAGGGGCTGGCCAGTGAAAGAATATGTAAGAGAATTCCAAAAGGCAGCTGGACGAATCGGGCAATGGCCTGAGCGATCACTGATTCACCACTTCAAGGCAGGCTTAGACCGTGAATTATTCCATGCGTGCACCTACAGGGGGATTCCTGACCAGCTCCGCAAGTGGTACTGCCTGGCTATAATCTTAGACATCGAGCTGGACCATTACCAGAAACCCACAGTGTCAGAGTCCAGACCAAGACGAACCCAAGAAAGACGTCAGGTATCCCGCCGCCCCCCACCTGCCCCAGCCTCAGGCTTTTCTTCTAGAGTACCTACTGGACCCCCGATCAAGTGTTTCAGATGTGAGCAACTTGGACACCAAGCAGCTGATTGTCCAGTCCCATTTTCTCCAACTAAGAACGCACCTACTGCTTCCACAAAACCCAAGAGGAAACCTCGTGCAGTGTGAGAGAAGTCAAATTGGGTTAGCCAGGAGCAAACTGCGCAAGTTATTTTCCCTCACCAGGGGAAACATGAGACCCCAGCAGAGTGCTTGCCTACACCTGCCCCTTATGAGAGCGATGACGAGGGAGAAGACGACCCAATGGTGAGTCAGCCTGTCTTGCCTTTTGCCATCTCTGCGAAGCTCGTAGTCACTAAGATAGGAGCCCAGATGGACTTACATGTTTTAATTGACTCAGGCTGCACCAGATGCCTAATCAACCTCCCCATGGTACTTAATCTAGGCATTCGTACCAAATTATTGCCCATAGCTATGAGGTTTGAACAAGCAGATGGATCTCTTATCGGGGGGGGGGTCCTGCCACTCACCTAACCAAACCAGTGTGCCTGAAGATGGGGGAGCACTGGGAACTCATCCGTTTTGTAGTGGTCTCAAAAATGACTGAGGCTGTAATTTTGGGATTAGCCTGGCTTGATAAGTGGCGCCCTATGATCTGGTGGGAAAATGGAGTGAGAACCTTAAGATTGGCAGTATGCAAGGGGCTACAACAAATGAGAACGAGGGGCAGTCCCTTGAGACTCTAAAATCCGTCATAGACTCCCTGCCTGGGACAAAGCTCATCCCAAGCGAATATCGAGACTTAGCTGATGCATTCAGCGAGAAGGAATGTGATATCCTCCCTCCCCCAATGAACGACTTGACTGCGCCATTGAAATTTTGCTGGGAGCCAAACTTCCCAAGCCCAAAAAGTACTCTATGAGCCCCTGAGAGTTGAAAGAGCTGAGAGAATACATTGATAAGGACTTAGCCAGGGGATTCATTCAATCAGCTAAACCCTGTATAGCTGCCCCTGTGTTCTTCAAAGAGAAGAAGGATGGGTCGCTAAGGCTGTGTGTGGATTTTAAAGGGTTAAACACTGTCAGCATGGAGAATATGTACCCTCTCCCTTTAGTGAAAGACATGCTAGTCCATTTAGCAACAGGAAAGTTTTTTTACCAAATTAGACTTAAGACAGGCGTACTATCGAGTGAGGGTTAAAGAAGGAGATGAGTGGAAGACGGCTTTTAACAGCCCCCTGGGGAGATTTCAGTTCAAAGTTATGCCTTTTGGTCTTCAAGGGGCCCCTGCCATATTCATGCAATTGATCAGTCAAGTATAAAGGGGTTCTAGTCTACCTTGATGACATCATTTACACAGAGACCATGGCAGAACATGTTAAATTAGTGCATGAAGTACTCAAAAAAACTTCGAATGGTTATTAAATGAATGGTTTAATTAAGTCAAGGACTTCCAGTATTGCAACAAGAATACTAACTGGAACTGGGTAGCATACGCCAGGGGTCCCCAACCCCAGGTCACGGCCCACTACTGGGTCTTGAGGCGTTTGGAACTGGGCTGCAAAATTGGTGGGTGAGTGCGCCCATGCATGCGCATCCCCACTTGCGCAAACAGTAATGCGTGTGCCCACACTCCATTTGCACGAGCGGCGGGCATGTATGCTGGCTTCTCATGCAAATGGAGCTGCACGCGCTTGCCCGCCGCTCACACACAATCATCCCCTCCCCCCTCACTGGTCCTCAAAGCCGGAAAGGTTGGGGAACTCTGGCATATACCATCAGTTGTTAGAATCTTCACTTGCTCAAAATTTGTTTTGATTCCACTTTAAGGTGATCATGTTAATTTTAAGATGGTATAATTTCATGGCTTGGAATCACGGAATTTGCTTCTTTCTAAGTATTCCTATTTCTATTCAAAAATTATCTTCAGAAGCCTGTATGTGCCAATCATGCCAAGGTGAGTTCCTTTCAGGGTATTTTCGAGTATGACTTAAACTTGCAGGTGGTTTTAAAATCATTTGATATAGTTATATGTTTTGTTCATTACAACATATTACCTATTATGGTTTAAAAAATGCATTTTTGTGAAAACATCTACAGTAGAAATGGGCAGAAATGTTTCTTATATTTTTATAGGCCTGTGGAGAATCCCATACTTCGGTTAAGTAGTGATCTCATTCTATAACATTATTAAATACATATAAGAGGCAAGTGGAAGAATGCCATATTAGGATTTTTTTTAATCAGCATCATTCTGTTAATTTTTAGTCACTCTGACATGCAAAACAATCATCCTGATTAGGATGATAAGTATTATGCTGTATAGTACTTTTCAAAGAAAAAAATGCACAGAAGCAGACATTCTTAGCAACTCTTCAAAGCAATTGCATCTTTTTCCAAGATCCCTGATTGCCTTATACAGCTAACTGAAAGGGAAAAGACTAGTTGATTTAATGAGTTGCAGACAAGTGCTGTATGCATGCCCATGCATGTTCTGGGAACATGATTTTCTCCAATGGAAATGCTGCATAGTTTAAATAAAACATATTTGAAATAAAAATGAATAGTAGTAAACTTGTTTCATTTAAACTAGAGCACTCTTTTTTGTTAAAAGACAATGGGAAGATTTCACTATAGGCAATAGTTGGGATATTTGTTCTTATTCAGAGAATATTTAATCCCTATTACACAAATAGGGGGCTGATTTATTAATATAGGTAGTCCTCGAGTTACGAATGTAATGGAGCCTGCCAATTACATTTGTAACCTGAGGATTCGTAGGAGTGACCGTGATTGAAAGATAAAAGGGACAAGTATAGAAAGTGGAAAGAGGGGCACATAACTAAGACAGAATATCAGCAAATAGCCCGAGCCTGCAAAGATGAAGTGAGGAAAGCTAAGGCTCATAATGAACTAAGGCTTGCGACCAAAGTCAAAAATAACAAAAAAAGCTTCTTTCAACATGTAAAAAACAAGAAAAAAGTGAAGGAAATGATTGGTCCACTAGTGGGTGAAAGTGGCAAAAAGGTGACAAGCAACAGGGAGAAAGCAGAACTATTTAACTCATTTTTTGCATCTGTCTTTACACAAAGGGAAAAAAACAGACCAACCTACCAAAAATAGTGCCATAAAAAACAGAATAGAAATGCAAGTTAAGATAGGCAAGAAAACGGTAAGTGAGCACCTGTCCAGCCTAGACGAGTTCAAATCACCAGGACCAGATGGATTACACCCCAGGGTTCTCAAGGAACTGGCAGATGTGATCTCAGAACCACTGAACTATATTTTCAAAGATCTTGGAGCACTGGGGAACTACCAGAGGACTGGAAAAGAGCTGATGTAGTTCCCATCTTCAAAGAAGGGGAAAAAATGGACCCAGGAAACTACAGACCTATCAGCCTGACCTCAATACCTGGGAAGATTCTGGAAAAGATAATCAAACAACGACTCAGCGAACACCTACAGGCAAACCAAGTCATTACTAAAAGCCAACACGGGTTTGTCAAAAACAGATCATGTCAGACAAACCTTATTGCATTCTTTGACCAAGTGACAAAATTAGTGGATCAGAGGAATGCTGTGGATATAATTTACTTGGACTTCAGTAAGGCATTTGATAAAGTAGATCACAACCTACTACTTGATAAGATAGAAAAATGTGGGTTAGACAGCATCACCACCAGATGGATTCGTAGCTGGCTGACCGGCCGTACTCAGCGTGTGGTCCTCAATGGAACCGCATCTACATGGAGGGAAGTGTGCAGTGGGGTGCCCCAGGGCTCTGTTCTGGGGCCAGTGCTCTTCAACATCTTCATCAACGATTTGGACGAGGGGATAGATGGGGAACTCATCAAATTTGCGGATGACACCAAGCTGGCAGGAATAGCCAACACTCCAGAAGACAGGCTTAAGATACAGGAGGACCTGGACAGACTTGAACATTGGGCGCTATCTAACAAAATGAAATTCAATGGTGAAAAAAGTAAGGTTCTACATTTAGGCAAGAAAAACCAAATGTACAGGTATAGTATAGGGGGTACCTTGCTCAATAGTAGTAACTGTGAGAGGGATCTCGGAGTCCTAGTGGACAATCACTTAAATATGAGCCAGCAGTGTGCTGCAGCTGCCAAAAAAGCCAACACAGTGCTGGCTGCATTAACAGAGGGATAGAATCAAGATCACGTGAAGTATTAATACCACTTTACAAATGCCTTGGTAAGGCCACACTTGGAATACTGCATCCAGTTTTGGTCACCACGATGTAAAAAAGATGTTGAGACTCTAGAAAGAGTGCAGAGAAGGGCAACAAAGATGATTAGGGGACTGGAGGCTAAAGCATATCAAGAACGTTTGCTGGAATTGGGTATGTCTAGTTTAATGAAAAAGAAGGACTAGGGGTGACATGATAGCAGTATTCCAATATCTCAGGGGTGCCACAAAGAAGAGGGAGTCAAGCTATTCTCCAAGGCGCCTGAGGGCAGGACAAGAAGTAATGGATGGAAACTAGTCAAGGAAAGAAGCAACCTGGAACTGAGGAGAAACTTCCTGACAGTTAGAACAATTAACCAGTGGAACAACCTGCCTCCAGAAGCGGTGAATGCTCCAACACTGGAAGTTTTTAAGGAAGAGACTGGACAGCCATTTGTCTGAAATGGTATAGGGTTTCCTGCTTGAGCAGGGGGTTGGACTCGATGACCTCCAAGGTCCCTTCCAACTTTATTATTATTATTATTATTATTATTATTATTATTATTATTATTATTATTATTATTATTATTATTATTATTATTATTATTATTATTATTATTATTATTATTATTATTATTATTCCTTGCTTTCGCCCGAGTATTCGCTAATCGAATGTGCGGGTTGTTAAGTGCACATGAGGTATCTCAGAATGGGGAAGGCCGAGGGGAGCCTAGTGCTTCCGACCACCCAAGGCCTCCCCTGACCCACTGAGATATCTCATGCTTCCCCCTTCCCCTCCCCATCCTGCATGGCCGGGGCACTTACCTTACATAGATCTCAATGATCAAGGGAGCTGTCTCCTCTTCAGCCTCTCTGCCACGGTTTCACCTTGAGCAAAGGTTGTTGAGACCTGCAGGGACGAGAGATTGAGTCCCTATAAGTCTGGTCGTCTTGACTTCCGATTCCTGCACGCAGCGAAGCAGTTGAGAGACTCGGGACTCCGAGCTCTCCAGATGAGTTTCTTCCTGTTAGGGGACCCTAAATGGGCCAGAAGCCGCCCCGGAGAGGTGGCTATGAAGGAAGGAAGTCCCAGGGACCTAGGAGAGACAGCGGTTGACCCGATTGGTCCAGGAGAAGCCTTCCAGAAACCAACAGGAGAAAGGCTGGCTTAACTCCAGAGTCCAGCCCCAGCTGCAAGCAACGGAAGTCAAAAGCACTAATTTAAGCTGATCGTAAACAGCGTGTTTGAATCTGGGTAAGAACATTTATTTTCTCTACCCTACCTACTTTCCTGAAGGGGAGAAACTCCCAAGAAGCAAAAAAACCTCCGAAAGTGAAGAAAGGGGGGTTGCCCCCACCCTTTTGCTATCGGAAGCGGCGAATCTTAACCTTTCATGGAGGAATAAAATCTGAAAAATGAACCAGTGAGGACACCTACTGGTGGATGAGGATTATGACAGTCAAGGTAAAACCAGGAGGAAAAAATCTTGCCTGTGACCTTCAAAGTTATAACAAAGTACAGCTGTGTAGATAAAGTGAGACTTGCAAACCTGAGAGAACAAAAACAGAATAGTAATAATTCTGACTCCAAAGCTATTTCCAAAGCGGGGGAAAAAAAATCTGGACTTTTGGTCATCATGGAAAATCAGAGATTTATAGGAAATACCTATCAAGAAAAAAATGGATATTTTTCAAGAGACATATGTAAAGCTGCAACTAATTCAAAGAACAATGATCTCAAATCACAAAGAAACTCAGAATAACTTTGAAAATATAAGTCAACTTATTTCCAATTTAAGCTTATACCCAAAAAATCCTCAGGAAAATACAGCAGAGAAGGAACAGACAAAACAGATGACTGAACATAAATTTGAGGATAGAGACTTGAAGATGGAATTCTACAAAACAAAGGAGTATGATCTAATCCAAGTGGAAATTTTTTTACAAGAAATACTAGATTTTTCAACACTGCAAAATAAATTTGAGGACAAGAAAAAAGACTGGATAAAACATTCTACAGAAATATTAAGAAAAATACCAGAACCAGAGAGACAAAAAGCGACAAGAGAAGCAGAGAGAAAAAGAAGGAAAAAGATTCCTAATAAAAAGCAGTGGGCAAATGCCCCTAACAAAGATACTGACTTACCTTTTATATTTACAGCAACATTTATGAACATAACGGAAAAACCTTTTGATTCAACAAAATACACTGATTAAGAAAGATATTGGGCAAAGGAAAAAAATTAAGATGGAAACCAAGAAAATAGATGATGGGACCTACCAGAGAGAATACTTAAAAAAGAAACATTTGTTTGAATATGGTTAAAGAAATAGAAAAATTTTGGAATATATTATTTTAAGAGGGATGAATTCTCTAAACAATATAGTATGCTTTTTTCTCTTTTGTGTTCTTTTTCTTGCTATGAGTAACATAAAAAAGTTGTAATGATTCAAATAAAGGAAATGTTTTAGATATTTAAATGTGACTGAATCTAAGAAAATTAAAAAAAATGTTTTGAGTAAGAGTTAAAAGACTAGATGACTAGATGTATTGAATGGAATGTTTAAAGATTAAAGATCAAATATATTCTTAATTATGGTTAAAAAAAATAAGAAATTAAGGAAATAAATATATATTATAGCCTAGGAGGGATAGATATTTTAAATAGTATGTTATTTCTTATGTTTCTTTACTCTTGTTTTCCTTTCTCTTTTTCCTTTTTCCTTTTTCTCTTTTCATTGTTTTATCTATTTCTTAAGAAATGTAAAAGTATGAGATGGCTTATATGGAAAAAATAGAGTTAAATTTGTAAATGTAAATGTAATTAACTCTTGAGAAAATCTCCACCAGCAAGAATATCTAGAATTTGGTGGGAGAAATAAACTAAAATAAGGATTGTAACAGGATTTATGATGAGGTAATCAGAATGATTGAATAGAAAAGAAAATATACTAATATGATTATTATTTTTAGGAATATTGGAAAAAAATTATACATTTAATTGTAATAAGAATTGTATTAACCCAATACTTGCAAAAGAGGTTATTTTGGGGAAAGAGGAAATCAACTAAAATTAATATGTGGAATATGCATTATAGAAATTGTTAATGATTCTTTTACAAATGTAACCCAGACAACACACTGTTCACCAATTATTGAGTGGGGGGAAAAAGAAATCATCAATAAAATATATAAAAAAAAGTCTGGTCGTCTTTGCAAAAAGCCTTTGCCGCCGAGAATAGAGGCCCAGAGGGAAAGATGTCAAAAAGCTTTGCAAATGGAGGGAAGGCTTTGATGTATCGGGCCTTCCCTCCATTTGCAAAGCCTTTTGCTGCAGATCTTGTCCAGGCCTCCGTTTGCAGAGAACAGAGGCCTAAAGTACTGTGAGATCATGCAAGATCAGTAGCATGAGATCTTGCGCCACTGATATGACATAAACTTGTGGTACTTTAGGCCTCCATTTTTTGCAAACGCACTGAAAGCCTGAAGCACCGAAACAGGCCAAGAAACTGAAGGCTCTCTAGTCTAGATCAGGGCTTTTCAACCTTTTCACAGATTGTACCACTTTTAGGACATGGCAATATTTGAGTACCACCAGTGCTTAGCAAGGTGTCAAAAACTTGATGACTAAAAAAAAGGGGGGGATTTTGGGTTTTACTGATTAGATTCATTTGTTGTTATAGAAATGGCTAGTTTATAATATTATGGAAAAGTAAAAAGTTGAAGTTCAATGTTAATGCTTCCTTCTACTGCAACAGAGGAAGTCTGTTCTTTTTCCCTTCTCCCCCTCACTTTCCCCCCCTTTTTCCTCTCCACTGTGTCCTACTATTTGCTTTTGTATTTTATTCTATAATCTAATAAAATATTACAAACTGTAGAAAAAAAGAAAAAAAAGTACCAGTTTTAATTTCTTCGGTGGCTGTTCCTTTGCTGAATCACTTTCCCTTTGCACTGACAAATGTATGATGAATTTATCCATGTTTATTAATATGCACCACTACCAGCTAGCTCAGGGGTCTTCAAACTTGGCACTTTTAAGACTTATGAACTTCAACTCCCAGAATTCCTCAGCCCTCATGGCTGGTTGAGGAATTCTGGGAGTTGAAGTCCACAGGTCTTAAAGTTGCTAAGTTTGTAGACTCCTGAGCTAGCTGGTTTGCCCTTCTGAGCTCTTCCACAGTGTAGTAAGAATGCACCCCCCAATCCCTTCCCTGTACCCTTAAAGACACAGGAATCAAGTGCAAAGCAAGAAAATAAAGAAACACAAACTCCGTTTTTTTTTCCTCTTTAAGCTGCCTCAGGCATGTCACATGTCACATTGTTGCAATTCTAGACTGAAAGGCTCTGGCAATTGCAAAAAGCTTTAGCTTTAAATTAAGCCTGTTTACCTTCAAAGAAAACTTTCTAAAAGCCACAGACAGACTCAATTAAAGGGGGTAAAACTAATTACATTTGTTTAAAGGGATTAAACCTTTCCTGTTGTCTTTTTCCCCCTTCCCCCACCCAAACCACGTTCTTTTATAGCCTCTCCTCTCTCCCCTCCCCCTTTTCTTCAGTTCACCTCCAGCTCCGAGCTGCTTCTGGAAGTGCCAATCAGCTGGAGCCAATCAGCTGGAACCCTGCCGGCTCCTGGGGCTTCTGCTGAGCCCAGACAGTCCTGCAGCTGCAGCTGCCTCTCCCTCAGGCTTGGCTCGCTTCGGCTCATTCCCCTCCCCTGCTACACTTGGCTAGTAATCGCGTACCACCTGCCATGTAGCAAAGTACCACAAGTGGTACGCGTACCACTGGTTGAAAAGCCCTGCTCTAGATCTTCACAAGGAGAATATCCATAGACCTAGTGCCTATGGAGACCTGGCCGGGGGGTGGGGTGGGGGGAATAGATAGGGCGAATGTTGCAGTGCCTCTGTGGTCATTCGTAAAGTCGAACGACTGCTGTGGTGCTGCAATACTCGTAACCTTGGGACTGTGTTGTAAGTATTTGGGGTTATGTCACAACTTTGAATGTTCGCTAAGTGAACTGACGTAACTTGGAGATTATCTGTAGTTCAGTTCATCTATGTTTCATACAAGCAATGATTATGGACTGCTTTTATAGACTATATTTGGGTATTGACTGGCAAAAGTTTAAATATAATCAAGTAATTTTTTATGTAAGTGGATTTACATTACAGAGTTGATAATATGGAGATTTCCAGTTTTGGAGGAATTTTTTTAATAAATACTTTTTAGGTGGCATTGTAGCTTCCTTCTTATTAATAGACAGCTATGTAAGCTTATTTAATAAATAAATAAATAGATAAATAAGGAAGGAATGTAATGCTAAGGAAAATAATTGCCCTAATAATTTATAACAGACTTGGAATAAAGTTGAAATCAGTTGAAATCATTGGAATTTATAAACAAAAATAGGAGTTTTGAAAATCTAGCTATTAGCTCCTTCCAAAGATTTTGAAGTTCTTTTGAAAATGTTTCTGCTGCTAAGACTTTTTCAATTGTTTCTAATTGTTGCTTCAGTGGCTCCTTGGACAGGTGCAATTAACACAACTTTTCATGGTTCCAAATTTGCATTATTTGGACATAAAGCTTTGCACTGTGGATTATATATAGATCTGCATTTAGGATGGGATTTTTTTTGGAAGTGGCAACATTGTTAGTTTTAGGTATTAGTAATTTGTATTGAGCATTCAGTGATTTGATAAATGGAAGCTTATCAAAAATGAGAAAATAATGGGAAATAATTGAATGCACATACACATAATACTGTGAAAAAGATTTAGGCGGTTGTGCAAAAATGCTGTAAATTAAGAATGCTTTCAGAAGTAGAAATATTAATAGTTTTTTATCAATTAACAAAATGGAAAATAAATGAACATAACAGAAATCCATATCAAATCAATATTTGGTGTGACCACTCTTTGCTTTCAAAACAGCATCAATTCTTCTAGGTACATTTGCACACAGTTTTTGAAGGAACTTGGCAGACCTGTGGATGTAGGCTGCCTCAATTCTTCCTATTTCTTTCTTTTTTTTAAAAAAAATATATTTTATTGGATATTTATGGGGGTGGGAAAGTTACATCAAAGTGCTTAGGAAACACCGTGGAGATGGGTATATCAAACATCCAAAAGAACAATCACAGATATATAGCTCAAATTGATTCATTACAAATTCCCTCTCTAATTCCCTCATATAGTATTACATATTCAAATTAATACATTTCTAAATAAACTTCAAACAATCCTATCAAACATCAATCACATTTCAATTATAAAAATCCAAATCCTGTTTTTAGGCTTTACTAATTTACAGTTACCATATTCCAATTAGCCTTAAATAAACATATTATTAACACTTCGGGTGTCCTTCATTTCCCTTTTTAACATAATAATTATATCTGAAATGAGTATATTATTCCCACAATAACATTCTTATGTTTTATTCATTAATACCATTTCTTCTCTTGTCACCAATCCCTCTTATTCTTCTTCTATTACAAAATAATTATCTTATTTAAAATAAAAATATCAGTCCAAAAGATACATTTCTATCTGTTTTAAGTATATATTCTATCAATTCATCTATGTCTATAAAAAATCTTTTTAGCCCAGTAAATAAAGTTTACCTCTCCAAATAATTATCACATCTAAAACAAAATATTATTACAAAAGATATCCTCTTACAGAATTCATGTACTCCGTTAGTTATTAAATCAGTCAAAATCTCAAAAGCCTTTTTAACCCATTAAATGAAATTTTAAAACACATTTTTAAATCTAACTCTAGGTTTCTTTCTGTGCCACACCGGTTTCCATAATAAAGTTCCTGCATCATCAAACCACAATATTAGAAAGTCAGTATTTCTCAACGCTTCAGATTGATCAAAGTTCTCTTCTCTTTCTTCTAGTAGCCTTTGGATAGTGGAAACTGTTTTATTCCATGTTGTAGTTACTAGTTGTTTATCCACATTATCACAATTTTCAATAGCTTGTATCTGGGTATCAGTCTCTATTGGTGTTGATGCTTCAGGCATCTCAGTTAAAATTATTCTTTGATCATCAAGCTTCTCCATAAATTGTATCTGGGGTTGTATAAAGTTGATTTGTTCCCTAGTTTCCTCAGTTTCTCCCGGTATAATTTCATAGTTGAGTTGTAGGTATGGTTTCTCTTTAGGTTGTATATATTGCTCACTAGTCTCTTTAGCGCCACTCTGCTCCTTCTCCACTGTTCTTCGACCTATAACTTGATCCGTCAAAATTTGGAAGTAAAAGTGCATCTCCTCTGTGGCTTCCAAGATTTTTTCCAGTATAAGCTCATAATCCAGCTGTGTGTTAAGTACCTCCATCTCAGTGGTGAAAGGATCTTTTAATCTTTTAGAGAAGGCTATATTTCATAAAAGTCAACAAATATTCACCTCCAATTCTTAGTAAACCAAATCACCATCCAGCTGTTTCAGTTATCTTATACCCTTATCATCCTTTGAAGGTTAGAGCCATCCTCCAGCAATAAAAAAATATACAGTTGCAGTAACACTTTTCGTCACAAGATGTCCTCAGCAGGCTATAAGGTCTTTCTTTCCAAGTTAATAGATTTTTTGTTTTTCACATTAAAAAAATAAAGAAGAAAGGCCTCTCCAAGATAGTAAATAGTGTAGTTATAATAGTAATAGTCAAAAATAAAAGTATTTTCAGGCTCCTTCAGTATTCCAGGAGTTAAATAGTCAATAAAAAATTAACTTTTTTTTTTCAATTTCCAAAGCTGTTTTTCCCAAGTGCCCAAATGCTGCTCTCTCACAGCAGGGAAGTAATTCAAATACAAAAGCTTTTTACAGGAGAGTAATTAGGGAAAGAAGGGGGAGGAAAGGTCTCACCCGGATTCTCCATAGGGGTTCTTTATGCTTAGTTGTTCTTCTGGCTTTCGGCTGGCGCAGCAAAGTGATCGTCCATTTTACTGGCCGATCTTTTCTCCGACGGCCCTAAGGAGCTGGCTCGGACTGAGGAAGGAGCTGCCGTCCTTCCCCCATCGACAAGGGCCTCCTCAACGGTGATCGCCCCTCCAGGGCGACTTTCGACCCGCTTAAGGGTCTACTGGCGGAGGGAAAACAGCTGATAGGAGAGACGGAGCTCTCCGTGCGACTGCGTGTGCCGCGATCCGGAACCGGAAGCCCTTCTTATTTCTTTATGTAATCCCAAACAGACTTGATGATGTCGAGATTAGGGCTCTGTTGGGGCCAAACCATCACTTCAAGGACTTCTTGTTCTTGTTTATGCTGAAAATAGTTCTTAACAACATTAGCTGAATGTTTGGGGCTGTTGTCCTGCTGCAGAATAAATTTGGGGCCAATCACATGCCTCCCTGATGGTATGGCATGATGTATAGGTATCTGCCTGTATTTCTCAGCATTGAGGGACACCATTGATCCTGACCAAATCTCCAATTCCATTTGCAGAAATGCAGTCCCAAACTTGCATGGAACTTCCACCATGCTTCATTGTTACATGCAGACACTCATTATTGTAACGCTCTTCAGCAACCAAACTGACTCCTGCTTTAGCCAAATATTTCAAATTTTGACTCAAGTCCAGAGCACTTACTGCCATTTTTCTGTATCCCAGTTCCTATGTTTTTGTGCATAGTTGAGTTGCTTAGCCTTGTTTCCATGTCAGAGGTATGGCTTTGTGGCCGCAATTCTTCCATGAAGATCACTTCTGGCCAGACCTCTTTGGACAGTAGATGGGTTTACTTGGGTCCCACTAGTTTCTACCAGTTCTGTGCTGATGGCACTGCTGGATGTGTCTTTCATCTGCTGCATTAAGTTTCCTTGGCGGACCACTGCATCTGTGGTCCTCAACATTGCCCATTTCTTTGTGCTTCTTCAAAAGAGCTTGAACAGCACATCTTGAAACCCCAGTCTGTGTTAAAATCTTTGCCTTAGAGAGACCTTGCTGATGCAGTATAACTACCTTGTGTTTTGTTCCTGTACTGTTTGCCATAGTGTATGACCTGTGACATGAAACTGTCTTCCACAACCTTACCTTAGTAGCAGAGTTTGGATGTTCCTCACCCAGTTTTAAGTAGCTGTTTCTGTTTGAGTTAATGACTGTGTTTCAACCTACATATGAAATTGATGATCATTAGCCCCTGCTTGGTATAATTGGTTAATCATGCACTTGACTCTAATCCTATAAAATCCCTGACTTTGTGCAAGTGTAAGAATTGATGCTGGTTTGAAGCCAAAGGGCAGCCACACCAAATATTGATTTGATTTAGATTTTTCTTCTGTTCACTCACTTTGCATTTTATAAATTGCTAAAAATAAACTATTAACACTTCTATTTCTGAAAGCATTCTTAATCTATAGCATTTTTGCACTGCTGCCTAAATTTTTTGCACAGTATTGTATATATGCTCAATTTTTATAATATTCCTTTTATAGCATTACTGAATATTTAACACAAATTACTAACACCTAAAACTTAGTCAGAATTATATATAGAAAAAGACTGCATCAGTGTTGATTCCTGATAACAGTCTGGACAAGTCCTTGTAGTTCACTTGGCAAGATTTCAGAAACTGTTTGCCATTGCCTGCTTTCTAGAACTCAGAGAGAATGACTGGCCCAAAACTACCCCGCTAGCTTCATGCTTAAGCTGGGACTAGTACTCATGGTTTCCCAGTTTCTATCCTGGTGTGTTAATCATTGCACCAAATTGATTCTAATCAAAACTTAAAACTACAAGAAGTTTAAGTGTTTTAAGTTTTAGAGCCAGTTGAGTGTCAGTAAGGCAGCATATATCTGCTCAAAGGTTTAGCACAAGTAAATTGCAATTTAGTTTGAAATGACCACCCAGAATCTTTTGTAAAAGAATTTGTTTATAATTCAGATTAAAACACATTTTTCAAAAGGAATGTTGCAAAACGTAGTTGTGCTTATCTTGTGTCCTTGAAAAATGCAGCTGTGCCTTTAAAAAACTATGCAGTGAGGCACCCCTGTTCTGTTGGTAGATCCCTAGTTTGCCAGCAGTAAAGGATATAATAGAACATTCCATTTCCTGTTCCCTTGCTGACACGGAGGAGTGTTCCTACTGACAGTGATCTAATCGGAGTGCAGCAAGAATCATGGCAATTTGATAAAACATGATGGAGACAGCAGCTGAAATGGAAGCATATGTTTTAGAAGACATTCTTGAGGTAGGAATTGGATTTTATAATAATGCAGGGTACAAGGAAGAACCAAAAAAATATGAAGTCCCTTTAGAAGGAAAATCTGTGCACTGAGAGCTTGTTACGTGTTTGATATGCCAGTATTGATTTGCAGTGCAGTTAGAACAGTTGAGAATCAAACATTATTGGTTATAAAATATAAATTATAGAATAGCTGCAGAAGGACGGAGGAAAAGAAATGCTTTGGATTTCATATCGTGCCTACCTGCTTATGACCTTTAGAATAACTCATTAGAAAGGTAACTGCAAATCATGAATATATAATCATGTTTTGTACAGTAGAATTAGATTTTAGCATACTGTTTTGTAATAAAAAGATGAAATGTGTTTTTCATGCAAAAGAATTATTTCATGTCAGCATTCACATAGTTCCACTTAAGAGATATCTGGAACACTAAATCACTGAATGAGTATATACTATATTCCACATAGAGAAGTTAAAAGTATTAAGACTCCTGACTTAATAGCTCATAGCCTGCTTCATAATCAGGTTATTATTTTGATATCTGGTGAGGGAATTATATTAGCATGCAGATTATTGGAATTCCCAATTAACAGTAATGCTGATCTTGGGGGAAGAGATGCAGTAGAGAAGGTAGACTTCTCAGTATATAAAGTGTTGCATGATCAATGGACATTTTTCTAATATCTGTGTGAAAGTATGATGGGAGACGATACTGCAGACAGGTTTATACTTCTGGAATATACATTATTTAAATTCTGATTATTATAAAGTCTATTCTCTGCAGTTACTCAGTACATCCTTAATTATAAAATATTGGCTAGCTGCATTTTAGGTTTAGGAATACTTTTGAAGAGTTCACTTATAGTTCATCTGAGTACTAATGAACATTCTTTGAAAAATTACCGTTAAAAGGGCAAGTAAGGAGTATTTAAATATAATTTATCTCTTTTTTTTTAACTAGGTTCTCTGCCATGTTCTGTTTTGAATCTTGTGTACTTTCTAAATATTCCTCATAAAGATGGTATCATGTATTTCTTATGAAGATAGATTGAAAGTTGCTTTATGAAATCATTTTTTCTTAGTCTATTTTAAATTGAAGAAATTTAATTATGAAATGAACACATAGCATAACCTTAAGCAGTAGTATAACCACTACTTAAGAATTATCACGTAATTGTTAAATCAGAAAAAATACATAGAACAGTCAAAACACTCTGAAACTATCGGGCTGTCTCCACTGGGACCTGGTTGCAAACAGGTGCAAAACATTGGTAGTTGTATCAGCTGCCTTGTGGGAAAAGTACAGGTGAAAAAGCAATTATGGTAAGAATCTGTTCAGTGTAATTTACTTCATTGCTAATCATTGACAGACTTACACTTATGAACAATACTTTTTTCAAACTGTATAGTGGTCTTTGCAACACTTGGTGGATTAAGAAACAAGAAACTTGTCTAATAAATGGAATGTGCATGAAATTCAGACACTTAATGTTTGGATATTATTATCATTTTCTGATAATAGAAGCAGAAAGCAAGCCAAGGAATATCTAGACTGTTTGGCAAAGATATGCTTTTTAGGAAGATTTTAAAATGTTAAAATTATTTCCATAACTTAATGATGGGAAAAATAAGATATATATATTCTCACTTTCAGCATTAAGAAAATACTATTAATACGCCAATTGTAGGTTGACAAATAACATACACACTGTTGAGATTCCAGGCACTGAAAGTCACAGATGATTAAATTTTTCAATGTTTTTAAAGAGTGGAAAATACTTCTTATTTTATGTTACAATTTATGAGTATTGTTTAAATTTATATGCCACCTTTCACTCAATATTTCAAGGCTGCATACATAGCACTTCCTCCTTCCATTTACCTTGAAAGCAACACTTCGTCAGGCAAATTGGATTGAGAGAAAATGACTGTCCTAAAATCATTCGGTGAGCTTTTGTGGCTTAAAGTGGATTTGAACTTGGCTCTTTCCAATATTATATCAGCTTAGGGTTGCCAGATATCTGAACAGGCAAAAGAAGATATAGACAGTTGGAAAGGAATAGGAATAGAATAGGAAAAGCAACACTATTTACCAGTAATATTTGAATGTACATTCATTGGAGAGAAAGAGATTACAAGTGAGTAAGCAGGCACCCAGTGGGGAATACACATTGAGAGGGATGTGCTAACAACATTGAAAGCAAGCCAAGCCTTTACTGATTATTTGCCTGCCTGTCAATTTTAGGCAGAACTTGTTAAGTTGCACTTAGCGCTTCTTAGGGAAGTATTATAGGGGGAGAAAAGCTACTCAGATACTCAAAAAGTCAGACAATAATTGATTTTAAGGCTATGCCTGCCACACAGAGGACAAAGGGGAGGATATGTCCTCTTTTAGTCAGATTTCTGATAACTCTGTTCCAGTCCAATATCTTAATTGTTATACCATAGTGGCTTCCATATTTTGAATTTGATGTTAAAATTGAATATTGGAACCTGTTAGATAGCCTATTACAGTGATGGCGAACCTTTTAGAGACCGAGTGCCCCAAAACCGCCCCCGCCTCTGCTCCATCCCTGCCCTGCCCACCCGCAGGGCCACCCACTGCCTCCATGGCCCTCTGCAGTAGATTGCCCAGGTGGCCCTGCAGCACCATGGCGGCCACGCCCTCTGCCCGTGCCCCGCAGCATGATTTGCGCACAATGGGGCATGAGGGTGGAGTCTTGTCCCTGCTGCCCGGCTGCCATGTCCTTGCCTGCACTGCTCTGTGCGGGCCATGCCCGGGGCGACTCTCCTTTGGGGGCCTGCTGGTGAGGAAGGGGCATGAGGGGAGGCAGGAATGGGGCAACGGCGCGTGTGCCCATAGAGAGGGCTCCGAGTGCTGCCTCTGGCACGCGTGCCATAGGTTCGCCACCAATGGCCTATTAAGTAAATAATCAGATGTACTTAATTTTTTAAACAATTATGAAAGTTATACATAACTTTAATACCCATACAATTCCCATTCAATACGCTTATTCCATACAATACTTATCCAGTATTGCAGATATTTACATTTATCCATGACACCACTTTTTGACAAATTTCCTTATTTTATATGCACTTGTCCCTGAATTATGTTAATCAATTATTTCAGTTTACAAAACTAATTTGCTTAAGTAGATTCTTATTCATTCCAGGTGTATTCCTTTGGATGAACTATTAAATATATAGCAGATATTTTTCTAAAAATGAAGGGTATAGTACTTGATGGCATCTTTCATACAGATGAAATGCTAATTGCACAATGTAATTGAGAGATTAAAAAGACTGCAATTTTTAAAAAATTTGTAGAAATTCCATTTTTATTAGAGCGGTCAAAAATAAATGCTTTCACACTAATTCTGTACGTAGAATTCATTTGTAAAATTAAACATGTTTGTAATGAAAAGTGTTTAGGATGCCATGTATTTGAAAAAATATTCTTATCTGGTGGTTTTTTGGGTGGGTGGTTGTAGTAGCCTTCAAATCAATTAGTGTTGCTGAAGCTTAGATAAAACTGAATTATATGCACAAACATGTACACATAAGCAAATATTTTATTTTTAATATCTGGATTTTTTTATAGCAATTCAAGAGGAGGCTTATTTATACCTTGCTTTAATGAATAAGTAAAAGTATTTTGTATATTTGCAGAAAATCATTATTTAAATTGATGAATTATCAATGTAGACAATTTGTTCTGTTTTATGAAAGGGCTCTCCATCTTTTGGGATCACTTGGGTATATTTGGGAAATGGAGAATACACTATGGATCTTCTCATAAAATGGCTGCTGTATGTTATAATACCCCTTTAGTTTTCTGTCCCCTTAAGCTTAAATTTGCACCTTTTTTTTCCGGGCATACCAAAATACTTTCTTGGATTCCAGTTACTTACCATTTTTATTATCAAAGAATGTATTTGGATCTGCATCCCGTACATGAGATGGAAATAAAAAAAGATACTATGACTTTGCTTTTGCAGCATACCAGTTTTGTCATCTGCGGAGAAGGGAATCTGCTGTACTGTAAATAAAACATTACTTACTGAAAACTTTGGTTTTTTTAGTGTATTACAATAAGATTGCAATCCTACAATACTTTCTTCAGAAATAAGTTCTACTGAAAATAATATTGCTCTATTCATTAGTAATTTATAACAACATAAACTTAGTAGCTCACTATTAAATTATTCTAGTTAGCATAGTTAAAGTGACAGAGGAAGTAGCTTGGTTTCTTTTATCTCCACACTTTCAGGAGTTAATACTTACAACCAATGGTAATTTTAAAAACAGTTACCCTCAAGCTGGTGCCCTCAGTTTTTGTTGATTAAGTTGCATTTGAGTTTGATTCCCATGATTTATAGCTCACCTTAATCAACCTGGGACAACTTTTAGGAACAACTGATTAAATGCATTCTTGACCCTTATTATTACTGTCATACGTGGAAAATAATGAAAGGAAACATGACAGAACAGAAAATCATAGTTGCTATTGAGTCCCTAACAAGTTCATTTCTGTTATTGGTTTGACTTAATTTGTCCTATGATTAGCTTTTATGTAGGTTAAAACTGTGGCGTCCTTGATGCTCTCTGAGCTTGGTTGTTTGCTTGCAGATGTTTCATTATCAAATTAATAATGTCAAGGACTTCACATTTAAAGTCTGAGCTTCGTATATTCTCTTCTATTAGGATATTAAATTGTGTTCTAAACATTGTCATTATAATTCTTATATTTGTTTGGATATTAAAAAAAAACTATCCTGAAACAAAACTGTACTATAGTGCTTAAAGATTTGTATTTTCAATATTTCTGCACAGATATGAGCTAAAATGCAATCTGTTTCCCATATTAGTCCTAAAACTAAATAAGGAGAACCCAGTCAAGTTAAAAACATTAGGGTTTTTTCATTGATTTGAGGAAAATAATCCAAAGCTATCCATTGTTGTGCGGCAAAAGTATATGAACCTCTAGGATTATTAGTTCATTTGAAGGAGAAATTAGAGTCATTTCAATCAATAGGATGATAATAGGATGATAACCAGATATCAGTATGGTAGTGTTGCAAGAAAAAAGCCACTACTCTCCTGAAATAATGGATCTATATCAAATTTCAGCATAAAAATCTTATCAAATATGTGAAACTAGTAGACCAGTAAGATTTCAGTAAGGCATTCGACAAAGTAGACCACAACCTGCTGCTTAGTAAGCTAGAAAAAGGTGGGATAGACAACTACAGCATCAGATGGATCTGTAGCTGGCTGACAAACCGTACTCAGCGAGTAGTCCTCAATGGTACTACATCCACATGGAGATAAGTAAGCAGTGGGATACCACAAGGCTCCGTCTTAGGCCCAGTACTCTTCAATATCTTCATTAATGACTTTGAAGAGGGAATAGAAGGGGAACTCATCAAATATACAGATGACACTAAACTGGCAGGAATAACCAACACCCCAAAAGAAAAGCTCAGGATCCAAAAAGATCTTGACAAACTTGAACAATGGGCCCTATCCAACAAAATGAATTTTAATGTGGAGAAAAGCAAAGTTTTACATTTAGGCAGGAAAAATCAAAGGTACAAGTACAGATTAGGGGAGACCTGGCTCAAAAACAGTAACTGTGAGAGGGACCTTGGAGTCCTAGTGGACGATCACTTGACTACGCGTCAGCAGTGTGCAGCAGCCGCCAAAAAAGCTAATACAATCCTGCGTTGTATAAACAGAGGCATAGAATCAAGATCATGCGAAGTATTAGTACCACTTTATAAAACCCTAGTAAGACCACATCTGGAATACCGCAACCAATTTTGGTCATCATACTACAAAAAAGATGTTGAAACCTTGGAAAAAGTTCAGAGAAGAGCAAATAAAATGATCAAAGCTCTGAAGACTAAAACATATGAAAAATGGCTGCAGGACTTGGGTTTGGCTAGCCTGAAGAAAAGAAGAAACGGGTGACATGATAGCAGTATTCCAGTATTTGAGGGGCTGCCACCAAGAAGAGAGGTCACGTTATTCACCAAAGCATCAGAGGGCAAGACAAGAGACAATGGTTGGAAACTGACCAAAGAGAGAAGCAACCTGGAATTAAGGAGAAACTTCATAACAGTGAGGACAATTAACCAATGGAACAGCTTGCCTTCAGAAATCATGGGCGCTCCATCACTGGAGGTTTTTAAGAAGAAACTAGACAGTCACTTGTCTGAAATATATAGGTTCTCCTGCTTGAGCAGGGGACTGGATTAGAAGACCTCCAATGTCCCTTCCAGCTCTATTGTATTCAAACATAATGGTGGCAATATCATGGTTTGGGCCTTCTTTGATGCCTCTGGTCCAGGATGGCTTGCAGTAATTGATAGAACTATGAATTCTTATTATACCAGCAAATTCTACAGGAAAATATCAGGGTATCTGTCTAAACTGAAGCTCAGAGAACATGGATCATGCAACAAGACATTGATTCAAAACGCAAGCCATTTGATCAAAGAATGGTTAAAGCAGAAAGAAATTAATGTTTTTGAATGGCCAAATGAAAATTCTGATCTTAATCCTATAGACGGCTTTTTTTGTCATAGAACGCCCAGAACGGAGTTCCGGCACCTTTTTTGGATGGAACCTTGTAGGATAGGCAAGGCGGGTTGTATGACGTGTGTGAGTTCCGGCACCTTTTTTTTTTTTTTTTTTTTTCAAAAAAAGCACTGCCTATAGAAATGTTGTGGAAGGATGTGAAGTGGGTAGTTCATGTGAGGAAGCCTTCCAGCATCCCTGAGTTGAAATTCTTTTGTAAGAAGGAATGGCTGAAATTCTTCAAAGCTGATGTGCAAGATTGATCCCAGATATTGGAAATGTTAGTTGCATTATATTGCGGTATAATAATTGAAAGGAAAGCTTTACATATTTCTGTCTCACACAAATAGGTAGATTTGGATCATTTTCCTCAGTAAATGAACAAGTATAAAGTTTTTGTTTAAGTGAATTCTGTTTATCTAATTTTAGGACTTACGGGAAGAACAGATGACCCTATCTAAGCCATGCTTATGCAGAAATATTGAACATTCAAAAAGTTTCATAAATTTTTAGGCACCACCATATATAATATGTAGATATGTAGTCTAACTCTTAAGAGATAAGGTATATTTATTTTTCTAATGGTGACTCCTTTGAACTACTAAAACCCAGTGGTTTGTGGGTTCTAAAAATAATTTAATTGGACAGATAGTACAAAATGGGTACTGCTTTAAATCACATACAATTGTGAAATATTTGTAATTATTAGAAAGACAATCAAGAAAGGAAAACTTATGAAAATACATTTTAAAAAAGTAATAAGGTATCCAATTAGACAAATGCTTCTCCCTAATATTACTATTGCTGTTGTGAAAGCATAGGAACTGCTATATTTATTGATACAATACAAAGAGTGAATCTATTTTCTAAGACTAATGTAAAATTTGTCATGAGAATTAAGCGTTTGCTTGTATTTTGAGAAGTAAAGGGTTGGGAATTTGTATGTTCGATTCTATCTCCTTTTAATAGCAACCATTAGGTTCTGCTATAAGCCGAAGAGTCATATCTGCATGCTCTACATGGGACTACATGTAGCATTCAGAAGCTTCAACTGATGCAGAGTGTAGTGGCCCAGGCTATTCTTGAGGCCCCTAGGATGGCCCATGTTACAACACTGCTCTGTGAGCAATTCAAGGTGCTGGCATGGCATGGGTCCAGGTTACTTGAAGAACCATCTTACCCAGTGGGGAAGGCCCACTGCACTTGAACCAGCAGAGGAGGCATGTTGGGAACTCTGTCAGTCAAGGAATTCCAGTTGGCGGAATCCAGGAAACGGGCCTTCACTGCCGTGACTTTTGCAGTGAGATCAGCCCCTGCTTTTCTGACTTTCTGCAAGAGCTTGAAGACCTGGCTCTACCAAATGGCATGGGGCCCCAACAAGAGCATCACACTAGAGGTGGTTGATGAATTAAGAGGCAATCCCATCTCCCCTCTGGATTTATCCTATATCCTCCTTCCTCATCTTTTAACTATAATTTTATTTTGATTATAATTTACATTTTTATTGTTTTAGAAATATTTACATCTCATAATTTAATGATTTTAATGTATGCCACCCAAAATGTAGTAGTTATTTTTGAAAACCGGAATCTGATTTCTTAAGTTTAAGAACATTTTATCTGGTAACTGAAAATGTATTTCAGAAATTGGAGTAAATCTTCAACTTTTATCTGTGTGTGGCAAAAAATTAAATAAAATCTACGGCCTTCAGAGGTGATTACAGTAGTTCAGATGTCTATAGGGTTTCTAAATATTGGAGCAAGTTATAAGTAGATAAAGGTTAAAGATTTATTCTAATTTCTGAAATACGTTTTCAATTACCAGGTTAAATGTTCTTAAGCTTAAGAAATCAGATTCCTCTTTTCAAAGATGTTTACTACAATAAAGGTAAATGCCAGCATTATCCTAGGATACAGATCAGAATGTAGTAACATGAAATTCAACATAAGGACATATTCCTATTAATTGATTGAGGTGAGCAGCCTTGTGAAAAAAGATTACACGTTTGAACTGTCTAACACTGCAAACCTTCTACACCAGAAATGCTTAATGCTTCCTGTATACGCAACTGTCACCAGATTGCCACTTGCCAGGATTATGCCAGATCTAGCATATCAGTATAAATCAGATTATATTTAGGGCAGGTACTTTGCATGCTTTGTCGTATGTCACTTTCCCTCCATTCAGCTGGATAGAGAGATACATTTTGGAAAGCAAAATTAGATAGGTCATGGAGCTTGGCATGCCCACTGAATTTAGAGGGCATATTTTTACCCACTGTGCACTAAATTAGGAACCAGAGTTTGATGTCGCTCCATTCTGTGGAGGCTATCTGGGCCATTAATGTTGAAACTATATTCAGAAGCAGAAACAGCCTGCAGTACTTTTGAGAACTAATTGAACATCATTTCTCTAGAAAAACATCTAGTTCCATCTTGTTTTTAAATATTTTAATTTATCAGCTGTCCGTTAGTTCATTAATGATGCTAGGCAACTGCTTTAGCACTTCTTTCTGAATCACCTGGACCTGAATATAGAGAGTTATGTCTTATTGGCATATTGTGAGTGGCTTTGTTTAAATTATTTTCTATTGATTTAGCTTTGGTTCAGGGAGGAGCACCAAAATCCCCCCCATTAACATTAAAAACTCCATTTAAATGATTATTAATTTTATACTGAATTGGATACTTTTACTTGTCCCCTTAAATACCATTGTCTGAAGATTGTGCTGTAAGTTCAGTCATCAAGTCAATTCTATCTTTCCATAGTATTATCTCTACTGTTATTATTTCTTGTACATTTAAAAATCATCTATGAGACGAAGAGGAGGATGTCATCAGGATTTTCTTTCTTTTATATTGGATTTAAAATATAACATCTTCAAAGTTGGAAGTAAGTATAAATTGTTAAAATATCTGTAGAATGTTAGATATCTTTTGCATTCCAGATACAATGACAATATTCTTATTTAAAAAACAGATGCATTTTTCCTTGCAATGGTAGGATGTTCTCTTTCCAAGGTATCAGGGAAAACCTAATGCTCTAAGAAATTCCTTAGAAAATAACACCAATTTTGAAATTATACAGAATTAGCTTGTAATTTCAAGATGTAACAGTCTTAAGTTCTTTATGTACTGGGAAAGTTCTTTTTCTAGCATCATATTTTGATCTAAACACCAAACACGTCCAATGCATGTTGCAGTTATGAAATATGAATGCCAATATCTATATAACTTTTGTATAGGAATGAGCAATGACCATTCGAATGAAAGTGACTTCAGTTTAGTTAGTCCCACAATTGGGACTGGCAACTTGGTTCTTAAGTGAAACAGTCGCTAATTGAAACCACAATTTGTGTTCAGTGTTACATCAGCTTTCCTTTGCTTTACAGACCCGTGAAGGTTGTAAATGCAAGGATTGGTCATAAAGTTACTTTTTCATCACTATATAACTGAATGGTTGCTAAACGAGGACTACTTCTATTGCCCTCTAATAATAGCAATAGCATTTAGACTTATATGCCGCTTCACAATGCTTGACAGCCCTCTCTAAGTGGTTTACAGAGTCAGCATATTGCCCCCAACCGACCTCGGAAAGATGGAAGGCTAAGTCTATCTTGAGCTGGTGAGAATCGAACTGCCGAACTACTGGCAATAGGCAATCAGCAGAATTAGCCTGCAATCCTGCATTCTAACCATTGCACCACCATGGCTTTTAATAAGTCATTGGGTTTCCTAATTTAGGAAAATATTAATTCATTTTAAAAAATCTAAAGTAATATTGAATTAATTGTTTAAGAAATTAGCTGCTTAATTTGAGATACATCAGAAACAGTAAGCTTATAACTTATTTTCAAATTGCATGGATATTTTATCACCATACTTCATGAATTATTTTAATCCTAAGTGACTTTTTCAGTATTTGCAAAGGATATATTTATCTATTGAAAATTTCATTGTTGCTTTGTTTTGTTAAATAGAACAAAATGCATTATCAATGTTGTATTTTTAAGTTTATATGCTGCCCTTCTCACAGACTCATTATATTTGTATGACTTTTTAGAGTTAACCAAATTATAAATTTGTATTCCTCAGTTAAAACTGAATTAGACTCTTACTTTGGATATACTTTCACTACATCAAGCATGAATTAAAGGAACAAAAGTATTCTACTCCATAAGACTATCTGATTTTTTTACATTAACAGACCAGATGTTTCTGGAAAGGCAAACTGCCCTCCTTGTTTGTTTGTTTGTAACCCCTGGTATTTAACTGCATACAGTGTTTGAATTCATATTATGTCCATATAACCATAATAAAATGTTTACCTTTCTGGTATTTATCCAATCCTTGTTAAAAGGCATATAAATGCTGGCAACATTTAATATTAATTGTGGAGTAAATTCTTAAAAAAAACAACACTGTAATGTGAGCATTTTTTTGTCTTTCAAGAATTTATTACCAGGCAGTTTTGCTGAAGAAGTACCATAAGTTATCTTCCAGTTCTCAATCCTCTCTTCTATAGCTTTATTTCTTTCTAAAGTAGAAAAAGAGGTTATTTATTTCACAGCAAATATGTTTCAATTCATTTGCATTACTGCTTCTGCACGGATATACAATGTGGCTTTATATGGAGGCCAAATGTGGCCAAATCATAGACTTGAATATAGAGTCATAGAATATAAGAGTAAAAAGGGATATTGGATAATTACACCCAACCCCCTGCCAAATATAGGGATCTACTACTACAGAATTTATACTGATGGCCATACAGCAGCCTCTGTTTAAACCTCTCCAGTAAAGGAAAGTCCACCACCTTCAGGAATGGCAGTCTGTTTCATTCTTGAAAAGTTCTTATTGTTAAGAATTTTTTGCAATATCCAACCATAATCCTCTTACTTGTAATTCAGTTGTTTCTTGTCTTGTTTTTGAAAACAATTGTTTTCACATTTCTGCCCCACCTTCTACATTGACACTGCTAAGACAGCTATAGTCTCCCCCCTTCACCAAGTCTTCTCCAGGTGAAAGATACCAAGCACACTTAACTGTTGTTCATGAGTTTTTCCTTCCAGGTCCGGTATCATAATAGACCATTCTATTTTCTGATGAGGTTATTTTGTTGATTTGTTGCCAAAAGTTAACAGTTTTGAAAGATTCTTCTGATACTACTATCTTGCTTGAGTTGTCAGGAATTCTATATCTTTTGATGTAATTTCTGAAGGCTCATTTCACGTAGCTGCAAAATATACATAGTGAATCTGAATTTATTTCCTGTAAAGAATTGCCTGGTTAATCTCTCTGATTAAAATAACTGGTTGTATAAAACTAAGAAACAGTAATACCACAGTTTCATGCCAATCATATTTCATATGAAAAGATATGGATGAATCAGTCATATTGAGGATTTTTGATTAATGTGATTTTAGCGGCCAAGCAAATTCAAAATGATTAAAGTGGCAAATTGCTGAAAAGAGGTTTTGAAACATTGTTCATTTGCGATTTCCAATCCCTAATGCCCATTAAGCATTCCCTATTTAGGGGTGAGGGTGCAGGATCTGAATTTTCTGCAAGGCTTAAATTGCCTATTTGACATTTAGCCCTCTAACTCTACCAAATGGATAGGGCCTGGGGGCACATGCCCCTTGAATGTTGTATCTTCATGTTGTATATATTTTTTTGTTCCAATAACATCTGGAAGTTAATGTAATGATTACTTGGATGCATTATAATTTTTGGTTACTATATGAAATTGCCACTGCCTTGAAATAACTGTAGGGATGTACAAGGAACTTGGTGGAACAATTGCAGTTTATCCTTGTGTGGTATCAGGCCGGGTTGTGTCTTAAGTGGAAATGTGAAGGCTTCAGGAAGAGAATAATAACTTGAAAAATATAAATAACTTGAAAAATTTAAGAAAAATTCAGGTCCTCCTCACCATTTGGAAAAAGTAAGAATATTTTTAATAAAACATTTTTTAATTGTTACTTCTAACAAATAAGTAAGAATAAGATATTATCATCAACTATCTCTTTCATTGATATCAACTATTTCCCCAAAATAGTTTCTATTAAGTTATTATAGGAACACCATTATGTAGCATATAAGACCAACATAACAGTTTCTGTAACAGAGAATGACCAGTGTAAGAGCAAGATATATTTACTCCTCAATATTCAGTTCCAAATTTATATTGTTTCTTTTTTATCTAGAAGTTGAGAGAAGTTCTCCCAGAACATGCTTAAGTTGAAATACTATCATTGTTAAAAACTGGGAAGACCAATTGTTATCTATTTATTTATTTATCAGATTTCTATACTGCCCATCACACTTACTCCCTTATTGGGTCCCCAGGCTAACCAGCAGAGCCAGGTCCTTACGGCAGGGGCAATGTCAGAGAAGGTTCTCTTCTTAAACCCTATCAGTCAAAATTCATTAACCAACAGAGTTCATAACTTTCCTGCCTGCATGACCTGGTGAGATAGGCCAATGAAATAGGGGTGAGACGGTTCCTTAGATAATCTGGTCCTATATTATGAAGGTAAAGGTAATAACCAATACCTTAAATTGGACCCAGGAGTAAACTGGCAGAGATGTTACATGCACACTAGGGATGCCACAAAATGCACTGCCACAGCTGCAGCTCCTGGATACTCTTTGTTTTATTAAATTTGTATGCTGTCCATTTCATGGTTTGAGGTGACTCTGAGTGCCCTTTCAAGGACAGCCCCATGTAGAGGGCATTTCAGTAGTCAATACTGGAGATGACGGGGGGCAGGGCCAGCTGTCAAGAGAAACGGGTGTGTTGAACGATTCTCCAGATCGTTTTCCTCCCGCTTCTGACCGTTTGATGGACTTTTCGGGGTCCCAGGTCCCTCGGAGGGGGACCGGAAAAAAGAGGCGTCCTGAGAAGCGATCCTTGGTGGCGGTCGGGATCAGCGAACCCAGGAGAAGCCTTGGAAAAGTCGAGCGGAGGAAGGAGACGGCCCATAATGGCGGCCATGAAGAAACGTCAGCTGACAGCTGGCCGAAAGATAGCAGTGAAATAGCGTGACAGAGACGTGGTAGATCCAGTGAAAAGTAATCCTGACAGTAATTCCGACGATTCTGTGGAAGTGATCTGGGGCGAAAGAACTTGCCGGAGGATTTCTAAAAAGGAAAGAATAAAGGAGCTCAGAAGAGAGAGAGGAGAGAAAGTTTGTTTTTTTCTTCTTTTCTCTGGAAATAGCGAGAGAAAAGTTTGAGCGCTGAAAGGTTGCTTGCATTGCGGAATTGTATTGGCTGGAGAAATTCAAAGTGAAAAGACCTAGAGGAGCTTCTTTTCTTTTTTTTTTTAAAGAAAGTTTAAGCACGAGAGACAAGTGCACTTCAAAGCCATAAAGTGAAAGTGCTGACGAAGCCGAGGAAGTAGATATTTTGAATCAAGACTGTAGGCTGAATACCAGAGAGAAAGGCGAGAGACACCTGCTGGCTAAACAGAGAAAAACTCTAGAAGGGGGGGAAAACAAAAACAAAGAGGGAATAATAAACCTGTGACTTTAAAGTATACTTAGTTTTGTCTGCAAGTGCAAATTGACATTTGAGTAAAAACTCTCTGACTTTAAGGTCTAAAAGGAACTATAGGGAAAAATTATATGAGGAAACTGAGTACAGCAAGGGCGAAAAACCATATATATTTATTGAACTTTTTGAAATTATTGACATCTATAATAATTAAAAGAATGATTGTTAATTATTGATAAGTTTACTGTGAATACTGATTGTTGCAAAATATTGGTGATTTAGATTTATAACTTATTTAATTTAATAAGTATCTAAAATTAATTAGTTAAGCATCTATCTATTTTTGTTTTAAAATGCTTTAATATCCAGTGTTAAATATATCAATATTTGTATTTAATATATCTATTAAATATCTATAATATATGTATTTGACAATCTATTATTATATACAAAACATAACATACTTAGATCTAATTGTGATAACCTTGATATACTGGAGAGAAATATAAAAATTGTAAATAAGTGGGGAGGTTGGTTTGAAGAGTTGAGAAAGATGACAAGTATTCCCAATCTCACGAGAGTTGGAACAGGAAAGAAACAGACAACACAAACCATAACAATGGAATCAAGTCCAGCTAGGCAAAGATCTTTGGAAGAGGTGACTCAAAGAGATAGAGCGAATTCATTTAAAGACTTACAATTAATGCTGCAATCAATGCAAGAGGTGATGTGTAAAAATCATGAAGTCATAAAAAAGAAATAGGGGAAGTGAGAAATGACACAGGAGAACTTAAGGAAAAGATGAAGTTAATGGATGGGAAATTTGAGTGTTTTCAACAACAGATTATGAAAAATGAACATAAACTACAGGAAATGGAAGAAAGAATGAGAAAAGAAGAAAAGAGAGTAGACGAAATGAATGAGAGGCTAATCCAAGCTAACAGAGAATTGGAATCGACAGTCATCTCCCTGGAATTTTCTACGGTTCCAAAACGTTAGAGAGAAGAAAGGCGAAGATCTACCAGAGATGATGACAGACCTATTGGCGGGAGCTTTAGGGATTGACCAAAAAGAGATGGAGAATGAGATCGATGAAATTTATAGAATTCATACGAATTACGTGAGACGACACAATCTCCCTAAAGAAGTCCACATTAGATTTGTCAAGAAATCTGTTAGGGATGAGATATTATTTAGGACTAGAGACGATCCACTGGAATATCGAGGCAGGCAATTAATTGTACTTAAGCAAGTACCTAGAAGGGTGAGGGATTTGAGAAGACCTTACCAACGAATAACCTCCAAATTGACAAGAAAAAATATTAATTTTAGATGGCTTACACCAGAAGGGATTATGGTGGTGTGGCAGGAAAAAAGGTTTCGACTAGACACAATAGATAAAGCAGAAGAATTTTATAGACAAAACTTTGGTAGTGAGAAAGAGTTAGTGGAAAGAGAGACAAGAGAAGTAGGTGAGATATTAGCACAGGCCATAGAAGAAAAGGTACCACAAATCAAAGACAAAGGAGCTGGGAGAGGAGAGGATATAGATAATGGAAAACATGATGAGGATAGACTCAAAGAAGTAAAAGAGACTAGACCGACAAGAGAAGAATTCTATAGACTAAACTTTGGTTGTGAGGAAGAATTAGTGGAAAGAGAGACAAGAGAAGAAGGTGAGATATTAGCACAGGCCATAGAAGAAAAGGAACCACAAATCAAAGACAAGGGAGCTGGAAGAGGAGAGGATATAGATAATGAAAAACATGATGAGGATAGACTCAAAGAAGGTAAAGAAACTAGACCGACAAGAATAACAAGATCCAAATATAGATAAAGAGACAAAAGAGGAAGCTGAGATTCTATCCTTGAACGTTAATGGCCTTAACTCCCCACTAAAAAGGAAAAGTTTTTTAAACAAACTTAGCAAGATGAATTTGGATATAATAATTTTACAAGAGGTCCACATAAAAAAACAACATCAGCATCTATTAAGCTGCCCCAAATTGGGGAATATGTTTGCATCACTGTCACAACAGAAAAAAGGAGGAGTTGTAGCATATATTAAAGAGGAAATTCCGACGAAACAAATTTACAAAGACGAAGATGGTAGAATTTTAATAATAGAAGTATTATTGAATAAAATAAAAATAGCCCTTGTGGGAATATATGCCCCGAACGAGGGGCAGAAACAATTTTATAAAAAACTACATAGAATTATTGGCGAGTTTGAATATGACAATATCTGTATAATGGGAGATTTTAACGCAATTGTGGATAGACACTTAGATTATAAAAGTGATAAGATTAGGAAAGGGATTAGAAGAACACTACCTAGTACCTTCCTTAAATGGCAGAGGAGTTTAATATTCAAGATATCTGGAGGGAGAGGAATATAGGGAAAAAGCAATATACCTATTATTCAGGTCGACATTTATCATGGTCCAGAATAGACATGGCGTGGCTGTCAGTAGATTTAAATTCGGAAGTGGAAGACATTACAATTGATACGAACTCTTGGGCAGACCACAACCCAGTCAGAATTAGATGGAGAGGACAAAAGAAAATAAGGAGATGGACTTTGAAAAGAGCAATTTTAAAACATAAAGAATTTAAATTGAAAATGGAAGACCAAACGGGTCTGTTTTTCCAGATGAACAAAAAGGAAGATACAAACTGCCAAAATCTACGGGATACAGCCAAAGCTTACATGAGAGGTGTTGCAATTGCCTATATGGCCAGGGAAAATAAAATCAAACTACAGCGGCAAAGAAATTTAGAAGAAGAACTCAGCAAAGCTGAGATAAAACTACAAAATGAACCACAAAGACGTGACTTGAAACAACAAATAGACCTAATCAAACACAAGATGAGCACCATTGAAAAGGAAGAACTGGTGCAACAAATAAAATGCACTAAGCAAATTTTTTTTGAAAATGCTAACGAACCGGGGAGATGGTTGGCTTACAGAATAAAAAAACATAATGATAAAAAAAGGATTAGTAAACTATACAATGAAGAGGGTGATATTGTTTATCAGAATGAAAGGAAGAAAACGGTGGCCTATGAGTTCTATAAGAAATTATACGAAGATGAAGAACGGAAAAACAAAGACAATATAATAAAATATTTGCAAATTTGCAAATTACCGAAAGTCCCAGAAGAGATCCAAAACATGTTGAATAAAGAGATAACACCCTCAGAATTATCAGATGCAATTAAGAAACAAAAAAACAACAAAGCCCCAGGTCCTGACGGTTTACCAGCAGAAATATATAAAATTCTACAAGAATCTTTAGGTCCAATATTAATAGAACTATTCAATGAAGTCCTAAAAAATGCAAAAATACCGGCCTCATGGGAAGAAGCAATCATTACATTAGTTCCCAAGGAAAACTCAGATTTGGCGTTTATTAAAAATTATAGACCTATTTCATTATTAAATTCAGATTACAAACTTTTTATGGCTATAATGGCTGAGAGACTCAAAAGATTCTTAGTAGAATTTATAGATACAGACCAAAATGGCTTCTTGCCAAAAATATATATAAGAAATAATGTTAGGATTGTATTAGATGTATTGGAATATTATGAGGTTCATAATGAAAAACAAATGGGGCTAATCTTTCTCGATGCGCAAAAAACATTCGATAATGTCAAATGGGACTTTATGTTTAACCAACTGGTGTATATGGACTTTGGGGAGAATTTTATAAATATGTTTAAAGCAATCTATTCCAAACAGGTTGCCAAAGTAATAATTAATGGAGAAATAACTGATAGTTTCCAAATTCAAAAGGGCACAAGGCAAGGTTGTCCACTATCCCCGTTACTGTTTGTACTGTCCCTGGAGGTATTAGCTAGAGCAATTCGGAAAGATGATCAAATCAAAGGATTGGAGATTAAGAGAGAAATATTTAAAATGCAAGCCTTTGCAGACGACCTTGTCTTTATAATTGAGGAGCCCTTACAATCAGGGACAAGGCTAATGGAAGTACTGGGTGAATATGGTGAAATAGCTGGCCTAAAGATAAACAAAGAAAAAACTAAAATGCTTGTGAAGAATATGACCAGAGCACAGAAAAATGAAGTAGTTGATAGATTAGGCATCCAGACTACAAAGAAAATAAGATATCTAGGGATGCAATTAATAGCTAGATGTGCCACACTCAAAGGAGATAATTACGACAAACTAATGGAGCAGATTAAAATTGACCTGGACAGGTGGACAAATTTACAGCTTTCTTTTCTGGGAAGAATTGCTGTAATTAAAATGAATGTGCTACCCAAAATACTATTTTTGTTTCAATGCATACCGATCAAATTAGATAAGGAATTTTTTTGTAATTTTAACAAAACCATACTCAAATTTATTTGGCAAGGGAAAAAAGCAAGGATTAAGTTAAAATTATTGCAAGATTCTAAGGAGAGGGGCGGATTCGTTCTCCCAGATTTGGAAAAATATTATCAAGCTACAATACTAACATGGGTGCGGGACTGGATACAATTAAAAAATAGGAGATTATTGGAAGGCCATGATATGCAGATTGGGTGGCACGCCATATTATGGGATGAGAAATACAAGGTTCACCAATACTTCCGGAGGCATTATATTAGACGAGCGTTAATAGATGTTTGGGTTAAAATTAGGCAATAAAATTATATGCAAATTCCAAATTGGATTTCAACATTGGAAATGCACATACATCCAATGTTCATACAACTAGGGAAAGTAATAACATATAAAGATATATTAGACGAGAGAGGAGAATTGAAATCAAGGAAAAATCTCCAGGAAGAAGGGATAGAACTGGAATGGTGGGCATATCTTCAATTGCAGTCACGATATAGGAAAGATAAAAAAGATTGGGGTATAAGAACAGAGTTGATAGAATTAGATAAAATATTATTAGGAACCGAAGACAAAATGATTAAAATAATATATCATTATCTTCTAGAACAGGCAATGTATGAAGAGCAGGTCAAGGAAACTATGTTAACGTGGAGTAGGGATTTCGGTTTTAATATTGACTTACATATTTGGCAAGAATTGTGGGAAAGAAACAGGAAACTCACTTTAGCCACTTCTTATAAGGAAAATCTTTACAAGATGTTTTACAGATGGCATTTCCCACCTACGAGGTTAGCTAAAATGGGACCAAATCTTTCACCTATATGTTGGAAATGTAAAATAGCAATAGGAACCTACTATCACATGTAGTGGGAATGTCCTAAAGCCCGTGATTATTGGAATAGGATAAGAAAATGGTTGAAAGAAATATTAATGTTAGAGATAGAGCTAAAACCTGAACTTTTTTTATTGGGAATAACCACAGATAAATACGACAAGGGAATAGTCTATTTGATGTTGCACATCTTGACTGCTGCTAGATTGGCTTTTGCATAAAAATGGAAGAACAAAGAAACTCCCACAGATGAAGAGATACTGTATAAAATACTATCTTGTGCTGAAATGGACAGGCTTACGATGGAATTGAAAGATAAAAGCAAATCAGAATATTTTGAAATCCGGGATAAATTGTATCATTGGTGGGAATTAAGGAGAAGTGTTGGGGTTATAGATTAGTGATAAGATGGAAATATATATATTTGTAGGTTAGCAAATAGAGAAAATGTATTTAGTATTATACAAAAAGTTTGTATATATTTATAGAGATAAAGAACTGAATCTAAGAGGAGAAATAATTTGATAGAAATGTTCAAACTGGAATGTTACGTCATGTCCAATGTTTTTTTTAATTGTATTATAAATAAAAAACTTAAAAAAAAAATACTGGAGATGACCAGGGCATGAGTGACTGAAAGAAGGGTCTTTTAAAATGGGAAGGGGCATAACTGACATATGACACAAAGTTGAACAGAGGCCCCCCTATGTCACAATCTTCCTGCTATTTGAGACTCCAAGATTACACATTGGGTCCTTCTGGGGCAATCCCATCCAGAACCAAAGAGGTTTAAGGGTTTAAGGTCATAATCATGGTTTTTACCCCAATAATTTTTCAATAAAACATTTCCTAACAGTTCAGGTTTATAGATTGGGATTGCTCTTTGACCCTGTGCGGTCCTCGGATTCCAAGAGGCATTAATGGCAAGAAATATGTCAAGTTTAATGTGTGAGGTGCAAGTATTTCTGGCTGTCCTATTAATAATTAAACATACGTACATTGATAGCATTGAAATTAGGCTACTGTAATGAATTCTGCCTAAAATCTTAATTTGGTTCATAATGCAGCATTAGCTGATCAGCATACTTTATAGTGATCATCATGGGGTTATTGGAACTTTTTTTAGTTTTTTTCTAGATTTAGATCAATGTATCAAAACTCCAAGTCAACATTAAAAGTGATCTGAAGATGTGCCTCTTGTTATGATCTTGCTGAAATCAATTGGAAGATCCTTTCAAGGAGGCTTATATTTGGAAAAGTTGGTTACCCCCATATTCATAAAATGGTATATTCCATATCATTCCCAAATTGAGGGATATGCTGAATTTAAATTGCTTAAATTTAATTTACATTTTAAATTATTCTAATGTATAGTTCTAGTTTGACAAACCTACTGTTGCTTCTTTTTCAGCATGCTATGGTAGATTCATTACAAATTTGCTTTTTGATGTGTAAACTCAGCCTATATTATGAAGTCTTGTTCTGTTTGTCTTATTCTACAAATGTTAGCAAACTATAGAAAGACATAATGAAATCATTGTAGCAAATCTTGCTGCATTTACCAATTATACCTTCTGGACATCTGCATAATATTTTTATATGACTTTCTAATTCTTGATTTATTTGCTGTCTTTTAAAACATAATTTTCATTTTTGCTTACTTAGGAATACAGTCAGGGTAAGCTACTATAGTTCAGTCAGTGTTGGTCATAGTAAATTTTATTCCTGTGCAAACATTTTTTTATAGTTTAATTAATAGTTCAAGTGCTGTTGGAATTCAAGTGCTGTTCACAGGTTTTAGCCTATAGAATTCAGGCTAGATGAACTATCTTCCCAATGCAAGAGTAAAAGGAATAGTAAAATGATTCTGGTTGTTTAACAATGCATGCAAAAGAGTTATGTCCCAAAAGTCTAAATGGAAAATCTTAAAAAAGAGGTGTTGTGTCTGTCTCATCTCCTTTATTTGGGAATTCTATCACATTATGACAAAGTAATATTAAGAGTTTAATTAGATTAGAAAATAGGAAAAATAATAGAATAGTTAGAAAAGATAATAGTTAGAAATAGTTAGAAAAGAGAAGAAATGATTATAGTTCTTAATTTAGAAAACAGAAAAGAGAAGTAGTAAGAAAAGAGAAGAAGTGATTATAATTCTGAAATTTCATAAAACTGGCAAGTAGATGGTTTGGAAACAAATCAATATAGATATTTTTTTTATATGTAGAGAACCTTATTTCAATATAAACTTATGAATTAAAAATCATTTTCCTTCTAGGTGGAGTCATTTATTTTGGATCAAGATGATTTGGAGAATCCAATGCTTGAGACAGCTTCAAAATTGCTGTTGTCAAGTACTGCTGATGGTGCTGATCTCAGAACAGTAGACCCGGAAACGCAAGCTAGATTAGAAGCTTTACTAGAAGCTGCAGGTAAATACACACCAGTGATTTTGAAGAACAATTAATTTACAGAATATTCATAAAATAATATCAAATTCTTGAATATTTTAAGTATTATTAAGTTTATGTTTATGTGTGTTTTGAAAAACATCTTGATTGAATTTATATAATACACCCTCTTCCTTGCTTAGCAGTTGCAATCTGTTCCATCAATTTTGTCATTAAGTGAAATGGTCACTAAGAAAAAATGTGTCTGAGAGCAAAAGAGAGACATGTTGTGAAGATCACTGGTCACTTCCATCTCATTCAGATAAAGTAGTCTCTATAGCAGGGGTGTCAAACTGCTGCCCCGTGGGTCAGACGCATCACGTGGAAGCCACACCCACCCCATTGCCGGCAATGGCAAAACTGTCCCGATACGTTGCGTGACGTCACGTGATGTTGCAAGTTTGACATGTCTGCTCTATAGTGTCTTCTCTTTTTTTTTCAATTGCTTAAACAAAGTGTCTCTTCCTGAGCTCTTTCTCTTCAGTGATAACCTCAAGTTAGTAAGCTGAGCTTTGTGACCGAAATTAGTGGATTAAACCCCTCCCCCACCTGCTGGCGTTGCTACATAAAATTTACCAGACATTAGTGAGTTTCATATTAATAGCTTTAAAAAAAAATACACAAAATTTGGTTGTAAATGTGTGCAATGGTTGGAAAACAAATTATTTATTACTGTCATAATTGCAAATGGCTGCCAATTGATATAGTCTCTAACTGAGGAGTGTCTGTATATGGTTTCTGCAGTGACTGTTAAAGATTATAAATTTTAATTGATACATAAGAAAGGTTCTGTGTTATACCTAAAGAAGATACTGATCTTACACAAATCAAAAACTATAGACCAATATCGTTATTAAATGTGGATTATAAAATTTTTACTTCAATAATGGCAGAAAGATTGAAGAAATTCCTGACTGAATTTATTCATACAGACCAAAATGGCTTTTTGCCTAAAAGACAGGTAAAGAACAATTTAAGGATTATTCTAAATGTTTTAGAATATTATGAAAATCACCCAGGGAAACAGATGGCACTCATATTTCTTGACGCACAAAAAGCTTTTGATGACTTAAATTGGCAATTTATGTTCCAACAGTTGACGGAAATAGACTTTGGTAAAAACTTTATAAATGCAATTCAAGCAATTTACAATAAACAAACAGCAAGGATATCTTCAAATGGAGAATATACAGATGGCTTTGACATCAAAAAAAGCACAAGACAGGGATGCCCACTATCTCCCCTGTTATTTATTCTTACATTGGAGGTGTTGGCTAGAGACATTAGACAAGATACAGAAATTAAAGGACTGGAAATAAAAGAACAGAAATATAAACTACAGGCTTTTGCAGATGATCTAGTTTTTATTATAGAGGAACCATTGGAAACAGTTACTACACTTCTGCAGAAAATAGAGGAATTTGGAAAAGTAGCAGGCTTGAAGATAAATAAAGAAAAGACTAAAGTATTAACAAAAAATCTAACAGACAAACAGAAAACTCAACTTGCAGAAAGATCAAATCTTCAAATTGCCAAAAAAGTTAAATATTTATGTCTTTATTTAACATCAAAATATACAACAATAAAAAAAGATAACTATGAAAGATTAATGAAACAAATAAAAGTAGATTTGGAAAAGTGGAAAAACCTCCAATTGTCATTGTTAGGTAGAATAGCGACTGTGAAGATGAACATTTTACCGAAACTACTTTTCCTATTTCAAACGGTCTCTGTTGAACTGGGTAAGAAATTTTTTGATGATTTAAATTCAACAATATTGAGATTTATATGGCAAGGGAAGAAAGCACGAATCAAAACCAAACTACTACAAGAAACAAAAGATAGAGGGGGCTTTGGACTTCCGGACTGGAGACTATTACCAAGCATCTATTTTGCTTTGGCTCAAAGAATGGATTACATTGAGAAATAAACAACTTCTTTATTTAGAGGGGCATGATTTGCAATTGGGTTGGCATGCGTTCTTATGGTATGAGAAAAACAAAGTACATAAATATTTTCAAAGCCATGCCATAAGGAATGCTTTGTTTTCAGAGTGGGAGAAAATCAAACATAAAATTTATATGAAAATACCTGAGTGGCTTTCAACAATGGAAGCATTTGCTTATCCAAATTTAATCAACTATGATAAACTTGTCACTTATAAAGACATTTTGGATAAGGATGGAAAACTTAAAGACAGACAAACTCTTTATCAACAAGGCATTGACTTAACATGGTGGTCCTATCTGCAAATTCAAACAAGATATGAAAAAGATGTAAAATTAATGGATTTTTATAAAGAACAGACACTATTTGATAAAATACTTTTGAAAACAGATGAAAATTTGATTAAGAAGCTTTACAAATTTCTACTAAGATGGAAGATGGAAGAAGAACAAGTAAAAGAAACAATGATAGTGTGGGCAATTTTTTTGGGATATTCTATAGATTTATAAGATTGGGAAAAACTTTGGGAGAGAAATATTAAACTTACTAAAGCAGCTTCATATAAAGAGAATTTATATAAAATGTTTTATAGATGGCATATGACACCAGTTAGATTAGCGAAAATGTTTAAAAATGTATCGAATATCTGTTGGAAATGTAACAAAGACCAGGTACTTATTATCATATTTGGTGGATATGTCCTAAAGCTAAGAAATTTTGGTTTAAAATCCATACATGGCTAGAAAAGATGAGTAAAATACAGATAGAATATAAGCCAGAATTGTTTCTGTTAGGAATATTAGGACTTAATTATGGCAAAGAGAATGAATATTTAATATTACACGTATTGACAGCTGCGAGAATTGTATTTGCCCAATTTTGGAAAAATGAAAATCTACCACATGACCAGATTATAATTACGAAAATCTTAGAATGTGCAGAAATGGATAAATTAACGTTAGAGATTAAAGAGAAAGAGGATTCAGTGTATTTTAGAACATGGGAAAATTTTTATCAATGGTTAGCATTACGTTAGAGCAAAAGATTGTGAAAGCTAATAGGATGAATTATACCTAATGAGTAAGCTCTAATTTTATGACTATTTTCAGCATTAATGATTATAATTGTTTAGTATTGTATTAACTACTGTTATTTAATATTTGTACCCGGACGAGAGTCTGCTTGTTCAAGCGTTCGATTTTTTGTGGGGGTAACCCCACTACTGTACCTATCCCTATCCCTATCCCCATCCCAATTCCATTTCCCAACCCCACCCTTTACCCATACCATCCCTACCCTTCCCATACCTATATAAAACCTAATAAAATATATACAAAACAAAAGAAAAGAAAGGTTCTGTGTTGAAATTGGTGCTTAACAATTACTTAATATGGAAATGCCTCCATCACATTCCTGTAGGGAGTTTTACTTCATTTTATGATTATAACCTAGTTATCTGAAGAATTGCCTTTGCCTATATAAACTTGCCCAGACATTTTGATCCTCATCTGAGATCTTGTCATGTCCCTGTTATCATAAGTAAGCCATGCAATTTTGATTGTATATTATTTATGAATAATATTCTACAAGTGTACCTTTGGCACGTTTTAGTGTCAGATAATTTTTTTTATTCAAACCCTTTTGGAATTTTCAGTCTTTAGCAAATAAGCATATTTTATCTGCAAATTATTGATTTGATTTCATCAGTCCATTTTAAATATTAAATGGTGTTGATTTGCTAGCTATTTTAGAAATGTATTTTAAATTTTAAAATGATACCACTTCCAGAAAAAGAAATAATATTACCCAGTTAGGTTTTTTCCTCTGCTAGTTGAATGTGGGTTTTCTGCAGAATGTTATCAAGTTACGAAGAATATAATAAGAATTGTATTGCATCTTCTCCAAGACTGTTTTCGAGTATTATCATTTTACATGTGCTTGCTTAAGAATTATGCTATTGGTAGTGTGAATAGTGTTTTGTTAATTGTCTTTATTTTCCTCTTTCTGGATAAAAAATTGCTGATTTGTGATCTAAAATAAAAGGAATAGGTAAGTTATCCACAGCTGATGGAAAAGCCTTTGCAGATCCTGAGGTGCTTCGCAGACTGACTTCGTCAGTCAGCTGTGCATTGGATGAAGCTGCTGCTGCACTTACCCGAATGAGAGCTGAAAGCACAGTAAACTCAGGGCAGATGGACAAGTAAGTATTTATCTGAAACTACTTGTTTCTTATATTTCTGCTGTAAAAAATGAATTATTATTAAACTGTCTATACTATACAGATTTCAGAAAGTATTTCTTCCTTAAATTGTTATGTACTACATAGGTTGGAAGGGATTATAGAGGACATGCAGTTCTGCCCCCCCCCCCCGGGCTTTGATGAAGAATCACAAGAGAAGCTCTGACAGATGGAACCTAGTCTCATTTTGAAGACATCTAATGAAGGACACTCACCATGTCCTCTAATAGCTTGTTCTGCTTGCTTTCTTTCTGATGTTTAGCCTGAATTTTAGCTTCCTTGTTTGGTCTGGTCCTGTTTATTCCTTTCAAATATTTGAAGACTGGTATCACATAATCCTATTAATCAACTTTTCAGAAGGTTAAGTATAGAGTACCAGTCCAAACCACTCATCATCTTGGTACCATTAACAAATATAAAAATAAATCTTTTTATAATATAAAAGTAAAATACAAATGGTGCAGACAATATAACTATGAATAATTAATAGTATTGTTCACAGAATTGGTGAGATAAACATTATTTCATCCATTTTTGGTAATATGTATAAATTTAACTGACGTGTCATGAGAGCTCATTTTGGTTTTTCCCATTTGGTTCCATGTATATGATACCGTTTTATAATCAGAATGTAAGTCAAAATTTCATTTTACTGAAATTATATACTCTTGAACTATCCACTCTGTGTTATCCCCATGATAAGATGGGTAGTCAATAAATTTTATAAATATACAGTGGGGCAAAAAAGTATTTAGTCAGCCACCAATTGTGCAAGTTCTCCCACTTAAAAAGATGAGAGAGGCCTGTAATTGTCATCATAGGTAGACCTCAACTATGAGAGACAAAATGAGAAAACAAATCCAGACAATCACATTGTCTGATTTGGAAAGAATTTATTTGCAAATTATGGTGGAAAATACGTATTTGGTCAATATCAAACGTTCATCTCAATACTTTGTTATATATCCTTTGTTGGCAATGACAGAGGTCAAACGTTTTCTGTAAGTCTTCACAAGGTTGGCACACACTGTTGCTGGTATGTTGGCCCATTCCTCCATGCAGATCTCCTCTAGAGCAGTGATGTTTTGGGGCTGTCGCTGGGCAACACGGACTTTCAACTCCCTCCAAAGGTTTTCTATGGGGTTGAGATCTGGAGACTGGCTAGGCCACTCCAGGACCTTGAAATGCTTCTTACGAAGCCACTCCTTCGTTGCCCGGGCGGTGTGTTTGGGATCATTGTCATGCTGAAAGACCCAGCCACGTTTCATCTTCAATGCCCTTGCTGATGGAAGGAGGTTTGCACTCAAAATCTCACGATACATGGCCCCATTCATTCTTTCCTGTACACGGATCAGTCGTCCTGGTCCCTTTGCAGAGAAACAGCCCCAAAGCATGATGTTGCCACCCCCATGCTTCACAGTAGGTATGGTGTTCTTTGGATGCAACTCAGCATTCTCTCTCCTCCAAACACGACGAGTTGTGTTTCTACCAAACAGTTCTACTTTGGTTTCATCTGACCATATGACATTCTCCCAATCCTCTTCTGGATCATCCAAATGCTCTCTAGCAAACTTCAGACGGGCCCGGACATGTACTGGCTTAAGCAGGGGGACACGTCTGGCACTGCAGGATCTGAGTCCCTGGCGGCGTAGTGTGTTACTGATGGTAGCCTTTGTTACGTTGGTCCCAGCTCTCTGCAGGTCATTCACTAGGTCCCCCCGTGTGGTTCTGGGATTTTTGCTCACCGTTCTTGTGATCATTTTGACCCCACGGGGTGAGATCTTGCGTGGAGCCCCAGATCGAGGGAGATTATCAGTGGTCTTGTATGTCTTCCATTTTCTAATTATTGCTCCCACAGTTGATTTCTTCACACCAAGCTGCTTGCCTATTGCAGATTCAGTCTTCCCAGCCTGGTGCAGGTCTACAATTTTGTTTCTGGTGTCCTTCGACAGCTCTTTGGTCTTCACCATAGTGGAGTTTGGAGTGTGACTGTTTGAGGTTGTGGACAGGTGTCTTTTATACTGATAACAAGTTCAAACGGGTGCCATTAATACAGGTAATGAGTGGAGGACAGAGGAGCCTCTTAAAGAAGAAGTTACAGGTCTGTGAGAGCCAGAAATCTTGCTTGTTTGTAGGTGACCAAATACTTATTTTCCACCATAATTTGCAAATAACTTCTTTCCAAATCAGACAATGTGATTGTCTGGATTTGTTTTCTCATAATTTTGTCTCTCATAGTTGAGGTCTACCTATGATGACAATTACAGGCCTCTCTCATCTTTTTAAGTGGGAGAACTTGCACAATTGGTGGCTGACTAAATACTTTTTTGCCCCACTGTATAAATCCAGTAGCTAAATACATTACTTTTGAAAAAAAATAAATTCGCATTTGTTTCATATCTTTCACATTTATAATTGTCAATTATAAACTAAAAGGTACTATATATACTAAAGATACTAAAATGTCTGTAAAAAAGTTCAGTAAAATTTTGAAAGATATCACAGCATTGTTATAAAGTCTTTGATTTCATATTATGTATGGGTTGGTTTTGCTTAATCGGTCTTTATATGATTTATAATAATTTTGGTTACAAGCTGTTGCATCACAAGCTCTCATGTTTTCTCATTTTCCTGTTAAGCCTACAAAACTAGCTTGAGGATGTTTGATGTACCTCCAAAATTAGGAAATGCAAAAATTAGGATACTACAGTAGAAAAGTATTATTTCAGGGAATTACCACATAGATACTGTTTATTGGCAATTGTACAACCTTGTTTTCCTCAAAAAAATCTTACATTACATAAATATATTCTGAATAAAATATTTACATTATTTGGATGCTTCATAGTGAAAAAAAAATTGAAACATCAAGGCTAAGAATCAAGACCAGGATGCAAGATACTGTTTATTTGTCATTATATTTATTCTACAACTCTATGCACCATCCTTCAAACAAATTTTCCTAAGTAGTTTAATGTACAAAATGTTAATATTACAATTAAAAAAATAAAGTGAAAATATTGGATAAATATATTAATAGAGAAACATCAAATGCAGAGACATCACAAATATATTTAAAAAGGACATTATAGCATAGCAGTTATTAACATACAAAAATGATTCACAAAGAGTTCTGCAGATCCAGATCCCCTGGAGCTCTCTAGCAACTGGGGGCATCTGACTAAAAAAAAAAATTGTTAGGCTTGTATAGACAAAATAGCCCTTTGCTATGCCTGCACAACCCTGCAATAGGCAGTTGTGATACCGCAAAGATAGATAATTCCCTAACTTTAATATATAGATTAAAACTTAATAATTTAAAGTAAATTTATATCTTGTCCAGCTATAACTCCAGTGAAAACTTTAGTTTCATTCATAGAAATTGCACAAATTGTCACATGAGCTTATGATGCTACAAATTTTGACAATTCCTACATTAAATATGTGTTTAATTTTAAAAAAATAATGACCTAAAACAGATTTGCCTAAATTTGGAAAGAAAACAAACTAAGCACTATTTAATTTCCAGTTGAGAGGATATTTGGAAGGATGGAGAGATTACTTTTAGATAGCTACTTGCTGCCTGTGAATTATTGGTGAATAGGGCATGGAAGATATTTTTTGAAATGTTGGAAATGTAAAATTCTGCATATCTCCCCTGAAGCACAGAATGGGCTATTTTTCATATTGCTGAACCATGTTGATCTTGAAGTAGCAGCTTTGTTCAGATTAGACAACTTCCAAAGTGCTCAGAATATCTTACTTTGTAAAATTTCATTTTCAGAACATTTAAAAATAAGCACTAAAAGAAGCCAATTCTCTTAGTAAATGGTGGGCTATAATTTGGAGTTCTTGACACTGCAGCTTCATAATTGTTCATCTCCAGTAATCATAATATATTTCACTATATATGCATGACATGTTTAAGTCTATATTTTATGGTAATTGATATCTCTGTAAAATATTAATATATTCATGCTACAAATAACTTTCTCTGTATCTCTGTAGCCGCAGTTTGGCTGAAGCTTGTTCAGAAGGAGATGTAAATGCTGTGCGGAAGTTGCTTATTGAAGGACGGAGTGTGAACGAGCACACTGAAGAAGGGGAAAGTCTCCTTTGTTTAGCCTGTTCAGCTGGATATTATGAACTTGCTCAGGTTTGTCTCTTTACATTGTAATAGGGAAGCTAGAGCATTTATTTATAACACATTCTGAACATAATATACAATTCAGTTTGTTAATATTTACTTTGGATCAAATCCATTGTCATGTGGATTGTCTATCTGTTCAAGCTGAGAATTCGGTAGATCTTCTGCCATCTATCAAATTTCTATAGAGTGTCTTAGCCAGAGGAGATTTTTAAGATATCAAAGGGAAAGGGAAAGAATAATTTTCTCTCCATTCCAAATTTCACTGACTTAATTAATCAGTAGGATTGCTTTGGGTACCATTTTGTTCTCTTAAACTGTATGCAACAGAAGCTTGGCATTAACCTGGAGGAGAGCAAAAATGTATTGGAAGAGACAACTCTAAGCCTGTTTTTTGTATCAGAAGGAAGGATTGCTACATAGAGAGATTCCAGGGGTGTTTCATATCCCTTGCCTAAAATCACCATTCCACCTTAGTGTTGTTTTAGTTTACTGAGAATAGAAACACTCTGTCCAGAATGTGGACTTTAGACAGAGACAACCACTGGTTTGAAAGAGAGGTCATCTATGTTAAAACTGAACAGGCCCTCAACAGAGGGGGAGGGATATAATGCCATCTATCTCCTGTTTATAACACATTCCTTTCAGCAGAAGGTTCACACACCTATTTACACTATTCAGGTGACCTGAGGGCACAGATAAACCTCCAAATGGCCTCAACCTCTCATAGAGAGTGCTAACAAACAGATGACTTCAAGGAATATAAATCGTTCCATTCTTCACCATTCAGTCAGAACTGAAGAAGCTTCTTGGATGAGAAGCGAAACATCTTCAAGGAAAAACAGTTGCCTTTTGAAAAAGCATCTTGGGGTCTAAGCCTGCAAATGTATGATGCTGTGGCTTATGATTTCCAGCAATGCTTGCATTCTTCCTCTGCAAGTCACAACTAGTTATTGAAATAATGGGAAGATGGTAGACTGTAGTGGTTTTTCATTAAATGCTAGGGTGCAACAACTGCCTCAGAAAAGACTATGCAAAAGTATATTGGTGGGAAGTCACAAAATTCCATCCTCTTCATAATAAACAGCATTTATCTAGCTTTTGCTTCATAAATGCTTGAGCAGTACATACCTGCTTTCCAACCATTTTCAAACTTAGGAAGAGTTGTATTGAATTAATGAGTTAGTTTATTAAATGCTTCATGAAATATCTCTAAATATTGTACAATACAACAGATGTACATTAAATAGGATAAAGTGATACAAGTAAATAAAAACCCTTATTGGGAGTTAAATGTCTATTAAACCATTTTTTGTAACTGAAGATGGAGGTGAATTTTGAAGCTAAGCAAAACTGCCATCTGCTGTTTCTATATAGTGATAGATATAAAGCATTTTATAGGTCCTGGATCACTGTTGCTTCTACATCTTAGAATAGAATAGAGCTGGAAGGGACCTTGGAGGTCTTCTAGTCCAGCCCCCTGCTCAAGCAGGAGGACCTATATCATCTCAGACAAGTGACTATCTAGCCTCTTAAAAATCTCCAGTGATGGAGTGCCCACGATTTCTGGAGGCAAGCTGTTCCACTGGTTAATTGTCCTCACTGTCAGGAAGTTTCTCCTTAATTCCAGGTTACTTCTCTCTTTGATCAGTTTCCAACCATTGTTTCTTGTCCTGCCCTCTGGTGCTTTGGTGAATAACGTGACCTCTCTTCTTGGTGGCAGCCCCTCAAATACTGGAATACTGCTATCATATCTCCCCTATTTCTTCTTTTCTTTAGTCTAGCCAAACCCTAGTCCTGCAGCTGTTCTTCATATGATTTGATCTCCAGGCCTTTAATCATCTTACTTGCTCTTCTCTGAATTTTTTCCAAACTCTCTCTTTTTTACACTCTGAACAATTACTTCAGCCCCTTGACTCTCAGTAAGTCAGCTTGGAAATGATTGGATTTCATATTCCAGAAAGATCCTGGAGACAAGTCCAAATAACAGGGAATATGCTTTCAGCCTTCCTCTGTGGTGAAAGATGCACATGCACATAAAAATGTAATCTACAGGTAGTCCTTAACTTAGGACTAGTTGTTTTACATTTATATTCAGATTTATTACCGCTTCGGAACAGATTTAAAGCACATTTGGTCATCACAAATTGTCTGTACACCCATGGTCATTTGACTATATTTTCGGTTTTGGGCAATTAGCTCATTTTTACGATCAGTTGCTGCATCCCTTGGTCATATAACTGCAATTTGCGATATTTTTTTGGCTGATTTCCAGTTGTTGTTTTTCCTGCTTTCTGGCAAAAACTGCCTATTTGGAAGAAATGACTTGCTTAATAACTATGCCATTTACATAACAATCATGTCTTTTGCTGAAGACTGCAGTGATTCACTTAACAACCACCACAAAAAAAAGTAAAAAATGGTCTGGTCTGGTCATGTGGGTGCCTCAGTATATTGCCCCAACAATTTACAACTGAATTTCTGATCCCAATTATTGTTGTAAGTTGGTGACTACCTGTAGTCTTTTAAACTTCTATCCCAAACCTATGGCAATTGAGGTAATGTTGTTCATTGTTCTGGGAAGATGCATTGTATATATCAGCACAAAGTACACCACTTTTCTCACTTTGACTCTGAACATCCTCATGTTCCATAATATTGGTATTTTTTTCAGCTTACTTCAATGGTACTGTGAGCATAGATGAAGATGCATTTACTTGTAGATTTTTCATTGTCATTTATGTGATTGTTGAATTTGAGGTTGGTCAGATCAGCATACAATGGTTGGTTGGTCTTATCAAAGCAACTTTTGTAATATACTAGCCACTGATATTACATTTATGTAATGTATTACATTTATTACATACATGTAATATGCTAGCCACCATATTACATTTTCTTTGGCATTCAGTAAGTTTTTGTGTCACATTTATTTTTAAAAATGTTACAAGATCCTAATTAAAATAAAACAGAAGCTAGGATGCTGTAAAGCAAACAGAGCAAATCTCTAGTTTTATCTTTGCTTATAAAATGCCTTTGGGACCAACATAGGCCTCATAAGCATTCAATCAATGCTAAATTGGGAAACATGTTCATTTTGCTTGTGGAAGAGTAAGTTTTCCTAGCACAAAATATTCTAAAAACTTCAAGGACATGGAAAAAAGCCGACTCCGTAGTTACCTTTTGATAAACATTTGTGTTGTTCCTACCTTTACCACCATTTTGCTCATCAGAAAGATTACTTATTTCTGTTCCAGAAATACTGTTTTCTCTGTCAGCTGTGCAAAATATCCACATTGAAGCATTTGATGGATATTCTTCAGGGACTGAAAGAAGTAATGTTTATGTCTTATAAACTTATTGAGAGAAATATGTGAAGGGCATTTCCAATATTGAATCAAATTGGCTCATCATGAATCTAGCATAATAATTCTTAAGTCTTTAATTTTCAACTAATTGAGAACAGAGATCCAAACTTTTATTTTTTTGCTTCTCCCAACTATCAAAAAACAATTTAGATTCAGTGCAGGTCCATGATGGACAAACTATTTAATATCAAATAACTGTATTGGTGTTTATCCCTAACATCCTAAGGCTTACAAGCAGCCCTTATAACCACAATTGGGTCGAGAATTTCCATTGCTAACCAGAATTTCCATCATTAAGCATCATTAGCGACAGCAATTCAGGTACTCCCCATTGCTGTCATTAACCAAATTCTACTGTCATTAGCTGAGGACCCACCCATTATTCCAGGCTTGATCCCTTCTAGCCTCAAGTCTCAGTAATAGAGCAAATAGGGCTTGAACAAATAGGGCTCGAACAGTGGTGGGATTCAAATATGTGAACAACTGGTTCTCTGTGTGGATGTCGCTTCCGGAAGTCCATTCTGGGCCTGGGCAACAAAAAATTAGCTACCGGTTCTGCCGAACTGCTGCAAACTGGCTGAATCCCACCACTGGGCTCGAAGTTAAATGCTTTGGATTTTAATAGTAAGCCGGAAGTTCCAATTTGCATGTAGTGCTAAACAAAAATTAAAAATAAAAAGTTATCTGATTGATTCCTGCTACAGCGTGGTAGCATATAGCAGACACATGATAATTGTAACTTGCTAATTGCTTATCAGATGGAAGTTAAGGTATTGGTACGATATTAATCTTGAAAGTTCTAATGACTCTCTGATGGACAGACTCTGTTTACTATTAAAATTTACAAGAGAATCCTTTTGAAGATACTTTGAGATCAAACCTTTCATTCTGACAGATGGCAAAGAACACTGAACAATAAAGATTTTGCTGAACATTTTAGGGTGTATATTATACTGGACTGCTAATCATGAAAATAACCTGTAATTTAACATATTGTGTACTATTTTATAGAAATCTTTTGTTTTTACAGATTTTTTTAATATATAGTTTAGGTTTACTAATTTTCACTTGCATTATAAAAAGCTTTGTGTAGCTTATGCATGTCCAGGCATGTATTTAGGGCATATTGCATAACATTTGCGGAACAGTATAGTTTGGGCATGCCTAGGCATGCTTAGGCTGAATGGATGCTGCCTGGAAAGGCTATCAAAGCAGCTCGCATGCACAGATGCTACTCATTTCATTGATATCAGTTTCCATGTATTTTGATATGATTTTTCTAGGCATAGAGTTGTATATGTACATATAATGTATATAACAAGTAAGCCAGTAAGTAACAAGTAAGTCTTGCTATAGGGCAATTGATGATAGCAGAAATATTTTGCCAGTATCAGAAAAGCTGTGATGTGTTCTGCTACATTTGTGGCAAGTACACTTTAAGCCCCAAAAATGCCCCATGACTGTACTTAATAAGAAAGCATTTGAACTGTACTTTGGTTGTAAGATTGGTAATCAATACAATCATTGCCATTTGCTGGTTTGTCTGCTAAAAGTAAGACATAAATTAAATACCCCAGTCTGCCGTCAACCATGAGACCAATGCCGCCTGACAAACAGTCTGACAGTATCAAAGCCACCAGAGAAATAGAGGTTAGATGAAACAGATGAAGATGGTGTACTGGCCAGGCACGGACATTCACAATGATCTGAATTTTGAACTGTGTATGTTTGGTGAGCCTCATCTCATAACACAGTCAAAATTAAATAACCTGGTCAGAGATTTAGGTTTGTCACATTCCCATTTTATAGAAATCTGTTTTTACACAATGGCAGTGTTCACCTTTCAGTAGCTGTTGGCTACGCTGCACTCATGAAAGAAACATATAGAAACATGGAACTGTTGTTGAAGCACATCCAATACAGCAAATATAACTGGAATATCTGTGAAGTTCTAAAAGTAGTAGCTTCGATGCTTGGAATGCTGCTTGGCTATATCAGGTACTGTTGTTACATATGTGAATAGGGCAGCAATGCAAGAGAATCACATTATATTAAAAAGAAATTTGCCACTCTGAAAGACTTCAGTTCCAGGATAGAAAAATGTGGCACATGAACAACTTGTTGACCCAACAAGGATATTTTTGCCTCTGCTTCACATAAAACTTGGAACTATTGAAAATTTTTATGCAAGTGATAAGGAAGGTTAAGGTTTTTGTTATTTGAGACAAATGTTTCCAAGAATAACCGATACCAAGATTAAGGAAGATATTTTGGTTAGTCCACAGATCAAATATGTCATGAGTGACAAGCAGTTTAAAGGCCTATTAGTGGAACCAAAGTAAATAGCCTGAAAAGCATTCAAAGATGCGTTGAGATTTTTTTTGACAACTACAGAGTTCCAAATTACATTGAACTGATTGAATCTTACAGCATACAAGACCATAAAATGCAACTGAACAGTTATTTTCTGCATTGACAGTTGGACATCTCTCCTGAAAATCTAGGTAATGAACACAGTAAAAGGTTTGATCAGGACATTGCCACAATGGAAAAATTGTATCATGGCAACTGGAATCAATTAATGCTGGATATTGGAGCAAGATGCATAGGACAGTGAATACAAACAAATCAGCAGCAAAACACTTTTAGCCATGTTGAACTCATGCAGGGTGACACAGTGACACATGCTATTAAATGCATTATAGTAATTAAAAGTTAATTATTTCCCAATATTCCTATGTGATTCATTTCCTACGTGATATAATTCTGAAATTATGTTTGTGTTCAGCTTGAAAGGGTCTATCATAATCGCCACATGTTTTTTAGGAAGCAAAACTTCTGAAAAAAAATTGTCCAGTTGTCTTTTCTGTTGCTCTCAGATTATGGAATGCGCACCCTTAGGAGCAGCATTTGGGCCCCTACTTAGTTTGCATTGGAATTTGGTGGCACTGACAAGACCAATAACTTTATTAGAGAATAATCTTTTATGAGCATAGCTTATTTACAATTAGAAAGTTTATAGGGTTTAGAAATTAAGTTTTTTTTATTACAGGTAGTCCTTGAATTTCAACTACAATTGAAACTGGAACATCCATTATTAAGCAGTGCAATCATTAAGTGAGTTGTGCTCAATTTTATAATCTTTTTTTAATCAGGGTCATTATAAAATTTGTCTTCTCCCATTAATTTTGGTTGTTGGCAGTCCCTTAGAAAAGTCGTAAATTACGATTCTGTGATTCTGGGACATTAGATTCATGATAGATACATGCCGGTTGCCAAGCACCCAATTTTGATCACAGCACTGCAGGATGCTGCAAAGACTATAAGAACAAAACCATCATAACTTGAATCGTTGTTAAAAAATGTTTGTAAGTCAATGACTACCTGTATTTTTAAATTTGTTTTTGACTTTCTGGATTTTTTTTTTTTTTAAATGTTAGTTCCCTTGAGTGCTTACATATATTAAAAGGGTAGGATATAACTTGACTAATTAAATAAATAGCATTTTTGACTCCTGATGTCACAAATTGTGTCTGGGCTTCTACACATATAGTATGTTTACTATGATACTAGGATCCCTAATTAAACTGATCTTTGACCTTCTTCCCTCACGATGCTAATGTAGAAGGCAAAATTTCTGGTGAAGATTATTTTGAATCATAATTTTATATAAAAAAATTATTTTTAAAAAAGGATTTTTTTGCTACACCAGGATGATTCTCTAATTATATTCATAATTCATTTCACAGTCTTTTTAATCTATATAATCTAAAAAGTATGTAATTTCAGATTGTACTTGCAACATCAACTTTAATTGGGAAAAACATGGCAATGTGAATGGGGGAAAACCTTGCACTTTCAGAAGAGGAGATATTTCTGTCTCCTTTCCTCAAAAGTAATATCCACAACAATCTGATGCAGCCTATATATAAAATGGAATTTTTCTGTCATATTTGCTCAAAAAGAAGACCCAAAAAGACAGAAACAAAGCTTCTAAAGTTTAAAAATCCTATATATTTATTATTTATTAAAACAATTTAAGAACTAGCCATTCTCAAAAGCAAGCAACTCTGGGCAGTGTAAAACAGATACTTACAGAGATACTTCCCAGCTTCCCATGTATAACAAATACTTTCCAGCTTTCCTATCTTGTCCCCAGGCTTTACATCTATATCTGGAAACCAGTCCTGGAGATGTTTTCCTTAACAAATGCATGTATGTGTCAGGCTTGTATATATCTGTGGAAATATGCATGTTTATATGCGAGTTGACTAGAGCAGGGCTTTTCAACCTGTGGTATGCGTACCACTTGTGGTACATTAATGAGTGGCAGGTGGTACGCAGCCCTGCCTAGCCAAGTGTAGTGGGGAAGGGAAAGAGCCAGCACAGGCAAAGACTTACAGTGAGAGAGTCCTCTGGAGCTGCAGATTTTTACTTATGAATGGAGCCATTTGGGGAGGCTGCCTTAGCCGGCAGCCAGTACTTACATTTTTTTTCTTCCTTAAGTGCGGCTGGGCTCCTTACTTTCCTTTCTAGCCAGTAGCTAATTCTAAAGGGGAAGCCTTTTTTAAGCTAGTTCACTCAGCAGCTTGTCTTTTCTGTCTCTGGAGGCCTTTCCTTGTTTGATCAATATATGGAAGAGGGAAAATATGGGGGGGGGTCAAATTCTTCCTTCAGAAGGAGATGGGAATGAGAAAAAGGGAGGCAGGGAAGGGAGGGAGGGAAGGAAGTCCCGCCTTAGCACTTGGCCCCCAGCAGCTCTGCCATTGACTTTGCTTGTCAAAGATTGCAGAAGGGGATCACATGACCCTGGGACACTGTGACCATCATAAATATGAATCAGTTGCCAAGCATCCAAATATAAATCACATGACCTTGTTGCTGCAATGGTCATAAGTGTGAAAAATGGTCATAAGTCATTTCAGTGCAATTGCAACTTTGAACAGGTTTTTTTTTATCACCAAGTTTTTGACACCTTGCTAGGTGGTACTCGAATATTGCCATATCCTAAAAGTGGTACAATCGGTAAAAGGTTGAAAAGCCCTGGACTAGAGGACACATTTTGTAAATATCCTAATATTTTCATTTATTATTGCAAAAATTTAATACAGCAGATATTGTCAGTCCTATCAGATACAGTAGATCAGGCTAAGATTCGGGTGCTGTCCTTCAATCTACTGCAGTGTAATTGAATGATTATTAATGGAAGTTATCTGTAAAATAAGGTACCCTAATTGAACATGCACACAGACATATACACAGAGGAAAAGAGACTTTGGAAATGTTGCATAGCAAACATAAATGTATGCATATTCTATTGTAAACAACAATTCAGTATTTTGTTCCCAGTGCTGAGTGCTATGCTATCCCTTTCTCTTTATGGAAAGGAATGGATTGATGAATGACATTGGAATTGGGTTGAAAGCATAGCTAAAACTATGTAGTATGACTCACTGAGATTTCTAGGTAAATAAGTTTAGGAATCTTAGTCCTGTTCAGTCAGTATAAAGGGTGAGTTCGTCCAGTGAACTGTCTTTTTATCCATGGAGGACCCTGATTTTCCAAAAAAGAGAAAGTCTTTGTGGATAAAGGAGACTCTGCATTCCAGAGACTGAGCTGCTACAGTGGATGATGATAAAAGAAAGAAAGGGTTATCATGCTTTTCCCAATCTCCCTGAAGGGACATCAGAAGCTTTGGTCTTATTCTGTCTCCCTCAACTGTTTTCTTGATTTTCATTTCCAACCTAGGTGTTTGCTTTCAATTGCATCTCCTTTGTTGTTCTATGCTTAACAATTTTGTAGTCCGCCTCTCCCTATTAACCAGTATTTAAGAAAAAATAAACTTTTTCATTTCTGGTAAATACAACAATTACTTTTCTACTCTTATAATAGCCCATTATAAGAGTTTTACTTACATAAAAGAGGCAGAGTTGGCAAAGGCTATGCTGAATAGAATCTGAATTTTTACCTGGCAGAAATCAAAAAGAAATGAGTCAGTTAAGGGTTAGTCAAAACATGGAATAAACAATAAGTTTTCATATATTCTTTTTGATCAAAGTATTTCTATTTGTTTTGTATTGTCGTGCCTAAGAAGTGAAACCTGAAACTGCAGGTTTTTTTGGAACATGTTTTGGTTTATGTAAAGTTGGCTAAATAATGCATAATTATAATGCAAATCATAATCATGATAATGTTGCTACATTATGCTTAGAAGTATTTTAAGTGGCTGGTTTACAAGACAGAGCAAGCAACAGGAATTGCATAGTTACACAATAGATTTACTCCCTTTTTATACTAATTATCAGTTTTTGTTTTCTGTGTCAACAGGTCCTCCTAGCAATGCATGCAAATGTTGAAGACAGAGGTATCAAAGGAGATATAACACCTTTAATGGCTGCTGCTAATGGAGGCCATGTCAAAATTGTTAAGTTGCTGCTAGCTCATGGTGCTGATGTCAATGCACAATCTTCAACAGGTAAATATATTATAAAGACATGGAGGGAATGTAGAGAGCTTGGAACTCTCTGTTATTAATATATAGAAGAATTTGTATGCAGATTTATTTAATACCAGTTTGGAAAAAGTATGAATTTTTGCAGAGGTTAACATATAGGGGCAGTGGAAACAACTGAAATGTTGATATAGTTAAGCAAGGATATTTTTTAATTCACTTAAATAAGTTTTCTTCGTGAACATTATATAAAGATCTTGAATGATTCTCTAAAATGTTGCCAAGGTTTTCACATTTTCTTTATAAAGGCTGTCAGAATTTGCTAACATTTAGAATATGATGTATGATCTGATATAGTATATCCTTTCTGTGCAGTGCTTTGGATTCAATTCAAAAATTGAGATGTTGGTATGCAGATGGAGCAGCTCCTAACTCCTAAGAACAGTTGTGTTTTGGGAGGTGCACAGCTGAAGCTGCTGGACCATCCTTGAAAAAGACAACTGTCTTTAGCAGTTGCAGGCAGGTGCTATGTATATGCTCATGGACACTTTAAAGAACCCTTTTTGCGATCAGATCCAAATTATTCGATTGTTGAATTTGAAACTACATTGGTTTGTGTCACCTCCACGTATAGAGGTGACACAAAAAAAGAATTGTGTGACCTCCTAGCATAAAGCTTTCTATCAAAGGTGAATTTGAGTCACTTTTCACAGGCCTATTAATGGAAAAGAACATAAATGAAAAGAACATAAGTTCAGTAGTTTCCTAGATAGAAAATAAAAGAAATCTATATATCCATCCATCCATCCATGATAAGATTTCTGATTATTCTCCATACTAAGCTAGCATTCCCCTCTTCAGTAAATTTATAAAGACTAGTTATTTAATTAAGCAATTCTTCCATATTTTTGGGAAGGCCATTGCTATCTTCTTCTCCAATCTAAATTACATCGTTTTTATGAAAGAGAAATATTTAGTTTTATACTCTTTGCTTTTTTTTTTGCCAATTCTCTAGGACAACAGGCAGCAACGAGAGAAAGGACTAGAAGCACTCAGGCATTGGCTTTGACCTTAATTGTAGTGTCAATCTTTCTTAGAAAAGCTATGGGTGTATATACTGTGGTCTTCTGAAATGCTTAGTATTTTTCATTATGTTTATTTTTATATCACCTATGATCCTATCTTTCTTTGTTAATATTGCTAATTGCCTTCAGTTTTTCTCCACTTGTCTCTATTTGAAATATGGATTGCTCTTCTAGAAGACTATTTAACCAGAATAACATGCTCAGCTTTAGCTACTGGCTTATTTATGCACATAATGATTGAATTAAAAGTTGAAAGGAGTTCAGTTTTCAGTACTTAGCAAGTTTGGTATACATGATTCACTATTTTAATCTCTGAGGAAACAATTACAGAAACCACAACCAGATTATTGTAATTATTGAAACATTTACAACATCGCCTTCTCTGGGAGCTCAGAATATCTTCTGGTACAGTGAAATCACCAATAGTGAAATAAGTATGCAATAAAAATGAATCCTCATTACAAGATCAGTGCAAATAGCAAGTTTAAAACATGTTCTGAATGTTTCAAGCTAGTCTTTCTTGGCAGAATTTTTCTGCAACAGTTAGGTGACTTATCAAGGAAATGTGTGTCCAGGTGAAACTTAATTCAGGGTTTCTTTGACCATGCTTAAATGGCTCTCAACTGACTCAAATTAAAAAAAAAGGTATGATATTATGGACATATTCATGTAGTTTTCTTGGCAACAGTACAGAAATGATCTGCTGTTGTCTTTTCCCTCATTTTTTTGACTTTCCAGTCTAATCTATAGTTTTAGGATTTTGTGGTGGCCTTCCATCCAGAATATAATTCTTCTTAGGATTTAAGATCACTCCAGTTGAGTTATATGCTGCTTCAGACCACACTGTCACAGGTATTATATTTTTTAATGTATATGTCATGGGTTCTTTTTAAACTATTCAGTTTGATCGACTCAAACTCAAAAGATCTATCAAAAGCACTGGACTCTAGACAATTGAATATTTATACCTCCCTTTAAGTGTTGGGGAGATATTTTATTTTGAAAGAAATATCCAAGATATAAAAGTGAAACATACAACATGTGCGAGTTCTTTCTATGTCTATGTTTCTATTTTCTTATACTACATACTATTTCTATTACCATTTGTAGTATACAGTGTTCTCTATACCAGGGCTTTTCAACCTGTGGTACGCGTACCACTTGTGGTACATTAATGAGTGGCAGGTGGTACGCAGCCCTGCCTAGCCAAGTGTAGTGGGGAAGGGAAAGAGCCAGCACAGGCAAAGACTTACAGTGAGAGAGTCCTCTGGAGCTGCAGATTTTACTTATGAATGGAGCCATTTGGGGAGGCTGCCTTAGCCGGCAGCCAGTACTTACATTTTTTTTTCTTCTTAAGTGGGGGCTGTGGCTCCTTACTTTCCTTTCTAGCCAGTAGCTAATTCTTAAAGGAGAAGTGCCTTTTTAAGCTAGTTCACTCAGCAGCTTGTCTTTTCTGTCTCTGGAGGCCTTTCCTTGTTTGATCAATATATGGAAGAGGGAAAATATGGGGGGGGGGTTCAAATTCTTCCTTCAGAAGGAGATGGGAATGAGAAAAAGGGAGGCAGGGAAGGAAGGCAGGGAAGGAAGTCCCGCCTTAGCACTTGGCCACCAGCAGCTCTGCCATTGACTTTGCTTGTCAAAAGGTTGCAGAAGGGGATCACATGACCTTGGGACACTGTGACCATCATAAATATGAATCAGTTGCCAAGCATCCAAATATAAATCACATGACTCTGTTGCTGCAATAGTCATAAGTGTGAAAAATGGTCATAAGTCATTTCAGTGCAATTGCAACTTTGAACAGGTTTTTTTTTTGTCACCAAGTTTTTGACACCTTGCTAGGTGGTACTCGAATATTGCCATATCCTAAAAGTGGTACAGTCGGTGAAAAGGTTGAAAAGCCCTGCTCTATACTATATACCTAGCAGCCTGCTCTTCCCCAGTGTACATCCAGTTATATGTCCTATATGCATCTGTGAGCTTGACATAGCTTCTCTGAGTGAGACCTTAAAAAGCTCAGTACAGCCTCATTATACCCTTTGTGACAAATATTATTTTACGAAACTATACTATCAGCATAAAATGGCTACCATTTTATAATAATACCGTCACAACCTGGATTTTAAGAGTATAATAAAATAATGCTAATGTTTTTATTTTAAAAGTTTTGGTAAAGCTTTTATTACTGATTTTAACTACAAGGTTGGTAGTAATGGTAACTGTAAATTAACATTTTAAAAATAGTGTAGCTAAATGTTAATGTTAAATAAAAGAATTAAAAAAGGATATAATGAAATGGAAAAGGATTATTTAGGTAAGGGATTTGTGTGTATATATGTGTAAATGTATGTACAGACATATAAATTTAATTTGTACACGTGTACATACACATATACTTTAAATTATTTATTAAATTTATGTGCTTCTATTCTTACTATTAAACAATTCTGGGCAGCTTTGGAGTTCCTTCAGTTTGTTCCTCAAGTTCATTGAAGACCTAGTGCATATATGAGGGCAATTCGGAAATAAACCTCCATTTGGTTATCAATGAGACACTATAACATTACATTACTTTCTGACATAATCGCCATTCAAATTGAGGCACTTGTCATAACGTCTTACAAGGTTTAAAATTCCTTAGTAATAGTCACTCGGCGCCAAATCTGGGCTATGGGGTGTGTGTGATCAAAAACATCCCAACGGAACTGCTTCAAAAATTCTTGGTGCATCTAGTGGTGTGCGGGCGAGCATTATCGTGAACCAACACCACACCGGAAGTGGTGCCATAGAAAATCCCGTCAAATGTGAAGATGCCAAAGGAGTACTGCTAGTGAAGTTCATGGAGCGTGGGTCGACCATCAGTTCAGAAGTCTACTGTGAAACATTACCAAAACTCAGATGAGTCATCCATAACAAGTGTCGGGGCATGCTGACTTCCAGTGTGGTGTTGGTTCACGATAATGCTTGCCCACACACCACTAGACGCACTCAAGAACTTTTGAGCAGTTCCGTTGGGATGTTTTTGATCACCCTCCCTATAGCCTAGATTTGGCGCTGAGTGACTACTACTAAGGAATTTTAAATCTTGTAAGACGTTATGACAAGTGCCTTAATTTGAATGGCGATTATGTCGAAAAGTAATGTAATGTTGTAGTTTTCTAATGTATATAATAAAAGTTCTGTATCTGCAAGTGTCTGTCATTGATAACCAAACGGAGGTTTATTTCCGAATTGCCCTTGTATTTATAGTAGTTATTTAAGTCAGCTCACTTGCTAAAATCTATCTGGATGATGTCATGAGCTCATTTTAATGGACTCCATTTGACAATTTCCTAAGGCAGGTACATAATGTTACTTTATTTGGAGAAACTGACATGTGACTCAGGGGCCATTAAAACAATGGCCCATATTTTTTGCTTATTATAAGGATATTCATTCAGAGTAGTTTCATTTTTAAATAAAATATCAGATCAATATGAGTTTTATTTGTAAATCAGACCAGTTGGATTAGTGCATATGGCATCTGCAGTGTGGGACTTTTTCCTGCCTTTCCTGTCAAAAGAGCTCCCAAGGTTCTGGAGCAGATTTTTGGAGGACTGTTAGCAGGAGCTACAGGAACATAGACTGTCAAAAATTGCTTCCTTTTCTAGTTTCTAAAGTAGTTTTTGAATCAGTAAACTTACACTACTTAAGAAAGCAGCTGAAATGATGAAAAAGCTTTTCATACAAACTTTTGTAATCCAAATGGTGATCCAATGTGGTTTAATCATGAAGCTGTTGGACCAGTACTAGGAAAAATAGATTCAAATGGCTTTGGGTTGATCTAACTCAGCCAATCTCACAGAGTTTATTGTTGTTAAAAAGGGGGAGAAAGGGCTATGCATAGTTTGGAACTTCTGGAGGAAATACCGAGGACGTACGTCTTTCAAATAAATGCACTTAAAGAAAGTAATAATATTTTTGTATTGTAGAAGCAAGCTAAATATTGTGGGATTCTTAGACCAGAATATAGAATAACATAGTTGGACATGATCTTAGAAGTCTTTTAGTCCAACCCCCAGCTTAGGCAGGAGACCTTATTTCATTCTGGACGAATGGCTGTCCAATCTTCTTAAAACCTCCAGTGATGGAGCATTCACAACTTCTGGAGGCAAATAGTTGCATTGATTAATTGTTCTAACTGTCAGGAAATTTCTCCTTATTTTTAGGTTGGATCTCTCTTTGATAAACTTCCCTCTGTTGCTTCTCCTCCTGCCCTCTGGTGATTTGGAGAATAGGTTGATTCTCTCTTCTCTGTGACAATCCTTCAAATATTGGAAGACTGTGTCATGTTGCCCCTAGTCCTTCTGTTCATTAGACTAAACTTACCCAGTTCCCAGTTATTGAACATTTTTTATATAGACCAATTATTAAAGGCTCTGGCAGAGACAAAAATTGAATTTAGGATTTATTATACTGTACTGAATAACATTATCACCTCATTGCCTCTCGTATATATATTAATGTTTGAAGTATAAATGCATATCTGAATAAATCTTTATTTTTTCCTAAATAGGCAATACAGCACTCACTTATGCTTGTGCTGGAGGCTATGTAGATGTTGTGAAGGGCCTATTAGAATCAGGTGCTAGTATCGAGGACCATAATGAAAACGGCCACACTCCTCTTATGGAGGCAGGGAGTGCTGGACATGTAGAAGTTGCTAGAGTTCTGTTAGAAAATGGAGCTGGAATCAATACCCATTCCAATGAATTTAAGGAGAGTGCGCTTACACTGGCTTGCTATAAAGGTAAATATTGTAATCTATCAGTAATTAACCATATTCTTAAGTAGAAATTTCCGCTGAAGAGTGTTTACTTATTAGGATTGATTTTGATTATTTGCTGTGTTTTTCTTCCAATAAATACATTGAATAATGTTGTACTTGTAATTTTTAATTTAAATCATATTAAATATGATTAATACTTAGCTCTCTCTATATTTTATCTTTGTCAGGATGGTATTCTAATGCTTATGGAAAGAATACTTAAATTTCAAACTTTCAGTATTAAAATATGTAGCTAAATAAAATACATATTGAATGTATTTTATTGGATGGAGATGGCATCCAATATATATGTGTTGCTTTCCAGTTGTGAATGTGATTTGCATTTCCCAGAACTAGAAATACATTGAAACAATGAAAGACTTACAAAATCAATTACAATTATTTGATCAGGTTTGCCATTGAAAACTGTAAGACAGCACAGTGGAAAGTTTTTTTTTCTTAAATAGTGTCTGTCTGTTTCTCTCACTCTTTCTCTTTTTCTCTTTCTCTTTCTCTTTCTCTCTCTCCAGCATTCTGTTCTTTAAAGAAAAAAAAATAAAAGTAAAAAAACTCACTTGGCTTCTTGAATCACTTTTATTATTGTTCTGACAATTTTTTATTTCTATTTTTTTCCAATTTTCATATGCAACATTGAAAGTCAATGTCTTTGTATTTTCTCATCGTGAGGAAATGTTTCTAGATTATCTGTTTTCTATAGCCCTATAAGGGTTTGTATTTGAGACCATACCTTAAAATAGCTGTGCCTTTTCCAGAACTCTGGTTTTCTCATTCATTGAGACAGAGACTAAAACTTTTTATTATATGGTCTTCTGAATGCTAATGAAATAACTAAAATAGATTCCCCATAAAGGTTTTGAGAATTCTTACTTTTTTGGTTAGTTAGATGGTATCTTTGGCATCTTTGATGAATAAACATATGTGATTATGAACTGAAATTTTCAGTGAATTCTGAGGTTCGGGATTTTTCCCCTCTCTTTTAGGCCATTTAGAAATGGTGAGGTTTTTGCTGGAAGCTGGTGCGGATCAGGAACATAAAACAGATGAAATGCATACTGCACTAATGGAGGCATGCATGGTAAGAGTCATCAAAAGTAAGGCAAATATATCAAGTTTGGTTTAATTTACGTGGTAGTTTTACAATTTTAAAAAGCAGTGCAACAATTTACTTATATTTCCTTTGGTGAAAAGGCGACCAAATTGCATGTAGCCCCTTGAGCTACATTGGGAGAAAAAATTACCTTCTCTTTTAAACAGTTGGAATGGCATTTAAAAGAGTAAAATGAAGTCATTAAACTTTAAGGCAGACATTTTTCCCAATTAAAAGTTTCAAAACTATTCCTCTTGAAAAACACCTTTTTCCATTGGGATTGGCTTTTTTAAGACATAAATTTAGTATCTTTGCAGAGATTTAAAACACTTAATTTATTTCTTTAAAAACACAAATAAATTGGGCCAATTTTTCAGTTTTTCTTCAAACAATCTTGAGTATCATAAGTAAATTCTCCATCTCTTTACTAGAAAAACATAGTTTTCTTTTCCTCCTCAAATGTGCTAAAGGGTTCTGTTAGTGTCTGGAATAAATGTGAGATGCAAAAAAAAAAAAAAAGTCCCTTCAGACAAATGAAAGTGTATTTCATTTAGCCCACAAATTATTTGCTGGAGGAGCATTTTTATCCAGCTTTTATATGTTTATTTTACTTGGGATCAATGGCTAGTAGCCTTGATGGCACCATAACATCTGAAGGCCATCTGATAGACAATTAGTGGGCTCCCTTGGTTGGCTACTGTGAGAACAGACTGTTGGACTACATAAGCCAGGGTCTGATCCAACAGAATACTTTCCATGTTGATACATACTTTTATTTTTGCTTTCTAGGATGGACATGTAGAAGTTGCTCGTTTACTCCTTGATAGTGGTGCTCAAGTAAACATGCCTGCTGATTCCTTTGAATCTCCATTGACTTTAGCAGCCTGTGGTGGACATGTAGAGCTGGCTGCCTTATTAATTGAGAGGGGGGCAAACTTAGAGGAAGTAAATGATGAAGGATATACACCATTAATGGAAGCTGCCCGAGAGGGTCACGAGGAGATGGTAGCATTGCTTCTTGGTCAAGGTAAAAGTATAATAACTGCATCAATTGCAGGGCTAAATATTTCTGAATTTCTTGGATTTTTTTTGTAATTATGAAAATATAGTTAATATAAAATGCATTTCAAGAAATCCAGAAATAAAGATGATTTGTTCGCTGTTGTATAATATGTGATATCAAATATTAAAATATTTTTACATAAGAATACTTTGGGTATTCTGATTATTTTAAATAATATAGCAGTAACAGCAAATGCATACCTAGAAAGTTGTCAGTCAGTCAGAAAGATAAATTTTTATTCTTGTGGGTCCACTTGACTAATTTCTAATCCTCTAATACAGATAGTCCTCAACTTAAGATCACAATTGAGCCCAAAATTTCCATTGCTTTGCTCCATTTTACGATCTTTTTTGTCACAGTTATTAAATGAATCACTGTACTTGTTGAGTTAGTAATATGGTTGTTCAGTGAATCACATAGCTTCCCTGTTGACTTTGCTTGTCAGAAAGTCACAAAAGGGGATCACATGACCTTAGGACACTGCAACCATCATAAATATGAGTCAGTTGCCAAGTGGCAGAATTTTGATCACATGACGATCGTAAAAATAGTCTAATGGTATAATGGCACAAAAAAACTTAGTGCCATTATAACTTTGAATGGTCATTTGACAAATTATTGTAAGTCGAGGATTATCTGTTATGATAAGAAATTGTGTCTGTTGATTTTAATTAGTATTAATACTAATGCTACTTGTAAACAATGTTAGACCTAATTATTGTAACTGTTTTTTAAAAGGCTTAACATAGTATATCCATGCTAGTTTAAAGAACTGTTTTGAAATCTTAATTTATACTTATGTATTTCTATTTTCAAGGAGCTAATATCAATGCTCAGACAGAAGAGACCCAAGAAACTGCCTTAACTTTAGCATGCTGTGGTGGTTTTTTGGAAGTAGCTGACTTCCTAATCAAAGCAGGAGCTGATATAGAACTTGGCTGTTCAACACCTTTAATGGAAGCTGCTCAAGAGGGTCACTTGGAGCTAGTTAAATATTTATTAGCTGCAGGTATGGCATTAATCTCTGAGCATTTATTGTCTCAGATTAAAACATAGAATTTTAATAAAGCCTTGCTATCTATGATTATTTTTGCCTGTTGGATATACCTTTTCCCTACATGCCACTGAATTCAAGTATTAGTTTGGTTTGCTTGCTGGTTTATTTTTTTGGGAAATATCTGTGCAATAACAGGATTTTTTTAATAATAATTGGGCATTGCATTATTTGAATATTTACAATAAGATTTATATAAACTGTCCTAATAGAGAACATTGAGATTGATTTATTTTTTTGTAAGAATAATGTTATTCATATTACTTCAGGAGCTAATGTGCATGCAACAACAGCAACAGGCGACACAGCACTAACATATGCTTGTGAAAATGGTCATACCGATGTTGCAGATGTGTTGCTTCAAGCAGATGCTGATTTGGTAAGCTACTTAATAAAATTTTGTAGTCTCTTACTGTGTTTGATATTGACCAAATCAAAAATAAGATGTTGAATATTAGCACGATTTCCCCCCCCCCCCCCCGAGAGATAAAGCTATACTATGAGATGAGAACTCATAGTCTTTTGGTTTTTAGTTGGGTGCCTTAACCACTGCACCAAACTGGCTCTCATTATACAAACATAGAATTATTTAAACATACTAAATACTTTCTAGTAGTAGCACTACTTTTGTCATACATTCACAGTTTCATGTGACTTATTAAGAAAAAGTTTCATTTTCTAAAATGGCATCCCTTCTTTCTTCTGAAGAATTGTGCCAGGTGCTCCCCCTTTCCTTATAGTGTACGTTTTGGATTTGAGAACCATACTGCATGACTCTTTCATAAGTTCGCACTTTTTCATATAGTTTAGCCAGGCTTCAGAAATGGAGGGGTATATATATATTGTAGTAATAATAAAGAATAAAAAATAAAGAATTCTGGTGAGAATATGAATGTATTGTCTGAGATTACAAGATAATTGTAAACTATGCAGCATATCCAATTTAAATTAACCAATGGCAATTACACTGTTAAAAGGACAGAATAAGAATGCAGTTTAAATTACAAAGTAATTGCCCACATCTAATATAAAGTGATTGAATATTTTTTTTCATCAGCCAAACTCTATCCCATTGGATCTATCAATTGGATATCAAACCCTGTTTCTGGAATTGGTTTCTGCTGACAGACTAAAACTGCTGTTGGTATACTAAGTGCCATAGGCATCTGGAAAATATTGGAATTCCTGAGGCTTTTAGGCCTGGCTGATTTCAGCTTCTGTGCCTGGGTCCAATGTGGCTTGTGATTTCATGATCTGCATGGCAATTAGGAGTTGTGAAAAGTAACTGTGACACTAATCTACTTCAAAGGGGACTTGCTTGACTTGTTCTTTATTTCAGAACAACTAAGATTTGATTTGAATACAGGAATATTAAAATTAGTCTTTTAACAGAATAACAGGTTTGAAAGGGACCTTGGAGGTCTTCTAATCCAATCCCCTCTCAAGCAGGAGACCCTATCCCATTTCAAACAAATGGTTGTCCAGTCTCTTAAAAACCTCCATGCTGGAGCACCCACAACTTCTGAAGGCAAGCTGTTCCACTGTTCTCACTGTTAGGAAATTTCTCTTTAGTTCTAGATTACTTCTCTCCTTGATTATTTTCCATCTATTGTTTCTTCCCTTGCTTTTTGGTACTTTGGAAAATAGGTTGACCCCCTTTTTTTTGTGGTAGCCCCTCAAATATGGGAACACTGCTATCATGTCTCCCCAGTTCTTCTTTTCACTAGACTAGACATACCTAATTCCTGCAACCGTTCTTCATATGTTTTATCTTTCAGCCCCCTAATCATCTTTGTCGTACTCTTCTGCACTTTTTCCAGAGTCTCTACATCTTTTTTATAATACAGTGACCAAAACTGGATGCAGTATTTGAAGTGTGGTCTTACTAAGGCTTTATAAAGATGTACTAATACTTCATGTGATCTTGATTCTATCCTTCTTTTAATGTAACCTAGGATTGCATTGGCTTTTTTTGGCTGCTGCCGCATACTGCTGGTTCATATTTAAGTAATTGTTCACTAGGATTCCAAGATACCTCTCACAACTACTGCTATTGATTCAGTTTTTACCTAATCTGTATCTGTACGTAGATTTTTCGTACCTAAGTGTAAAACCTTACTTTTCTCTACATTGAATTTCATTTTGTTAGATAGGGCCTAGTGTTCAAATCTGTTGAGATCCTTTTGGATCTTGAACCTAGCTTCTGGGGTGTTGGCTGCCAGTTTAGTGTTGTCTGCAATTTTGATGAGGTCACCTTCTATTCCCTCATCTACCCTAGGCATTTGACAGATTTGAAAAGTTTCCAGACACTAGAATTTCTTAGCAATTCTGTCTTCTGCCTGGCCAATCTGTAGAACTTTGTGGTGGTGGGGAGTGGGCTGAGTATCATGCCATAACTTTATTTTCAGTGCTGCCATAATATGAAAGAATTTTTGACAATACACAATAATAAATATTACCATGACAAAAAAAGCCAGCATCACAATAAATTTAAATAATAGTTAAAATCGAAGATAGGTACCTATAATCACAAAATAGAGTTTTAATAGGACAACTTTGTTAATATTTACTAAGAATATTTTTTAAAAAAACATGGATCTTGAACTTTTTTTGTTGCTATCCATAGCTTTAGGGAGGCATATATGTTGTGGTTGCTTTCTTGCTTGATTGTTGTATAACTAAAGAATCACTTCAGGCACTTCAGACCAAACAGCAACTAAGGATACCCTGGTATTGCATTTTTCTCTCTCATAACCCAGTTACCTTGAGTTCATTTGATCACCACATTGCTGCAGCACTTTCTAGTTTCTCCATCTTTCTAAATCTCAAACATGCTCTACAAAATAGTGGACAGAAGACTATAGAGATTTTATTAGAAAGTTCCTTTTCAGGCCTATTATTTTATCCCATAGTGGTTTATCCCTATGATATAGATAGTCCTCAATTCACAACCACAATTGAGCACAAAATTTCTGTTACTAAGAGACAGTTGTTAAGTGAATTTTGCCTCGTTTTATGATCATTCTTGCCACAGTTGTTAGGTGAATCACTACAGTTGTTAAGTTAGTAATACAGTTGTTAAGTGAGTCTAGCTTCACCATTGACTTTACTTGTCAGAAGGTCGCCATAGGTGATCACTGCAACCATCATAAATATGAGTCAGTTGCCTATCATCTGAATTTTGATCAAATTACCATGGTTATGCTGCAATGGTCATAAGTGTGAAAATGGTCATAAGTCCCTTTTTCAGTATCATTATAACTTTGAACAGTCATTAAATGAACTGTTGTAAGTCGAGAACTACTTTCTACAACATGCAAGCTTTGATAGAGATTTCTTTTTATAATACAAATTTATTTTTCAAAGTTTGGAAATATTCCATCATAATTATATGATGAGATCAGTAACAGATTACAGTGTTATGCATGTTTTGCTCATTCCACAAAAAATGAAAATTTAAAAAAATTGAAACAATATGAGACTTTTATTTTTTAAGTTGTTTTCCTCAATGTTTTTGTTTTTATAGGAACATGAATCTGAAGGGGGAAGAACTCCATTGATGAAAGCTGCAAGAGCCGGCCATGTCTGTACTGTCCAGTTTTTAATTAGTAAAGGTAGGATTTACAAATAGTCATTTTCTTTCCACATTTTAATAACATTTTCTTTTTTAAATGTAATTTTATTAAATATTACAATTACAGCAATAAAAACTAATCTAAAAAATTAAAGCATAAAAAGAAAGATACCTATTTTAACCTTGATCAAATAAACCAGCTTTATATTTTTTTCCTTTTGCTTCTAACGGTCTTGAATTAGTCCCTTCAAATAATGTCATAAAATTTTTCTTTGTCCCTTCTTACAAAATTTTTGAAAACTTTTAGCAAGTCTGCTTTGTAAATCCAATTTAGGAAAATTATCCACCTTGGTTTTTTTGTATATCCCTTTTAATGATTAAACTATCAGCCAGTTTCTTTATATATCTATATATCCATGTCATTCTTGTAACCTGTCATTTTATCCCCTTTAAAATTAATCTCAGTCTTATCAGGTAGAATTTAAACATAGTCTATCTATAGAAACGGAGACTCTTAAAATTAACGTCTGGTCCATTGTTCAAAAATATCCTTCAGTATGTCCAATGTTAAAATATTTTGTAATTATAAGTCAGATTTAAGTGTTCTGCTTTAATTATAATCTTTAGTTCTCTCTAGTATCCAGTTTTTAAAGTCTTACTATGTTTTTAAATTTAAAACAAAAGCATTTTTCCATGCAAAATTTCTTTATAATTAATTCAAAAATCTTATTTCAAATTTTATCTGGATGCCTAAGTCATTTGTGACTTTATAAAATCAAAGTTTTAATCACTATTTTGCTGTTAATTCTCCCCCTTATTTTTTAAAATTTTTAAACCTGTAGTTAAAACTCTTTTTGCTAAGAATTGAAGAAAACTCATCTGGGGCTGTAAAACCTGTCCATCCTTTCAAATAGTTGAAAAGTGGTTAACGATTTCCTAAAGTGATTAGAAAAGGAAGTATGTGAAATCAATATCCTTTCGGAGGTACCGTCTATGAGTAAGTTGGCTATTTCATCATCTCCCAGAACTCTTAAATCAGCCATAGACCACAGTCTTGCAGTCTCCTTGTAAGGAGCAGCTATCGGGGAACACTTGTGGATATTCTCAAGTACTCTCTTTCTTCAGAGTGGAATTCCAATCAACTCACCAGCTCTGTTCCACCACATTTGTTAGTTCAGTTTTTCTCAGAACCATTTCAGTCTGCCATTTCTTTCCCCAAAGTGCTTTAATGGGCTTTTTTGGTTTGTTAAATATTTTAAGTTTTTAATCTTTTGATTTAAGAAAATTTCACCTGCTTGAGGTTTCTCATTACATGACAAATGTCTGCTAACCTTGAGTATCTGAAAAGTGAGCAGTTATATACTATATGATATAATTTCAGCTGGCAAAGATAATAATGAGCAACTGAAATCTACTTGTACTTAGTTCAGTAAACAGCAATACAAGAATCTAATTTCTAGAAAACCTGTGAGTTCTAAGAATTCCAAGCCCAAATAGCAGTTGATAAAAAAGGATAAAAATGGTTCCCTTTTTCCAAGGAAAAGATCTCATTGTCTATATGAAAACTGCCAGGATCAGCTTTAAGTAAACTTTTATATCTTGCGCAGTTTTTTGAGGAAAAAAAGTAGAGTTAAGTATCATATTATGACTGGATACAGGATTGTAACCTCAAATAGCAAAGGATAAAACTAGCAATTGTTTTTATTGTGTGAGTTACATTGAAGAGTTAAAATATTTTTATTTTAACTGGAAAGGTGGAAGTTCTGGAATCAATTTTGAAACATTTCTCTCCTATTTTATATATGAGAAAAAGAAGAGTTACAGGCAGAGAGCTTTGAATGGCTTTTGTTTTCCCCAATGCATTAATAACAGGAGCAAATGTGAACAGGACCACTGCTAACAATGATCATACAGTATTATCGCTTGCCTGTGCTGGAGGCCACCTGGCTGTTGTGGAATTGTTATTAGCTCATGGAGCTGATCCTACACACAGACTAAAAGTACGTGTTGGTTTTTTTCCCTTCATTTAATTACCTATTGTTTGAATATTTCATTGAGGACAGATTTTGGAAGTTTATCATGAGGAACCAAGACATAATAATGTATCATTTAAGCATTTTTCCATTGTAAATGTGGCTTAACATTTTTAAGGAGTTCTTACATGAAATATATTTTTAAATTTGTGTTCATTGTGTTCTATCTCCAGGTGAAAAGGCAAAAAAAAAAAAAAAAACCTTAAAAATAAATGGCCAGTTTAAACTACTGTTCAGTTATTGAGAAATAGTCTGAGTAACATTCATGTGCTTTAGATAACATTTATTAAGTTTTTGTCAAAAGAGATGCAACGTATACTGTTTTTATTCCATTATTTCTTTATAGGATGGTTCAACCATGCTAATAGAAGCTGCTAAGGGTGGCCATACAAGTGTAGTTTGTTATCTGTTGGATTATCCTAACAACCTACTTTCTGCTCCTCCACCTGAATCTACGCAGTTGACTCCTCCATCTCATGATTTAAATAGGGTACGACTGTTCTGGTTTTTATTATGCTTCATTTTTTCATATGCTAAAACAATGTCCATTAATTTGAAAATAGAAGTTGTATTCAATAGATTTGTAGATGACTTGGTAGATTCTGATCAGCAATTACTATTATTAGTGACTTAATGACTAATGACTTTTGCCACCAAAGAAAATGTATTGTAGGAAAATGTTGATTAGGAGGTTTTTTCCCCCAATTTTTTTTACTTAATTAGCTGCTTTTTTTAATCATACTATGCCTACATTATTAAAATGTCTTATAGTTGGATAATTTGTTAAAATACTTCTGTTAGTGCCAAGAATGTAAACTATTAATTGATAGAACATTTAAACCTGTAATAATTAATACTTACTGAATTGTGAAATATTTATGCATGCTTCTCTCTGTGTTTTGACCATGCAGAACAAAGAAAATAATTTTAGTGTCCAATGTTTTTTAGGCTCCTCGTGTACCAGTGCAGGCACTTCCCATGGTAGTTCCACCTCAAGAGCCTGACAAACCTCCTGCCAATGTTACCACCACTCTTCCCATCAGAAACAAAGGTTAGTTGTACCTCATATATTATTGCTACAAGATATTTTTCAGTGGAATGCTGAATACATTATTGGGATTTAAAAAAAAAAAATACTAAACTATGTTCATTTTAAAGAAAGAAATCTTCCTTTATATATACTAGTTGTATTTCCAACTTCTGTTTTTTATAAATCAGATACTCTAGGGTAAAAAAACTGGGGGAAAACTATGATGTTTTAAAAATATTTTATGCCCGAATACAATTAACATTGAATTTCAGCTTTCACATTTGAATTTTTAAATTTTTAAATTTTAGTACATTTTTTCTGTAAAATATTAAAAACTGCTTGTTGTTTATGGGAAAATTATTTTAAAATATGCTAGAGGATAAAATATTTCCATGATTAATAACAGAATATTACCACTTTAATAATCTTACTTTTTGTTTATTGTTTGTTTTTAAATGGTTTATACTAAATCTTTGTCCAAAACAGCACATAAAGCCCCTAAGTAGATTTCATAATCTTGTTTATAATTTTGATTATTTTAATCAAGCATATTTTAATGCAAGAAGACAAAAATATTTGCTTATCTGACCAAGTAACCCAGATTGATCAATATAAAGTGATATATTTTGTAGATACACATTCCCTCTTTTCTCAAAGAGCTCAAGGTGGCATACATAGTGTTTCCCCATTCAGCTTTTCTCATAAGAATTAGGCAGGGGTAACTTGAATTAAGAGATAGTAAATGGCCCATAGTTACTCATTGAGCTTGCATGGCTTACATGAGGTTTAAACTTGCATTGAGATACATTATAGAATTCATTTTGATTTTATATTTCATTTCATTAACACTAAACTATCATTGTAGGATAATTAGTTTGATATTTTTTCTCTCCCTACAAACCTTGTGAGCATTGTTTATATATTGATATGCCTTGAATCTTGAATCTTGCCTGCTTTATCGCTTAGGTTATTTAATTGCATCTTAAATGCCTGCTTAATCTTTTGAATAAAATATGCATAGTAGGACTGCCTTATTACTGAAGAAAATAAGTAGTTTGGAAAAGACCTTGTTGCAATGTAGTTTTTTGTTGATAGTAAAGATCTCTATTCTCCAGCAATTAAGCAATTTAGAATTGTAATTTATTTCTTAACAAAACATTCGAAGATATTAGGCATATGCTTTCCCCTTAGCCTTTTCAGTTCTGGTAGGTGTCATCTTTGTGCTTGATTGATCAGTAGGTCTGTAATAAGAATGCTGTTCATGTGGACTTCCATTTGGTTCTGAGGAAGTGTCTCTTTCATACAGCCACTTCCAAACAAAAGTCCAGCAGCCATTTGCAGCCATCCAATCCAGAAGTACAAGGTTACATCGCTAATCAGTCTCCAGAAAGCATTGTTGAGGAGGCTCAGGGCAAGTTGACGGAATTAGAGCAAAGAATAAAGGAAGCCATAGAAAAGAATGCACAGCTACAGTCTTTGGAATTGGCACATGCTGACCAGCTCACTAAGGAGAAGATTGAGGAGCTGAACAAAACTAGAGAAGAACAAATTCAGAAGAAGCAAAAGATCTTAGAAGAGTTGCAGAAAGTAGAGCGAGAGCTGCAACTGAAAACACAACAGCAGCTGAAAAAACAGTATTTGGAAGTTAAAGCGCAGAGAATTCAGTTGCAGCAGCAACAACAGTCTTGTCAGCATTTGGGAATATTAACTCCTGTTGAGATAGAAGACCAACTTACTGAAGAAGATTATGCCCGCATACGACAGGTGGATCCATACTTACTCACTGATGAGCCTATGCCAACTGTAAACCAGATGGGTTTTGCTCCAATTCAGCCTCTGGCAATGCCACAAGCTTTGCCTCTCTCTACAAGTTCTTTACCACCAGGTTCTATGGCAAATCTTTCAGAACTCCAAAGTGTCATAGTTGGACAGCCAGTACTGGGCCAAGCACAACTTACAGGGCTGGGACAAGGAATTCTGACTGATGCACAGCAAGGGTTAATGGTTGCCAGCCCTGCCCAAACCCTCAATGACACACTGGATGACATCATGGCAGGTTTGTATGAATTGTTACATGCAGATAAAATGTCAGTGCTGAAACGTTTTCAATATATCAACAACTTTATTTGTTTCAGTGTCACAAAGACTGGATTATTTTAGCTTGTTCTTAATTACAATTTAAAACTGAGTCTCCATTTACATTTCCTGTGTTGTCTACCTAGTTTGTTAAAATAGACCAGTGTTATTTGGAAAATGAGAATTTATAGCATAAATGACCAGTGTTATTTGAAAAATGACATTTTATAGCATAAATGAACAGCTTTTAAATAGTGCAAGAACAATAATAGTGTTCCTGGCCATGTTCAATATCTCCACCAAAAGTAGTCATATGAAGTGAGTAAAAAAGCATTTCCACTGTCAAGTATATTGTCCCTTGTGTCCCAGGCCCTAAACCATATGTTTGTGCCTTGATAATGTTCCTGACTTCTTGTTTTTCCAAGAGCACCCATGAATGAATTTCACTTCCAGTGCTTACCCTTTCTAAAAATACATGTGAAAAAACACATTTATCAAGTTTTCCTGTGAATTAAACAAAAATAAAAATGGAATCAGAGTACATTGCTTCCTTTTTTAACTCAATTGAAATAGTCCAAAATATAACAACCCGGATACAGTAAATTCCAGTGCATATCTGCAGAGCTTGGTGTTGCTGCTACAATTTCTCTTCCCTTCATCCTCATGGCTTAGAAAACTGAATAGAGAGGTCCTTGCAATGCAACTCAGTAGAGTTAAATGGCATTTCTAAACTTGTCCAAAGTCAGAGTTTTTTGTTTTTTGTTTTTGCAAAATATCAATAGCACTTAGACTTGTATACTGCTTCATAGTACTTTACAGCCCTCTCTAAGAGATTTACAGAGTCAGCATATTGCCCCCAACAATCTGGGTCCTCATTTTACTGACCTTGGAAGGATGGAAGGCTGAGTTAACCTTGAGCTGGTCAGGATTGAACTCCTGGAAGTGGGCAGAATTAACTCGCAATACTGCATTCTAACCACTGCGCCACCACAGCTCTCTTAAAATAATGTAAATTACTCATAGAGTTCATATTATGGAGTATTTCCTTTCCTTAAGTGGTACAGGTCAGGCCAACTAGGCAACTATTTACAGTTAATACCTTCCTCCTATTCTTATAAGCAGAGATGTACTATTTTTTTCAATACTATCATCATCTCCAGGACCAAATCATGTATTCTGCAACCTGTGAAGTTTTGGTCTAGATTTAAAATAAGTCAGACTCTCCATTGCCTCTTGAATATACCATTACCATAATTCTAAGTCAGCTTGCACATAACTTGGTCATCATCTTTCCTTACAGTTAGAACAATTAATCAGTGGAACAACCTGCTTCCAGAAGTTGTGAATGCTCCAACTCTGGAAGTTTTTAAGAAGAGACCGGACAACCATTTGTTTGAAATGGTATAGGGTTTCCTGCCTGAGCAGGGGGTTGGACTGGAAGACCTCCAAGGTCCCTTCCAACTTTTTTATTATTATTATTATTATTATTATTATTATTATTATTATTATTATTATTATTATTATTATTATTATTATTATTATTATTATTATTATTATTATTATTATTATTATTATTATTATTATTATTATTATTATTATCTAAGCTAGTAGACAAATCTAAATCAGAAAATTCTGAAACACAACTCTTAAGAATAGTTGATGCAATAAGTTAACTGGAATTAGATTTAAACAAGAAATGTGTGCTATATCTGACTCACCCTTACTTATTTTCTAATGTGAAGAAGATTTCCTTATTGCTACTAACTGTCAAGTAAGAGTTTGAATAACTACTGATTATTTCTTCATAGTATAACCTCATTATAATTTTAAGGCATAAGGAATTGCAATATGCTTTAGCTTTTTGTTAAGATTGCTTAGGTAGTAATTTTAGAATTCAAAGATTTCCATAATCTCTAGACAGAATTATTTGTTCCACTGCTAAGTAGTGTAATTTTAAAAAGTAAAGATAACATAGGAGTTCTGTCTCTGAAATTTTTGTTCCCTCTAAGTAATGTTCTCAGATTATGATTTTATTCTCTCCAGTTAGCATTTTTGGAAGAAAACATATCGGAAGTCATTTAAACATTTAACTAAACTAAATTAAAATCTCCTATAATGGATCAAATATTCTGCCTACATTAAGGACTTCCTAAGGCTCTTTTCACTAATATTCTAACTCCTTGCAATTTAATTGCAACTACGATTTCGTTGGTAATACATTGGGTATTACGGTAATATGCAGGAAAAGTAGCAATTCCTATTAGAGATTGGGGAAAATTCCAACGAATAATTAAATTGGTATCAACTGCTTTTAGGAAAATTCTCATTACGTTAAATCAAGTTTCTTCCTTCTCAGCTGTATTTTCAGAAGGATGGGAAACCTATTTATAACTGTTTGATATATTGTGATTTCTCAGTGCTTGTTGTCATTCAAAAAAATTCTAGCACATCCAAGAGGATAGTTAGTTATAATGTTAATAAGCCAAGTTATTCTCTTTAATAGCAGTAAGTGGAAGAGCATCTGCAGTCTCAAATACCCCTACCCACAGCATAGCAACATGCGTTTCCAAACCTCAGACACCTGCTCCTAGTCCTATCATTTCTCCTTCAACCATGCTACCAGTTTATCCTGCCATTGACATTGATGCACAGGTAAGTCTAAAATAATATTTTCTCCTTTGAAATGAAATACAAATTTTAAAAAATGAAAGGAAAATAGAAATTCCTTTCTATTTTGCTTGTTTTGCAAGATGGACTTGAGGAAGAATTTTTTCGCAAAGCATTAGTATACTGATGCTTCGCGAAACAAATTCTTCCTCAAGTCCATCTTGCAAACAAGCAAAATTTATATTTTCCTTTCATTTTTTAAAATTTGAATACTTTTGGTAAATCATTCTTTGAACTTCAGATAAACATAATATTTAATAAATGTGTGAAAAGAATGATTACAGAAGAGTGGTAGTTGAATTTTGATTATTTGTTGTATTCAGTTCAGGTTTTTTTCAGACTTTGTGTGGAATGCAAGTATCTTCCCTTTTGTTTTCACAAAACTAAACCTGAGAGAAATTTATATTTTAGTGCTGTTAAGAATGTTCAGACCTAATTAAATATCTAGAGATGAGTAAGTATGTGATATGGATTTAAATACTCATGATTTCCTTTGCTATGTTGAACATGGGAACCAGTTTGAATTGGATTATTTTTTATAAAAAAATAATCCAGGATTAAGCTCTGCTTTCATATATTGACTTGTTAATTAAATGCTAGAACAAATACAAGAACTTTAATGACTGGTGTTTTTTTTAAAGACTGAAAGTAACCATGACACAGCACTGACTCTTGCTTGTGCTGGCGGACATGAAGAACTAGTACAAACTCTTTTAGAGAGGGGAGCTAGTATTGAACACAGGGACAAAAAGGGTGAGTATCTGCTGATAAAAGTATCAGTCAATTTGTAGATTCCATATGCATGTGTGGTTGTGTATTCCAATAAAAGTAAATTCAGGAGAAATTCTGTCATTGGAGTAAAACAACCCTAAGTAAGATACAAATCTGTATTCTGCAATATTTTTATTCAAATGTAAAGTTAATTTTGTATGAAATGATTTGTATTATAAGTTTTTGACTCTTGTTATAGTCACTTTTTTCCCACAGTAGAGAAGGATATTCTTCACTTTGTTGCTTCTCACATTTGCTCTGGTAAGCAGGAACAAATTTGCCCAATGTACCTATGGGAAAAGCAGCCTCCACTATAGTTCCACTCTTGCCTTGCTCTGTCTAGATCTAGGATCACAACACTACATCTTTTCTTATTTAGGCTACAGTGGTAGACTTTTAAAGACAAGTAGCCGAGCTTTAGACCTGGGATAATTTATATGAAACTTGGGATCATAGAACCAAAATTCTTCTGTTTAGGCAGTTCAGGTCCCATGAGGAATTAATCATTCATTTGACTGCCTTCCCATTTTTCTCATATCAGTTTCTGGTGACAGCAGTTCAAATGATTTCAGCTGGTGATCATCCCTCCAGTTGTGAGGGTGGAAACTAAGCTTGGGCAGAGTGTCTGGCTCTGCCTGTGACTGTCAGCATGAAATTGTCACTAGATTACACAGGTAATATTGTCTAAAATGGTTCAAATTTATAGAATTTTTCTTGACACAGAAAAAGCAGAAGTCCAGGGTTTTGGAATGTGGCTCTCCTTCATAACAGATTGGATTTGGAGTATGCCAATCCTGTCAGATCTTACCATATGAGCACATACATTGGAGTAAGAAGGTTTATGGCAAATCAAGACAAAATATTAAAGCTCAAGAGACATCACACTGACTACGACATTTATTGTCCTAATCACAGTTGTAATACATGGCTGTGAAAGCTGGAGGATCCAGAAAGATTAAATGAAGAATAATGGATGCCTTTTAACTGTGAGACTGAAGAAAATCATTGAAGATGTTTGGATCAAAAGAAAAACCACTCAATATTAAATAAAAAAGCAAAGCAGGCAACTGATAAAAAGCATTAATAATGAAGCTAAATATTTCAGATATGTAATGTGAAGGCAAGACTTATTTGGTGAAAACTGATGCATAGAAAAATCAAGTAATTGAAAAAGAGGCCAACATGAGACAGGTTAATTAGATCTTGTGTTCCTAATGTCCAATTTTAAAAATTGAACTGACAGAAAGCATGAGTTTACAGAAACTGAAAGATTGTTCTGGAAAAATAAAGTCTATCAAAGATATGGAAGCAGCTGCATAACACAATATGGACAATTAAATCTATTACTATTATGCACTTTGGAGCAATGAAGAACAAGTCGAGATTGATAATACTAAATGCCCCCATTTTTTCTCTCTCCATAGCTTAGTTTCCGTTTTTCTGATTGCCTTCATTGACTTTTTCTGGATTTATTCCATTTGTTTGAAACTATCTTTAAAAGGTTAGTTTCTTGATCTGAATAAAATATTTAAAATAGGTTTCACCTAAGCAGAATACAAAGCACTTTTAATACTGTGATTTGGAAATTGTACTGTTGATGCATGTAAAATTGCATTTGCTTTTTACAGACTCATCACGTAGTCAGCTCTTACCCAGTTTATAATCAGCTTTAGTTCCTAGATCTTTTTCACAAGTATTGTTGCCAAGTCATGTATCTGTTTTATACTTGGCATTTGATTTCTTTTTCCTAAATAAAGACTTTTGCATTTATCTCTTAAATTTCATTTTGTTACCTTTCAGTCTGCTTATCTAGCCAGCCAAGATCATTTTGAATTTTATTCAGTTTTCTAGGGTATAAGCTACCCATCAAATTTTGATAAGCACACCCATGACTTCCTCATTCAAACTATTAATAATGATATTGAAAAATACAAGGTCCGGATCCAAACCGTGTAGCATCTCATTTAATGTCTTTCTCTAATATAATGAGATATCTTTGCTAAAAGCTCTGAATATGGTTTTTGAGTCAGCTATATTTCAATTTAATTATTGCCATCTAAGCTACATGTTACTATGAACATCATGTGGTATTTTGTTAATGAAGTTTCTGGCATTCCCATAGTCAGACCACTTAAGCCTGTACAATACCTCAAACATCTTTTGTGAATAGAATCACATCTTCCTTATTTGCAGAAGTTATCAAATATCTGTACAAATTGATGACTGACCGGCTTGAGTTGGGTGGACCTGAATCAGAGAGAATGACACTTTCATTAGTTTTTAGTCTTAACTGTCAATTCAAATGCCAATATTGAATCTGCCCTCTAGTCACCACTCAGAGAGGAGATGAATGTTTACATGTTATGCTCACCCAAAGGCTTTCTTCATGGAATTCATCTAGTTTGATTTGGTTGGGTGCTGCACAAGGTTGTGTTGAAAACAAAGTGAAGCTGATCCAATTGCTTTCTTTTACTAGCCCAGAAGACCTGGAATATCAGTTGTCAATAAATCCAACTTTGCCAGTGTTTTATCAATCAGGCCTGAATAAATATTCTTGAGCAAACATATTACCTCTGGTCTGTTGCCAGTTCTTTTAGTCAAGAATTTACCATCATTATCTTTACACCCTCAGTAGAATCAAGATTTGATCCTATTTATATTTGTTTTGTGCAAGCATCTGGAAGAAGAAGAGTGGTATAAGTGGAATATATAAGAACTACTTGATTAGAGCTGAGAAATCCCAGAGTTCAGAGCACCTCTGCATTTCCTTTTTGCAAGGGTCTCTTCTTTTATATCCAAGGGACCTGGAGGAGTGCCTCACTTAGTGCATGAGCCTCAGGTGACTTCTTGTTCTAGGGGAGTCATGGCTCCTTCCATTAAGAGCACTGCTATTTCTTTGACATTCACTACTAATGAAGCTTTGGAGAATATTTATACTGCACCTGTATAATATCACTTCTCTGCATTATTACTGAACAGATGTGTACTCATTAGCCAGAATGTCCTTGGTAAGCAGTCTTATCAGTAGGTGGTAGCTTTGTCCTAAGAGGTTTGGAGTATACATTTTCTCCCTCAAGGCTATAGCAGTGATGCATGGCAGCAAGAATCCCTTTTACCACTATGAAAAAATAATATGCTAGTACTTAACTGTGAAAGGTCATTTTCCATAGTGGGTGGAAGATATCCAGTTCTCCTTCAAATGAGTTGGCTTGCAGACAGGGAATTGGATATCAATAGGAATTAGCTGTTACATGTTTTCCCCTATTTTTGAAGTCTATAAATGAAGGGAGGGGATGGCTTTCTCCCATAGATTTATTAGCAAAGCATTTCAGAAAACAGTACCCGTCATCCACTGTGGAAAATAAATCGTTATGGTAAATACTTATGTACCAATTTAAACAGTGATACAGATTTTAAAATACCATTTTAAGTGGTATTTACTCATATTTTTTTCAGGGTTTACTCCACTTATTTTGGCTGCTACCGCTGGTCACGTTGGTGTTGTAGAGATTTTGTTAGATAATGGTGCAGATATTGAAGCTCAGTCTGAAAGGACCAAGGACACACCATTATCTCTAGCTTGCTCTGGAGGAAGACAAGAGGTAAAATATTACAAATTGTTGTATGTTTTTCTTGTAAAAATGAAGTTACAGTTCAGATCCTGAAACCTAACCATATTCTTCAGAAGCCTTTTTAGTGAAAATCAAGGGATATTTTGTAGATATTGGTATTGCTAATGTTTATGCATGCTTGAGAAGTTCCACAGAAGTAATAGGACATTTCCTTTGAAATATTTGGATGTTTTATTTATTTTATTTTAATTTAATTTAATTTAATTTAATTTAATTTAATTTAATTTAATTAATTTAATTAATTTAATTAATTTAATTAATTTAATTAATTTAATTAATTTAATTAATTTAATTTAATTTAATTAATTTAATTAATTTAATTTATTATTTTATTTTATTTTATTTTATTTTATTTTATTTTATTTTTTCAGTTGCACACACACACATAGATATAGATATAGATATATAAAAATTATAGTCTGCTCATCTTACCACAGGGTAACTCTAGGTAGCTTATGTTTTCTAATAATCATGTTTTTATTGCAGTATTTAATATAATAACTTACATGTACTTTTATTTAATATATGGTGCTAACTCATAATTTGTTCAAACAAGGTTCAAATCCTTTTCTATAATCCTGGTTTATATCATAACCATAGTTCTCTAGTCCAAGCTTGCAAGTAACAGAGTACTTTAATTAGCTTCAGAGTCACTGTTCCCAATAGTCACTTCCTTAGTAAGCCAGAGGAAGAGTAGAGAAATCTAAACTCATGCATGTTAATATTAAAAGTAGTGTTGCATGTACAACATATTATCCATATTATAATTGCATTGAACATGTAACATTTAATAATACTTTATTTTTCTTTACCTTGGTTAAACACTAACTGAATACTATAATGAGACCCATGCTGAACAAGACCAGTACCTATCTATTCTGGTATTCTTTCCAATGGCCAAACTATCATAATCAGAAGCCTTTTCGAATCTAGTCTTATTTTAGTATCTGCTTTCCAAAATCTGATCTAATAAGCTGGACTCTGATAAATTAGAGTCCAGTTTATTAAGTCTGATCTATTTACTCCAATTTTCAGCAGTAGCTTGAAATAGTGTGGCTACAATCCAGAAGTGCCTTTCCTATACAAGGGATTCGGTAGATGCATGAACTTTCACCCTCCAGATATTTCAGCTATGATCACACATCTGCAATTATGTGATTTGTTTACTTTTCAGAGTTGTACCTTCAGACTCCTGGCAAAGACAGCTAGCAGCGATTAATAACATTGAACAACAATAAAACTACTTTAAAATGAATAATCCTGCCAATAAATATCAATAAACTAATATAATTAAAAGTTAGTAAGGAAGGTATTTATTCAAGTGTGATGGATGATAAACTTGCATGTTTATTTCTGATTGTTGCAGGAATGAACTTCCATTCATGGAGGAAAATACATCCAAGTCCTACTTCATTATTAAATCTTTTCTTAGATTCTAGTTGTTCTCCCTCCTTCTCAAAGAAACTTAAATAGACTGCCCAATTTATATCTTGTTTGAAATGTCTGTCACACTGCTGCATTATTAAACTATAATGAATAGTTGTATATATCACATCGGTTATAGAATTGATATGTTAATTGGTGCAAAAATAAAATTACATAAATACAAATGTTTTGATTGATACTGTATGAAAAATTGTTCAATGTTACTAATCAGGAAGAAATTTTGATATAAGTTTCATGTTTAGGATTGGAGCAGTAATCACTTCTTAAAGTAACTTTCTATATGACGCTTCAGGTGGTAGAGCTTCTGTTAGCACGAGGTGCAAACAAAGAACACAGAAATGTTTCCGATTATACACCTTTAAGTTTAGCTGCTTCTGGTGGGTATGTGAACATCATCAAAATATTATTGAATGCTGGTGCAGAGATCAATTCAAGGCAAGTTCTCTTTTTAACTTTCTACTTCATAGTTGTTTGATTAATTTCCAGGAAAACCATTTTTTTCATTGTAGCAGCTGATACTAAAATGTGTTATTTAAACTTTTGGACTTCAGCTATGGAGATTCATTTGGAGTCTCCACTCAATCCTGAAGTTCATAAACTGACTTAGGCTACTCATTCTGGTCACAACCCCAATATATATATATTTATAAAAAATGATTATAAAAAAATAAAGTACAACCCTACTTGATAACTTGATAACTGAAATAGAGAAATGGGTATGGTAAAATTAGATATCACTTCCAGTATTTAAGGTAATGTAGTCTTCAGGTTAAACTGGACTTCTGGTAATTTCATGGACACGTGTATATTGTTTTTTGGCAATTATATGGAAATGGTTTGCCATTATCTTCCAGGATATTCTTTTAACTTCCAGGCTTTATTGTGTATTTATTGTGGTCTCCCAATTTGAGTATTAACCAGATCTAACCCTGGTTAACATTTCAAAATCAGCCAACGCTGGCCAAGTCCTTTCATCTAGTGGGTCTTCCCAGTAGTATATCTATATAATTATATGAGTAGCTACTTAACCTCTGAACCCCCACTGAAAGCTTTGCATTGGAGGCGGTCCCATGCATATTTCTTCATTACAGAAATAGATCAGTATTATTAAAAAGTCAACATATTTGCAATACTCAAATGTGGCATATATTGATTTACTTTTAGAACTGGAAGCAAGCTGGGCATCTCTCCATTAATGTTGGCAGCCATGAATGGCCATACTACAGCTGTTAAGTTGCTCTTAGACATGGGTTCTGATATTAACGCACAGATAGAGACAAATAGAAATACTGCCTTGACACTAGCCTGTTTCCAAGGAAGAACGGAAGTGGTTAGTCTTCTCCTTGATAGAAAAGCTAATGTTGAGCATAGAGCTAAGGTAAGGAGTAACTCTTGGTTTTCAGTTTTGCTTTGTTAACAACTTGTACACTTAGGTAGTCCTCAACTTATGACCATTTGAAGTTGCAACAGCAGCAAAAAAAAAAGTGATTTATAAGAGTTCTCGCACCAGTGACCATTGCAGCATCCCCATGGTCACATGATCAAAATTCAGGGGCTTGGCAATTAGCATGCATTTACAATGATTGCAGCATTCTGGGGTCACATGATTGCTATTTGTGACCTTCCCAGGGGACTTCTGACAAGCAAAGTCAATGGAGGAAGCCAGATTTATTTAATGACCATGTGATTTGCTTAACAACCAGAGTAATTTGGTTAACAACCACAGCAAAAAAAATTGTAAAATTGGTCACGACTCATTTAATAATCACATTGCTTAGTGACAGGACTTCCCATATTGTCATAATTGAGGACTACATGTATCTAAAGTATACAAAAAGAGTTTTGCTTTTCTACTGATTTCAACTATTCCTAAATATATAGCAGGAACAGATTCCTTGTTCATAATTTCTGTACCACATGTATAGATTTCATGGCTGTGCAAAAAATTATTCAAAATGCTGAATAACATTTAGCATTCCACTATCCCAAAGGACAGACTTTTATTTATTTTAATAGTAGCATTTATAGGAGTATTCTTTTCTTTTCCCTTTTCTTCCTTCCTTTCTTTTTTTTTTGACCTTCTCTTCTCTTCTGAGATTTCTTTTTTGGCACAAGTTTTATTAGAATACTATATTTGACCAAGTGTGGCTAGACACACAAGGAATTTGTCTCCAGTACACAAGCACTTAGTGCACTTGCAAAACAACAGAGAAATAATCACAGTAATAATACTAAAAGTGTTCAACCAGTAGAAGGGGGTAATAAGAGGTAATTACCATAATATGTTGCCACTGACAGAATTAAGTGTTCAGCAGAGTGATGGCAAGAGGAAGAAAAGTGTCCCTTTCTCTTGTTGTCTTGTCAAAGCGTCATCCTAAGGAAGGAGTTGAAACTGTTCGTGTCCAGGATGTGAGGGGGTCTGCCGATGCCTTTTCAGCCTTCCTTCTGATCCACACAATGTACAAGTCTTCTATGGAAGGAAGGCTGGTTGCAATTATTTTTACTGCAGTCTTAACTATCTGTTGGAGTCTTACCTGTCCTGTTTGTTTGCTGTTATCAAACCAGATAGTTATAGAAGTACATATGACAGACATGGACTGTATCAGCAGCTCCTAGGGTAGTTTGAACTTTCTGAGTTGATACAGGAGGAACATTCTTTGTTGTACCTTTTTAACGATAGTTCTGATGTAAAGTGTCCTTTTCAAGTCCTAGATTTCAAAGTCCTATTACTTTCTTTAAAGAAGGGGAGAGCTATCTACCATATTCTATGATTCTGAAACTCCCTTTTGAAATGTATGTAGTACAACAGTATATTTTCCCTTTCTGGTAGACAGGCTGACATTTATTTAATGTAGTAGTTTCTATAACATCATGAAAAGAATACTGTTTTGTTGGTGCCAGCGTTCAGTACTGCAGATTTTTATAAAAGGTAGAACTTAGCCATCTGTCTGGTTTACTGAATAACAACAACAACAACAACAAAAGGTTTATTCATAGGAATGTGCAAAGTGGTCTCTGCATGGAACAGCTGGGTTCATAACAGTTTGTTCTCAAATTGAAACACACATTTCAGATCATTATTTTATCCATAGGTTGAAATGTGGGATGTTTTGTTTTAGATTTATATTAAAAACTAATTTTTCCTGGACAAAAGTGATTGGGGGGCTTAGAAAAGGAAAAGAAAAAACACACTGCACACTGGGTTATTTATTATTGGTGAGACTATCACAATAAGGAGCAGCTGCATAGATTAATGCACTGGTGAAGGTAGCAACTGAAGGGAGAGCAGGAGGGGAAGGTGCAGAAGTTAAGGGAATTGATGGCCCAGTACAGGTAGTCCTGAACTTACAACCATTCATTTAGTGATTGTTTGAAATTACAACAGCACTGGGAAAAGTGACTTATAATTGTTTTTTGACCGCTTTTCACATAACCATTGCAGCATCCCCATGGTCACATGATCAAAATTCAGATGCTTGGCAACTGACTCATATTTATGACAGTTGCAGTGTTCTGGGATCATGTGATCATCTTTTTTGACCTTCTGACAAGTAAAGTCAATGGGGAAGCCAGATTCACTTAACAGTTGTATTCCTAACTTAACAACTGCAGTGATTCACCTAACAACTGTGGGAAGAAAGGTTGTAAAATGGGGCAAAATTCACTTAACAATGATATAACCTAGCAACAGAAATTTTGGGCTCAATTGTGGTCGTACGTCAAGAACTACCTGTAGAATATATTATTGTGTGACATTGCAGTGACTGAGAAGAGAAAGGGGAAGAGGGAAAAGAAGGTGCTAGGAAGGTCACAGAGGCTGACCAGATGGTAACATATTTCCCTATGGAGCTTCTGAGAGGAGGAGGGCTGATATGCATCAACCTTTCCCTAAATGCCCCATAAAATAACTCTGGGATCCTCTGAATCTAAAACTCTGAACAGCAAACAATATCCCAGGCTTATATTTTGCTAAATCAAGTCTGACACAACTTCCAGAATCTGATGGTTTGCTCAGGATTCAAAACAATACAGTTTTTCATTTCATGCATACTTATATTTACTTGCTGTTTCGTAAAGCAAAGCATTCTGAATCATGGAGGCTATTTTATTAGTATTTGAGCTTGCACCCTTGGATTTGTGTGAGGCCTTATGTGCTCCTTTCGTAATTGATGTTTCTTTCTGCATACAAATTGTCACAAATAAGCAAAGCAGAGACCTCTGTGGGAATGAGTGGCAAAGAGGAAGCAAATAACAAAAGCAACATTTTGCTGAAATCCTTCAGTTCCGCTGATACCCGGAAAGGCTACAACCTGGTCTCAACATTCCTATTAATTTCACATAACTGATTGAATGCTAGACCATATGCCACTGTTGAGTGAACTATATTTAACAAGTAAAACAAAAAAAGAGTCCCTGCGGATTTTACTCCGCTAGTTGTGCCGACTATAGGGGGCGGTGCTCATCTCCGTTTCAAGGCCATTGAGCCAGCGCTGTCTGAAGACATTTCCGCAGTCATGTGGTCAACATGACATCACGGAGCGCTGTTACCTTCTCACCGAAATGGTACCTATTTATCTACTTGCATTTGTATGCTTTAGAACTGCTAGGTTGGCAGGAACAGAGTAAGGACAGAGCTCATCCTATCGTGTGGAGCTCGAATCTCGATATTTAACAAGTAAAGGAGTGGATTTGGGAGAGGGAAAATACCTCTCTCTTCACTAGAAGAGAGGTGTAGTTTACTCTGTAGTTTACAGTTTTGTCCAAATTTTGTCAAGAAACAAAAAAAACCCATATCCTTTCAAATGGATTGAATGCTCTCAGAGGAAAAAAATTAGGGTAGGGTCTTCCCAATGTTGCCTTTTTTTCTGTCAGCAGTTATCCAGAGCTATGCAGTCTCTTCAGTTTGAAGTGTCTTCCTGCACTCCCTGTAATAAATACCTGGGATTACATCATCCTTCACCTTGGTTCCCTCACCTGCTCCTTCTTGTCCTTTTCCTAGCTTACTTTAGCCATTATCTGTGGAGGATATTGAAGCTCTTCAAAGCCAAACTTTATCTCTGTTCCTGAGCCGATATGGTGCAAGATCTTCTCATACCCCATATAGAGTGGCAATTGGAGCATCTAGAGCCCTCCTGCCTTCTGAATCTGAACCTGCCAGTAGAGCCAACATGGCTGGAAGGTAAAAGCTGCACTTCATTGGGGTTTTAATGCCTCACTTATGCTGCTCAGAGTCTCTTCTGTGGCCTTCATTAAGGTGTTCAGCAAACTGCTTGAGAGTGATAAGTTGGACAAGGATACTAGAAATTTGTTGAAGAAAATTTTTCCATGGCTGAACTGATTGACACCGGATTCTTTACAACAAATTAATGGATTGCTGATTGATACTGGATTCCTTAACAACAAAATTAATGGATTGCATATGATCATCAAACGAAGCCTCAGGCTGTGAAAGAAGGATATAGATATAATTTGGTAGAGCAATCTTTGAAACAGTCTTTTTTTCTTTTTTTTCTTTCTTTCTTTTTTTTTTGACAATGCAGTAGAAGCAATGAAGGAAACAAAAATTTTCTCCAACTCTCCAGAATGAGAAGAAAAGAAATCTTCCAAACAGTCCAAGGCTTTTTATTCCTCTTACTTTTTCAAGCAGTCTTTAAAGATTCAGTCGTAGATAAACAACAGCTTAAAACTCCAGACTGATTTAGCACTCTAGTGGGAAACTTTAGCTCTGCGTGGTTATCTTCAGAAATTTGCAGGTGTCATATAATGTGAATGGCTTTTATACTGCAACACCAAAATGTTTAGTGGGTTTTAGAAACAATCAACAAGAATTATACAATAGAAATCAAGCGGATAACGTTTTTTTCAGCTCTTACTCCCAAGGCTACATCCCTATCAGAAGATACTGTCATCATACAGACAGATGGTCAGGCTGATTACTTGGTGGTCATTGTAGCACCAAAAAAGGGAGAGATCAGGACAACAGTGGACACAAACATGCCAATTCGTTTATAAACTATTTGTAAATTCCAGATAAAAAGATTGTCAGTCCTGACATGTCTCAACAAGGAGATGTTATTGAATATAATAACTTCAATAAACTTCACCACAATCTTTCTTCCAAAATTGAAATGTCATAGTTTTTTTTTTCCTGTTTCTGCCATGTGAAGGAACGACGTATACACTGCCTTGAGCTTTTGAAGAAAGGTGGTATAAATTTCTAATGAATAAATACTAGTTTAGACTTTTCCCCTTCAGGTTTACATCCTCTTTCATCTGGTGATCAGACTACTATCATATTAACTTTGTGTGCTTTCCTCAATTCTTGCCTAGGCATTTGTCTCTTGTACAGATATTTTCCAATGGGCAATTTTTCATTTCAGTCATTTGTGTTTAGGTTCAGATTACCAAGCACCATTAATGTTTTAAAAGCAAATCCTCTTGACTTAGATGCCTGCCATAAAGTTATGGGTCAAGAATTTCTGTTTATTTTTTTCACCAGATTGAAAGCTATGAATATAAATTTTTTGGCGCTCTGAGAGATCATGCTACTCTCGACCCACTTTTAAATAGAAAATTCAATGGATCCATGTTTTCATTAGAGCAGATAGTATGGTAACAAGATGTGTATCAACTGAAAAAGGATTTCCAGATCTAAACTTTTTCAAGAACTTTCTTGTTCTCTTGGGTAATATTGTGATTACTGCCGGTCAAAGCAGAACATCTAAAATATATTCTCTGCATACACAGATTAATCCAAATTAATGAAGGCTTAGCAGAATGTTAACTATTTTGAAAACTCAGGACTTAAATTTGGAGCTCCCATTCTGGCCATCTTCTTTTCTCCACAGAATAGAAACTTTTCAAAAAGCTTTCTGGAAAAAAAGATTTTAGAGAGAGAGTGAACATAAACCATAATAGTTTTGTCTTTTCTTTCACTTGCCAATACTATAGAAAAGTAGAGAGCAGCAGAAACTAATAATAATCATCCCTGATTTGGGATTTAGTTCCAAAAGCTTATTTCTTCACCAATATCAGAATCTTTATAGCAAGTTTACATTTTAAGATGCTGAAGCTCACCGTTTGGAGATATTTGAACCATATGGCCAATTCTCAAAGGAGAGAAGACATGCCTAATATCCAGGTACTCTATGAACATCTGTAACACTCCTGAAAAGATCCTTTATGTAGTATAGCAGCATATAGATACCATTTGTGCCTACTATTGTGGAGCTTTATAAGATTTTGAGCCCCACCACAAATTTGTCTCACCAATGATTTATTGTGCGTGATTTTGCTTCCATCTGTCTGGAGCCTTTTTTCAGACACCTAGAGGTTCATAAACTTTCTTGGTGTTCAATCTAGCAGTAATTGATTGCATTCTATTTGGATGGTTAACTACATTCTTTGCAAAAGAGGTAGTCTTTTTGAATCTTTAAAATTATCTTCCTTGAAGACATTCATCTTCAAGATAGTTTTACTTACTATATTGACTTAAGTACTTTAGGATTATATTCCTCAAATATTTTTATCCTTCAGATATTAATATTAATTCATGATTATACAGGTTAAGTATTGAAAAGCAGAATCTTTTCAGCCAAACAAGTTGATTGCATTGGTTGGTATAGTAAAGTTATTTTCCACTAGGATCCTCTTTGATTAGTAATGTACTCTCAGCCATCTAAAAAAAGAATTGTGATTTAGTTTGTCATGAATATGCAGATAACATCCTGACATATGTTTCCTTTTCTTTGTGCTGTAGTGAAGAAAAACTTCTAAGATCACTAATAGGCTGAATGAGAGTTAATAAATAGGATGAGCAATCTATTCTGTCTTGGGTTATGCTCCCTCTGAAGAATAGGTCTTAGAAATTTGCTTTTTTGATACTCACATGACCTTTCTTAAAAGTCTTATTTCATATGCTAGTTGTAATTCATTCTCTCTATGGAACCAGATATTTTGATCAAAATATTTTGCAGCTTTTAATACCTCTTATATGTGGCTGCCTCTGAAAACTTGAGAAAAAGTAGATCTGGTTCAAATTATAGCAGGGGATTCAATCAATGCGCTGGTATAATTTTTAAAGACACAAATTGGGTTCAATTTTTCCTATATATTTGTCTCCTTTCTCCCTCTTGAGATTATTAGAATCTTCATGAAGGTATATTTGCTGTCTGAAAAGAAAGTCTAATAAGATTTCTTTTCCAATTAAAGTAAATTTCTTTTGTAACCTCAAATAATTCAAGTTTCTGGACTTTTTCCATGCATGTTCTTTCTTGGGAGTTAGACCACCTTCTGTTTGAAAAGGCTATATAAACAGTCTTAAGTATTTCTTTGGTTGAAAATCTCATTGAACTCAGTAGGACATCTGAACATAAAATCTGAAAATTTCATAATACATACTGTACATTCTAATGGTGTGAAGTACCTGAAGTATCTGAAGAAGCAAAGATGCTTTAAATGTAGCATAAGCAAACACATTTTTCCCAACAGCAGTTCCATAAAGGAGATGCATTTATAGCTGTAGTGCAAGTTCAGGAACAGGCATGGGTCTTTTAAAGAGTTGCCAGCTGAGAGGCGAGCATGGCCAGCATGGCCTGAACTGATCCAGTTCAGGACCTTTGCCCATTTTAGATCCAAATTTGTTTCTCTTGTACATATTATTCCATAAAATGTTCTATTTGTGATTTTTTGTGCAAAGAAAAATCTAATAAACATTTTGCCCTCATTATACCTTTCACCAAATAGGAAAAAATAAGATTTTAAAATTATTTAACAACCCATACAAAATCTATTTATTTTCTTAATATTTTTCTTGTTGATGTTATTCAGTTTTAGTGTCATTCTGTAGTAGATATCCTGCCATTTATTCGTGACGCAAAGCCTCCCCTGCTCCCAATCATCCCTGTGAATTATTTCAAACATTAATAATCAAACCAATCAGGAGTCAGAGTCTTCTTCCTTTTTGACTTCTTTTACAGAGAACCACCTTAAAAGTTAATAATGCTTGTCTATAAATTAAAAACTATATTAGTTGGGATTTTTTTTACTGTTGTTTTAATCTTTTATATATATATCACTTGAGAAAACATTTAATGTTGTTATTGTCCATCTAGACTGGACTGACACCATTAATGGAAGCTGCTTCTGGTGGCTATGCTGAAGTAGGCAGAGTTCTTCTCGACAAAGGTGCTGATGTAAATGCACCACCAGTCCCTTCTTCAAGAGATACAGCTTTAACCATTGCAGCTGACAAAGGACACTACAAATTCTGTGAGCTGCTTATTAGCAGGTACTATAGTTTATCTTCTACTGAACAGTCTGATTTTTTTAACTGGTCGCAGAGCCATGACCTCTTGGTTCTATGACCAGTTAAAAGGTTTAATATGGGTGACTATTAATTCCATAAAACATTGAATATATAGTGGATTGTGAAGTAGTATAGAAAATAGATTCCACTTTCAAATCTAAATGTAAGCAGCTACAGCATTCATACAAGAGTCTTAAACAGCTGTCCAGTGTAGTATATTTGTGGTTGTATGAAAAGTATCCTGTATGGGGCATTCAAAATATTATAAACATACCTGGGGATTGCACAAGGAAGAAGAATAATGGCAATGTAATAGACACTGGCTACATCTCTTCAGGGGTTTACCTGAAGCTATGCTGCCACAAACTAAATAGACTTTATAGGGATCTCAACTTCTCCACCTTACCATACCAATGAAGGAGAATATTTGTAGCTCAAGGTTGAAATGGGGGGGGGGTTTCCTTGCTGCTCTCTGAGCTTGCTTGTTTTCTTGCAGACATTGCATTACCCTAACTATGGTAGGTAACATCATCAGTGCTAGTAAGGAGTGCTGTTTGCTGTCAGTTTATATTCTGGTGTCTTGCCTGTGTGTGTAGGTAGGGGCGGTCTTAGGGATTCTTTGGTTGTGCTGTTTATTAATGGCTCTTTGGCAGTTTCTTGATTGGAGTATTGCTTACTTGATTGTTGATCTGAAGTTGACCTTGGAACTAATCTATGCTGATCTGAGTGCTGGTGGAGAGGTGCTGGAGTCTTTTCCCCTTTGGGGCTATTTGATTGTCTCTTTTGCATGGTCTATAGATGTTGTTAATGTCTATGTGTCTATTGATGACTGATTTGTCAGAGTGCCAGGTTTCTAGAAATTCCCTGATATTTTTGGATTTGGCCTAGTCTAGGATTGTCACATTTTCCCAATTAAAACTATGGTTAAATCTTTATATATATTGTGAAATTAAAGAATTTTCGTCATGCCTTTTGACTGCCAGTTGGTGTCAGTAATCGGCACTCAGATCAGCATAGATTAGCTCCAAGGTCAAGTAAGCAATACCCCAATCAAGAAATTGCCAAAGAGCCATTAGTAAACAAACAAACCGAAGAATCCCTAAGACCGCACCCACCCACATAGACAGGCAAGACACCAGAATATAAACAGACAGCAAACAGCACTGCTTAGTAGCACTGATGATGTTACCTAGTTAGGGTAATGAAATTACCCTGCAAGAAAACAAGCAAGCTCAGAGAGCATCAAGGACCCCTCCACCTTACCATGTTGAATTGGTACAACTTATCTTTGAGAAGTCAAATCAGACAGGACCTTCTGTGTTTGTGGTCTTTCCATCCCAAATTTTTTACTATGGCCTTGATAAAATCTTGGCTGAAAATAAGCTGAGGATTTGAGATCAAAACATACATACAGAGTATGCATATATAGTAAATGTTCTGTTGTAAAAACCAGAACATTGTTAATAATCCTAAGAAAATAGTGAATATTTGATAGAATTGTGAAAATTAACACTAACCATTAGATTATCATTAGTACTTTACTATTATGTTCATTCAGAATAACAACAAAGCATTTTGAATATGGAACTGAATACAATGGCTCAGCTATTCAACCTTCAACCCTCAGTGACTATTATTAACAGAAATTTATCTCCCTTTTTTTGCAGAGTTCATTGTTTCATTGTTATTTACATTATTTTATTTGTAACAGTTCCCATTTTTTCATAAGTTAAAACAGTTCCAAACTAGATTTTGAATTTTGTAACGTAAAATAAAAAGTAGTGCGTTCAGTAGAGGGAAGAAGATCTGTTAATATAGCTCCTAACTTTTATCCCTCTTAAAATAATAGCAATTGCTGGTTATGTCAACAGACCTGTGGGTCGCAAGGAAATGATAATTTGATTGGGTGGCTCAATTGTTTATAATGTGGTGCTGTTATCTTTTTGTAATAACAATATTTGTATATTTTGAATTCCTCTAAAATTGTTTTTTACACACAACATGAGATGGGCGGCTATATAAATATGATTAATAAATTGATCAATAAGTAAATAATAGCAGCCTTTGGAACAGATTTTTTGGGGAGGGGATTAGGTTTTCCTTGTTGATTAATCAAGCTTTTTTTTACTTTTTGGTAGGGGAGCTCACATTGATGTTCGTAACAAGAAAGGAAATACACCATTATGGCTTGCTGCAAATGGCGGTCATTTAGATGTTGTCCAGTTATTAGTACAAGCAGGAGCAGATGTAGATGCCGCTGATAATAGGAAAATAACTCCTCTAATGGCAGCCTTTCGAAAGGTAAATATTTTTTATCTTTATTTCTGTCTGAAAATACAAAAAATAAAGGAAGTTCTTGACTTGCAACAGTTTGTTTCAAGTTACAATAGCACTGAAAAAAGTGACTTATGACTGTTTTTCACACTTATAACCATTGCACGGTCATGTGATCAAAATTCAGATGCTTGGAAATTGACTCATATTTAAGACGATTGCCATTTCCCTGGGGTCATGTGATCACCTTTTGTGACCTTCTGACAAGCAAAGTCAATGGGGAAGCCAGATTCATTTAATAATCATGTTACTTACTTAACAACTGTAGTGATTCATTGAACAACTGTGGCAAGAAAGGTTGTAAAATGGGGCAAAACTCAGCTAACTTTTGCTTAGCAAAAGATATGTTGGGCTCAATTGTGGGTCATATGAGGACTACCTATACAATGATTTCAGTATGGTAATATCATCTATTACTATCTATTGGCAAGTTCATATGAATCCCATATATATTTGCCATGGGATTGGCTCCATCCCTTTTGATTTTACAAACGACCCTCAGGACATGTCGTGTAATCAGATTTGGGGCTTCTAGGATACAGAAGACCTGCTGAGATGGCTCTCTTGTAGAGATAACCATTTTTATTCCTCTCATCATATATGATTTGTGTCATAAGCTTTTATGCTACTTACTAATATGAAATTTTACATTTTCTATCTGTGAATTTTACATTGTTATTTTATCTCGTGTGCTGATAAAATGGGCATTTATATAAATTTGATAAATATTGAACAGGAGCAGGTTTGTTGAGGTATAAATTTAAAAAAAAGAGGCATTGCCATTACAATCTTACTATTTCACTTCTCTGAGTTATATTGCATTTATTTTATAAATTGCTTATCTGTTTCCTAATAAAAGCATCTAAAGCCTGCTTTATTATTTTGAAACGATAATTTTGAAACTTAAGATATATTTTAGTTGGATGGATACAATTCAAAGTTGCTGTAGCTTTACAATTTTAAGAAACAATATATTTCAGCAGATGAATGCCTCAATCCAAATTCCACCGACAAAAGATTTTCATAGTTGTCTCCATCAGTATTATACTGGCAATCTTTAGTTATGCCAGGGTTTTATTCCAGGAAATTTGTTTTGTTTATAACTTTAAAAATACCAGTAATTTTAGATGTTAAATTTATTTCATTTTTTCCTGTTCCATATGTCTGCAAAGGTAAGTACTGTTGTATTTTCTTTGAAGCCAAATCCCAAACATTTATTTTTGATTAGGCTTTAACTGAATAAAAATGATCCAGGAAAAGAGATCCTCTCTTGATTATATGAATTTGCATACATATATATTCCTCCCTACACTGGGTAAATGAGTTTGCAGAAGGAAGATGTTTTAGTGAACTGTGATATAATTTTGGAATTCATTTTTCGTGTCCTTAAATATTCATCTGTGATGCTGAAAATTTGTTTCTTAGGGTCATGTGAAAGTTGTACGCTATCTAGTAAAAGAAGTCAATCAATTTCCATCAGATTCGGAATGTATGCGATACATAGCAACAGTTACTGATAAGGTAAGAGTTATTTTTCTTTCATATTCTTCAGAATATTAGACAAAAATATATTACACTATGGTATCTGAAAATTGTGCTCAACTCAGTCCTAGCATTTGTTTAAATTTTCTGTGGTCTTAGAGTTCTAATTCATTTATAGTTGTATGAAGAATGTAAATAATAAGTAAAAATAAATAACTGAATAATCATTCATTCTTGAATGCACAAAATATAAGTTCTGTTTAATATTTGCCAACAAAGCATGGCTAGTGAAATATCTGCATATATTCTTTGTCTTATAAAAATTACCTGAAAATTGTATCAATAGTTACGGTACTAAATTAACTTATTTTCATTGGTTAGTTGAATATTTAACTTTTCCAAATCTTTGGAAAGCTTGTGCCATGAATTTATTCCACTTCATGTGATTCTGTGCTGTATTGGTCCAATCATTGGTGCTCATTCCTCCTCTTTCTCCTCCTCCTTTGCTATTTTAGGAAATGTTGAAAAAGTGCCATCTATGTATAGAATCAATTGTTCAAGCCAAAGACAGACAGGCTGCAGAAGCAAACAAAAACGCAAGCATTCTTTTGGAAGAGTTGGATCTGGAAAAGGTAAGTAAACACTTTTCTGAAAAGTTTGTATTTCGTTTTGGAAGAACAAACAGTAATAGACTTAGAAAAATAGAAACTGATGTCAGAAAATGACCCAGTGGTCCATCTAGTTTGCTCTTTGAGTTTTTTGTTTGTTTTTATTTTTATATTTTTTATTTTATTGTTTTTTCTTATTTATGGATTTTTAATTTTTGCCAAAAGACAGGCATATGTTTATCCCAAGCATGTTTAAACTCAGTAACTGATAATTGACCCACTATCTTCTCTGGAAGTTGGTTCCAAGCTTCCAACATTCTTTCTGTGAAGCAATACTGTCTCTTACTTTGCATTACTTTATATTACTTTTGAATTTTCCTCCTGTCAGTTTGATGTTGTGCCCCTGTGTTCTTGACTTTTGTTTAATATTGAAAATATTGCCTTCTAGAACCTTATTCACATCCTTAATATATTGAAAGATTTCAATCATGTCCCCCCTTTCCCTTCTGTCCTCCAGGCTCTCCTAATATATTTTGTCCCCCAGACCTTGCACCATTTTTGTTGCCTATCTCTGGACTTGCTCAGTCTTATCCATATCTTTTATAAGTGAGGTCTTCAGAATTGGAGATGGCATTCCAAATGGGGCCTAAGTATATCCCTATGTAGCAGGATCAGGACCTCCTTTTTTCTGCTGCTAATCCCTCTAGTGATGCATCCCAGAATTTTGTTTGCCTTCACAACTGCCTGGCCACACTGTTAATTCATTTTGCATGCTTGAGCTATGAGCACACCTGAATCCTTTTCTTCTGTTGTTCTGTCTAACACTGTATTGGGGGTACAGTACTCTGCCAAAGGATTCTTTTTCCCCAAATGCATGATCTTACATTTAGAAACATTGACCTGCAGTCCCCATATTTTGACCAATTTTCCAGCAATGCCAAATTGTTTCCATATTACGAATACCCTCAGGAAGGTCAAGTCTGTTATACATCTTTATGTCATCAGCAAAAAGACAAAACTTTACCTAGCAGCCCTTGTATTATATTACTTACAAGCACATTGAACAGAACAGGACGTGGGACTGAGCCTTGTGGCACATCACTAGTGACTGGTCTCTGTTTAGACAGTGCTCCTTGACAATCACACAATCGCTGAACCAACTTCCTATCCACTAGACCAGAGCTCCCCAACCCTTCCGTGTTGGCGGCCTGGAGGGAAAGGGAGGAGCAGGGAAATGTGCGTGCGCGCATGTGCAAACAGGTGCACACACAATGGCGGGGCTAGCACCTGTGTGCATGCGCAAGTGGGCTGCTAGCGCTTGCATGATGCTGGCAATGGCGCTAGCGCTCCTGCGCATGAGCAAATGGGGCCGCTAGTGCCTGCACGGTGGTGCTAGCACGAGTGGTGTGTGTGTGTGTGTGCACTCACCAGCCATTCCCGTGGCCCGGTGGCCAATAGGCAGACCGCAGACCACAGGTTGGAGACCCCTGCACTAAACCAGTAGTTAAGCCCTAGTCTGTACAACTTTTTTATGAGCTCATTTTGTGGAACTGTATAACATGCTTTGCTAAAATCCAGATAGGCTATGTCCACCCCATCACCTTCATTCAATATACTGTATTTGTGACATAGTTTAAAAAGTCAATCAGATTAGTTTGATGTAATCTACCTTTCGTACAGGCATGCTCCTTTGGGTCTATCAAGTTGTGCACTTTTAAATATCCATTAACTTCAGTACTACAGATGTTAAGCTCACTAGCCTATCATTTCCAGCTTCTTCCCTAGCCCCCTTCTTGTGGATGGGTACAATATTAGCTGTCCACCAGTCCTGGGGAACTTCACCTGTTAGAAGAAACAGATCAGTTAATGGTCCAGTGAGCACACCTAGAATTCCCTTAAAACTCTGGGATGAATACCATCTGGATCTATTGCTTTATTAAGCTTTAAGCGGGCTAGCTTACCTGCCATCTCCACCTCTAAAAACCCTGGAAAAGAAACTGCACTGCTAGGACTAGTGTCAACTGTCCGAATAGCGAACTCAAAATTAAGGAATCTTCAAGGCTTTGAAGTGCCATAAAAGATAAAACTTTATTGAATACATATCTTGGAACTGAAGAAGCGTGAAAAATTGCTTAGTTAAACAATAGCTTCCCTCGCTCCTAGCCACCAGGTGCTCTCATTGTCCAATCATAGAACTTTGGCTTGTTATGGGAACGGTCCACTTCTCCATCAAGCACCTGTGTTAGTGACCTTGGCATTCCTGCAGGCTCTCATGGTCCATAGATGGCTTCTTGGAATCTTGTTTCCTCCCTGCGCTTTCTATCCCTCTCCCCCCTTTTCTATGGCAAGTTGATTAGCAATAAAAGTTAGCAGATCTCATAATGGTTCAATCTTGACAACTAGTATGATTTCCCCAACCTGTGTTTGTTACTGGCATCCACTTCTGAGAGACACTGCAGAAGTATTAGATGGTTTCCTATAGCTAGGTCTCGCTTAACATAAGAATTGTTTGCATTTATTTTAGTGATTGCAAAGGGTTTTTTCCTTTTGTCGCTAATGCACCTAAAACAGTTTTATCCCCCTTTTTAATAGCTTTAGTCAGTTCCCCCTGACTAAACCAGAGTGGGTTTCTCTTTTTTTTGTTCTTAATAATGTGCCTCACATAGAACTAGTTGCCCTCAAGATGGCAGCATCCACTGAGCACGACTCCTGTCACTATACCACCCTTCAGGTTCATGTTTTAGATAATCTCCCTTTTCTGTAAATTTTTTCCACTTGAAATCTGATACTTTAGTTTTAGTGTATGTTTTATTTTAAATATCAAACCAAAGACATTAGTAATCGTTAGTGATCAGTAAGTTTTTGTCTTATTCTCACCTTCTCGTACCTTATCCCCATTTGTCAAAACTAAGTCTAGAACATAGTCCTCTCTTGTTGAGCATTTTACTATTTTAGAAAGGTATTTTGTAATGCTTCCAACATATCCCTGCTCCTGCTTGTAAGTGCAATTGAGAGATTCCAGTTAATGTCAGGCATATTGAAGTTACTCATGATTACATCCTCTTTCTTCGTTGGCATTTTGGTTATCTTCTCAATAAGAATGCTGTCATAATCCTCTCAATATCCTGAGGCCCTGTATATGACACCATTTTTGATAACTGATTCTTCTTTGAGCAAACCCAGAGGGCTTCAGGTAGATGACATGTTTTCTGAATTAGTGTTGCTTTTGTGCCTACTTTGACATAAATGGCAACTCCACACACACACAACTTTTCTACTCTGTTTTTTCTATATAGCATGTAACCTGCTATATTTACACCCCAATCAATGGAATCTCTAAACCATGTCTCTATAATTGTAATAAGATCCACGTTATCCCTGTACATAACAGCTGTTAGATCACAAAGTTTGTTGCCTAAACTCTGAACATTAGTACATAGGTATGGCACACATTATCAAAAGGTTGATTTTTTTTAATAGCAGCCTTAATATAATTAACCACACAAACTTCTATGTCAGAAACACCAACAACACTATTGGTTTTAGAATGCTGGGGACAGAAATGTTTTGTATCAATTAACTCTTTATCCCCCTTCTTCAGTTTAAATGCTTCTCCAGAAAACCCCTGAATTTAATGCTAAGTAGCTCAGTCTCTTTCTTCAAACCATCTCTTTTATACAGCTTTGCATCAGACCAACTGCAAACATCATGATTAACATAACCAATATTTTCAACTTTACACCACTCCTTTAGCCACACATTGAACTCCACTATATGCCAACTTTTTCCTTTTTGCTCCTTATATACAGATAAAGCCTCTGAAAAGTAAAACTACAGCCTATCTTACTAAGTTCCTGCCCCAAATTCTGGAAATCCTACACAAAAAATGCATCTTTTTTTGGACAAATCATTAATGCCAAGATGCACAATAACATCAACATCACAATCATTACTAGCATTCTTGACAATCTTAACAGTGCAATTCTTTTCTCTGCTGGCAGTAGCACCAGGCAGACACCTCGCCTCCTTCAGTACCTCCACATCCCTTTCTAAATAGAGACTTCTTATAGCCGAGTCACCAATCAGAAAATGACTTCTCTTTTTAGATATCCTACTTATCAGACGTGACCGATTTACAATACCTGATGCAGATTTTCCCTTATCCAGGTTCATCTTTTTCCTCACAGAACACGATCCCCTCCCTAGTTGAATCAACATCACAAATGGCTGAACCTGCCTTAGTATCCCTATTAAGTTCAGCAGGGATACTATAACTATTATGCAGGGAAACACCAAAAGCATCATGTTTATGGTCCACATTTCTCACCCTGCCAGATCCCACAGTTCTCCATACTGCCCTTCTCCTGCAGGTTCTTTGTGGAAGCAGGCTGCTCAATAGAATCATTAGCTTGCAATGCAGAGCTTAGTAGAATGGCAGCCATGACATATGACACATACTGGCTGAGTCGGCCACCTAATTTCAGCCTGAAGAGCATAAACTAAAGATTCTAGACAAGCAATCTGTCCGTGTAAACTAGTAATCTGCAAATAAATATGACAGTAACCAAACTTAAAAAGAGTATCACAAAAACAGCTGCATTGAACTAATCCAGACCCTCCTAAAAATAAAATTGAAACCTCACAAGCACTTATCAAGGATGAATTACTTATTTTTCAAAATACTGATGTTTTTAAAACTACAGTTTTACTCAGATGCACAGCTCTCAAAATTAGTAACTTCACAAAGTAAATGCAGAGTTCTTTATATATACCCTTATATACCATACTAACTAGGATCTCACACAGCTATTAACCTCTTAACTATGCTAATAGAGACACTCTCAACCCTGGCCAATTACCCTGGAACAACAACTACCAACAACCCAGCCACTAAGCAATATAGAATTAAGTTAGAAAAATTGGGAATATTTTCTAACTTACCTTGTCCTTCTATTGATGTTTTAAAAACTATACTTGCTCAGATGTACACTTCTGGTCAGATGCTCTCACAGTGAGTAACGGCATGCAGGCTAGTAGCTTGTTCTGCTGGATGAAGTCCCAGTTCTCTGCAGCTCATGGTGAGCAACTACTTGCTCTCCCAAAACCTCCAGTGCTCTGCAAATACAATCAAGTGATTTAACTTTAACTGGCAAGCACTCTTTAAAATGTTACGAAAAAGCATGAATTCCCATCAGCAAACATCAGGGTGCTGCCGCCCAATCTAATTGTACCATCTGACATCAAAAGGAACCCACTGATGACCAATAGCTCACACAAAAATCATTGGATTAGAATTTGAAATTCCTCTTTTAAAACACTTGCATCCTATCTTGTGGTTGTTAAAGTTGATTTCAATACAAATAAACACTTTGTTCAGAGCTTTCTGACTATCTATCTATACAGTGGTGTTAAAAGTTTGTGAACCCTTTCGCATTTTCAATATTTCTGCACAAATATGACCTAAAATGTGATCTATTCTTCAAACAAATCCTAAAAGTAGAGGACCCAATTAATTAAATGAGTCAACCTGTATCATAAATCAATCAGCTTTAGAGAAGCTTCTATTTTTTCAGCTTATCTGCCTGTCTTTCTCAGCATACACACACTAATATGAACATAAGGGACTACATAATTAATCTATATTGATAATAATTGAAAGCTATTGAAATGGGTATACATGTGTATGTTTCTTACTATCTCTGTTTCAAGCTCTGAACCAGTCTTATCTGTTCAAGATAGCAGTTTTCTTTTTTGACAGTTCTTCTGATAACTTTCTAATCTAATTTGTAGTTAAGGGAAGAAAGTAGACGGCTAGCACTAGCTGCTAAAAGAGAGAAAAGAAAAGAAAAAAGAAGAAAGAAAAAAGAGGAGCAGAGGAGAAAGCTAGAAGAAATTGAGGCAAAAAACAAAGAAAATTTTGAACTACAAGCTGCTCAAGAAAAGGAAAAAAAACTAAAAGCTGAAGGTATATATTACAGCACTGCTCATGGGGTAATTATAAGAATATTGTAAAAGTTGTCTTGTATGGTTGCCACATAAAGTTAGTTTGAAACAGCCAGGAGATCATCAAATTCCATAGGTTTTTATTTTTCCATCCCAAAATCTTGCAAACTTTATGAAGAATCTCATGAGATTTGTCAATCTCCCATCATTTTTGCCATAGTCCAGTGGATGCCATCTGTAGGAGTCTTCACAGGCTACAGTGCTTATAGGTACTTTAGCTGTTGAGGCTTAAAGGCTTTAGAGCAGGGATGTCAAATTCGCAACGTCACGTGACGTGTCGTGATGTATTGAAACTTTTCCCGCGCAGTTTTGGCGTGATGCATCTGGCCCATGGGCCGGCAGTTTGACACCCCTACTTTAGAGGATGAAGAAGAGGATTTGGTCTATATAAAGGAAGAAGGTGGTAACTATAGTATTAGAGTTACCATGCCTTTTATTCCTTTCAAAACATTTGACGTCAACTCTTAAGCATCAGTTAAGTAACAAATTGCTTATTTTAAATCATAATTAAATCCTATCATCTTCATTAAATTACATCAATATTATTAATTAATAAAGCTATTCAATTAAAGCAAATTCCATACTATAAATTAATAGAGATTTTATGTAAATGTATATTCTTACCCTGTTACTTTTAAGTTTGTGTTTATAAATCATAAATCTGTGTGCATTTCCATTTTTAATCAATTGAAAAGACTCAAGTGATTTTTGCAAAGAACTGGTGTTCAATTTTTGGAATTGTTCTTGAGATTAACATTAATGAAATCTAAAAAAACCCATTTGATAATTTAAATGCATTTTTTAAATTCTCATGCACTTTTTAAAGAGTTTTTGTTTGTTAAATAGGACTTTTTGTAAAGTACTATAAAGGAAGCTTGTCCATTAGCTCTCTAAATTCAGTTGTTCTTTTCTCTGAAATTTGTAAATTAGGTTTGTGATCAAATCTGCAGCTTTTAGAGGTGGAACTCTTATTTATATGTTCACACATCAACCTATTTATTAATAAATAGGTATTAGGAATCATGATATTATAATGTGATCTAAGATCTCCATAAAATGATTTGCATAGAAATATGTGGATCAAATACTATGATAGATACATCAGGAATGCTTGGACTTCAATCATGTTCTTTTGTTTGTCAATTAGAAGAGCCAGGAGTCCCAACAGAACCCCCCAGTGCTACCACAACCACCACTATAGGTATATCTGCAACATGGACAACTTTGGCAGGTTCCCATGGGAAAAGAAGTAATAAGGTTACTACAAGCAACTCTAAAAGAAAAAGCAGGAAAAGTAAAATCAGCCAAGATACGGTTCAGATAATATTTGATGATCAGCTTCCAATCTCATATTCTCAACCAGAGAAAATAAATGGTGAATCGAAAAGCAGCAGTACAAGCGAAAGTGGTGACAGTGACAACATGAGGATTTCCAGCTGTAGTGATGAAAGCAGCAATAGTAATAACAGCCACAAAAGTGATAGCAATTCATCCACAGCAGTCGGTAATGATCAGAACAGCAAGAAGCAGCCAGCAGTGCTTGTTACATTCCCAAAAGAAGAGCGAAAACCAATGTCTAGCAAATCTCCACTCAAGTAAGGTTCTGTGGGTTTCATTGCCAAAACGACTGATAAATCTTAATCGTGCTCTAACCACTCTGATTTTTTTTGTTGGCTTGTATTTTCTTTTCCTTTTGTTCCTTTATTGATTAATAATGTGCAGTGTTTATTAAAATGTTTCTGCTGCCTTTCTACCAAATAAACTATTTAAGGATAGTGTAAGTGCATTCTCAGAATCCTAGAAAGAAGAAACTTGGCAAACAAGGGCCAGATGACATTTCAGCCTTCAGTGAGATTTCAGACAAGCTATTAGGAAATCTGTGAGAGAGGCTCAAACAGCTCACAAAGACTCTGTCTTAGTGCGTTCACTAACAAAGGAGGGATAATTATAATTAAAACTGATTAGTGAGACTGTGTGTGAATTGATCTTCCTTGAACAGATGATCAGTTAATGTAGAAGAAACATAATTAAGGATATAAAAAGCATTACAAAGTGCTCATTGTTCTATTTCAGAACAGTTCCCTTTCTCCACATAGAAATAAAAATTATCCTAATAATCAGAGGCCAGGTTACAAGTAGATTAAAGCAATATTTGGATTCTAGCTTTTATTTCATATATGTATCCATTTCAGGATTTCTGAGAGGAACCTTCTGTCTTGAAGGAACATATTTTCTAACAAACAATAGCTTAATTCTAAAAGTAGACTGGACAGTGTGACCTGTTGGACTATCTTTGAGAGAAAGGTAGTGTAGTGTGACATGATCAGAATGAACACTAGAATATATAAGAGAATATATCATAACTAGAAAAATTAATTATAGTGGCCATTGAATTTTGATAATAAGTGTTTGCTTACCTAAATAGATATGACCATAGGTGGGCAAATAAGCAGTGGGAGGAAGAGTGACTTCCAACTTCCTCCTGCCTTTCCCATTGATTTTGGGATAAACACAACGAGAGGCTTAGTGGTATATAAATTGTGCATCTCATTAAATGGAAATTATTGGATTTGTTTTGACCCTTGAGTGCAAAGCATATTTCAATTTGTAGGAAGCATTAAACAGAAAAATTAAAGGTTGTTTATATCATGTGATGCAGTTTGCTTTGGCATAGCCGTAATATTCATTTGTTGTATTTTTCTATATATCTGAGGTATACAAACGATTAAGTATCATATGCTTTAACTGCTGTTAAATAAATATGTGTTTTGTAACTGAAAATCAGTCATTTTAATATGTCATAGATTTAAAGGGTTGGATCCCAACATAATTAGAGCAGACCTCTGGATATCAGTAGGTTATCAGTAGAATATTTTATTCTCTTGTATTATTTGTCTTACTATTTATATGATAGAGATTATGTTAACACACAGGTATTTTTTCTCTCTCTTCTATGTCTTTCTCCCATTTTACTTGAAAGGTTATCAGAGGTTATTGGGGAAGCACCTGCTAATTCCTTATCTACTTGCACAAAGTCTTGTCCATCACCTCTCTCTTCTCCTAATGGAAAAATCAGCTTAGCTAGTCCTAAACGTGGTCAGAAGAGAGAAGAAGGGTGGAAAGAAGTTGTAAGAAGGCAAGCTAAATTTTATATTATAGCAAATTTCCATTTTTCTTCCTGTCTACTTTGGAAAATGTATTTTAACCTTGCTTAATCCTGCCAACCAAATTAGTGAGTATATAGTAGTTACATTCCTAATTTTAACAGTTTCTCAAAAGGATTGCTGTAAAATATATTCACATATATATATAATCTGAGAAACAAAATGTAAATTCATGTTCTGTGATGACACTTTCTCTGTCAGACTACATCACTTTCATACCTAAAATATCTAATAAAATAATTTACTACTTCATTTAATTTGAAGTTTGCTAACACTTTTGTATTGTTTTAATGATGGAAAATGGCATATAGATTTTATCAATATGTAATAAAGACTTCCTGAATATATGACATACCCTGCATATACTTCCTAGTTGATGAGATGCTGGTAACACTATATTGGCTTGCAGGGTTGCCTCTTAATGAAAGATCCTAACTTGCATAGAATAACCTGACAATGCCTAGAATAAAATTGGCCTTTGGTTACACTTGTGACATTCGGTTAAATGCCCCAAAGTGAGCAGAATATGCTGCATATGAGTATGATTAAGTCTGGTAACCTTAACCTTAGCTGATGACCTAAATGATTTGCAATGAATGTTCAGTTATGTGATATAATGAAGAGCATAGAACTGAAAATTAATATATCAAAGACCAAAGTAGCTGTTTGACTTGGAAATTGGACTAAATATTTCCAAACTATTCATAAATGGTGAAAAACTAGAGCAAATAGATGAACCTATGTAAATGGCTAGACCAGTGATGGCGAACCTTTTAGAGACCGAGTGCCCAAACTGCAACCCAAAACCCACTTATGTATCGTCGGGTGCCGGGTGGGCGTGGCCCATTGGGTGGGTGTGGCCCATTGGGTGGGCATGGCTGCAGTGGTAACGGCAGACTGGGTGGGACTAAAAAGTTCAATCAATCAATTCCAACTTTGCGAGATCTTTTTTTTTCCCGCGAGAAGTTGATTGATTGAACCTTTTTTTTCTCTCCACACGGCAGTGGAGGCCTAAAGCGAAAAGGTTTTATAAAACCCAGCTGAAGGACTAGGACTGGGGCGACGGCGCGTGTGCCCACAGAGAGGGCTCTGTATGCCACCTGTGGCACACGTGCCATAGGTTCGCCACCACGGGGCTAGACAATTTGTGACATATTTTAATGCTGGTAGATGATACAGTGGTAAGTTATATGTGACCTATTGCAAGAAATGATTGTTGAAAGCAGCAAAATAATTTCACATAAGAGCATTGTTATATAGAAATGAGAATTTGGGGTGTTAGGAGAAACATAAAATGAATTGAATGCAAAGAGTTAGGGTTAAATAAATTACTTTTTGCTCTGTTTCAATTTGCTTTTCTTATATCATGCCTTTAATCTTTTGGCTGTTCCTTATTCCTTTTCTGCATTTAGCACAATGTTGCTGACTCAGTAAGGAAATAGTGAATGACTATTCAAGTAATTTCTCATTAAACACATTCTCAGTATTAAGGGAGTAGAATGGTATATCTTTGCACTTAGGAGCTGACCAGAAATTTCTTAGTGTAAAAATGCCTTTCCAACTTTCTAATTAATCATCTTTGATTTAAAACATCAGTAATTTTATGGCATGACTTTCATGTCAGAGTGTACAGTTTTTGGAAAAACAAAACATAATCCTGCTTTATAGTATCTTAAGTTTGCTGTTATTTTTGATTTTCCTGTTCATTTGTTTTTAGATCAAAGAAGGTTTCTGTTCCATCAACTGTTATTTCCAGAGTAATTGGAAGAGGTGGTTGTAACATCAATGCTATCAGAGAATTTACAGGAGCACACATAGATATTGATAAACAGAAAGATAAAACAGGAGACAGAATCATAACAATAAGGTAAACCCAGGCACTACTTATTTCATTTCTAATAATTTACTTGGTCTTATTTCTGTATTTAGTTAATAAATGCCTCAGGTGGGCCCTTGTTAAGGGACAGATTTCAGCCAAAAATATTACAGTGCATTCTTACCTTCTTATTGGAAACCTCCTGCCAAGACTTCTAGTTAGACAGATAGCTGTGCTTTCCAGTAAGATATGAGAGATTCAGGGAGCACATTTCATTCCCCCATTTCAGTTTTTCCTTAATTTTGACTTTCCATTTTTTCTTGTGTTTTTCTGAGATTGAGCACCTTTTTCTGTATTGCACTTCAGTGTACCTAGGATTTATCTGAGCATAATTTTATTTGTAAATGATTTTTTTTTATTCAAACCTGGTTGCATTCAACCATTCGAGTTCACAGTTAGAGGGGGAATCATAACATAAATGTTGCCATAAATAATTAAATTTCCTTTCCTTAAATATCTGGTTTTTTAAAAAAATCTGTCCTCATGCATCTGTTATAGGGGAGGTACAGAATCAACACGACAAGCAACACAACTTATAAATGCTCTGATTAAAGATCCAGATAAAGAAATTGATGAGCTCATTCCAAAGAATCGTTTGAAAAATTCTGCAGCCTATCCCAAAACAGGAACATCATCACATGCCACCACTACAACAGTTCAGAATTCTGTAGCTGGGAACAAAGTCACCACTGTAGCAGTATCATCGTCATCATCTCAGATTGCTACAGCAGTCTCTGTGCCTGCAATTTCATCAGCATGTACCCATAAATCAGTGAAGAATCCCATGAACAATGTTAGACCTGGATTTCCAGTTTCATTACCATTAGCTTATCCTCCTCCCCAATTTGCACATGCATTGCTTGCTGCTCAGACATTCCAACAGATTCGCCCACCAAGGTTGCCCATGACCCATTTTGGAGGAACTTTCCCACCAGCTCAATCCACCTGGGGTCCTTTCCCTGTTAGACCTCTGAGCCCTGCAAGAGCAATTAACTCACCTAAGTCTCACACCGTGCCTCGCCATAACAATCAAAACAGCAGTAGTTGTCAGGTGAATTCTGTGGGTTCCTTGACTTCTTGTTCAACAGCTACCACAAGCTCAGCGGTGTCTACTGTGCCTGTTTCTTCTGCAAATGGCAGTCCCAGTTCTCCCTCAGTGAGAAGGCAACTATTTGTCACTGTGGTGAAACCATCCAGCACTACCACAACAGTTTCAACCACAGCAAGCAACAACAGCACAACACCAACAAATGCCATATATCCTTTTCCTACAGCCAAAGAGCAATATCCAGTTTCATCCACTTCCTCCCCTTCACCACCAGCCCAGTCAGCAAAGATTTCTAGAAATAGTCCTTCAGAATGTACAAGAAATTCTCCAAGCAAAAGGGTGTTATTGTCTGACCAGGAAGTAGGTAGTTCACCAGTTGTGGAAACGGTAAATTTGGCCAATAATAGGCAGTCAAATAGTAGTTCTGTTGGCATTCCTTCAGAACATCTGGGTCAGCCACAGTCTCTTGGGCCTCTTTCTCAAGAAACAAGACCACCTTTACAGCCTCAGGTTCCAATACAAGATCCTCGTATGGTTGTACCTCCAAATTTAACTGCAGTGAGTTCTTCTGCCCCGATAGTTACTCCTGCTAATGCTTCAGTGAACTCTCCAGCAAACTATCTTTTGCCTCAGGCATCAGTAGGATCAATTCAGTCTTCTGCTCCAACTAAAATAGAAAATGCCTCTGTCAGGCTACCTTCCCATAGAACCAATCCTGTACACAAGAATTCAGCTCCTCTTCATAATTCTACAGTTCCAGTCCTTAATATCAGCCACATAAAAAGACCCCACAGTGTTCCTTCTTCAGTGCAAGTTCCTTCCTTAACTACTCAGAGTGTTTCTCAAAATTCAGTCCTTCCCACAAATAAATCCATGGCTGCCAATTTCAGTGCTGCTTTACCATTTGGACCATTTAGCACACTATTTGAGAATAACCCTCCCTCAGCTCATGCATTCTGGGGTGGTTCTGTCTTGTCATCTCAGACAACGCCGGAATCTATTTTGTCTGGAAAGTCTTCATTTTTGTCAAATTCAGATCCATTACATCAGTTAGATACTTCCAAAGCCCCAGGGTTTAGACCTCCACTGCAGAGACCAGCTCCAACTCCCTCAGGTAAATATGAGATCCACCTCTTTCCTCATTTTATATATGCAGTATTATTCTCTAATGTTTTTATTATTGAACTGCAGACTGATTGGTGTAAAATCTTATCTTTCTGCTGAATAATGGGATCATATTCTAGTTGTGCATGCAAATAAGCAAGCTCATTTTTTAAAAGGTTTAGCTATAAAATGGAGCATGAGATAAATATAACTGCAAAAGGGTTTTATCTGTTTACTCATCTTAAAATCTGCTAATCTTAAAAAAGTGAATTATTATTGATCACTATTTCTTGAATATGTTTACTTTCCCAGAAAGATTTCATCCAACAGTCATGCTGTTTTTAACAGCCAAAGTACATGAATAATATTGTAAATTTTGATGTAGAATCAAATGTATTTAATACATTTCAATTTGTAAATGTGCAATTACTTCAAATATAGGAAAAATCAGTAACAAGACATAGTAATTATAATTAGATTTATGAAAAATACAGTTTGAAACATTGTGAGATCTCACAGCTGTACAGAGAATTTGAAAAAAAAAACCTTAGTAATATTGGCAAAGCATTATTGATAATATAGATTGATCTTGTTTGAACCAATAGATCAGTCCACCCCAGGGAATTAATGACCCTGATGGATTCAGAGGGAATCTGAGGTTTTTCCTGGGGATTTGGTGGACCATTTGACTGAGACATTAGCTCTACCTGTCAGGGATCTTATATGTGGTTGATTCTTTGTGGTTTTTCCTATGTATTGATCTCAGGGGTCACCCTGGTTTTCCAAGGAGTTCTGGGAAATGAAATAACAGAACAGATCTAGACAGCCATTGGGAAAAAAAGATGAAGAGTGTTTCTGACTACTCCCATTTGACAGCTAACATTAAAGATTACATTGTGGTGATAAGATTGGTAGAAATAACTGCTCTTATTGCATCGCCAGATAACTGGCTAGTAGCTCTGTTTAAAGTGACAATTGCAGGGGAGGAAAGGCCCATGTGAACATCTACAAGTCTACTTTAGGAATGTGCTAGATACCCTATAAATAAAATCACTTGGATACATACTGAATTAGATTTGGACTGTGCATGTGCATTTAAGTTGATTGAGGCACAGTCTTGTCCTGTCCTATTAACTGGAAAGGGTTTGATCCTCTGACTATTAAGGAAATTCACAGGGTCCATTGGATTGTTAACCTAGATACCAGTTGGTTAGATCTGTATCCTTCCTGGTTGGCAGTGAAATCATCCTTGAGGGAGGAAATGGTTCCATTTGCCTTAAAGGGGGCAATAGTGCACCATCACCTCAAGAAGCCATTACCAATCCCAGCAATTCTGGACAATTTACACCTACGTCTCTGACTTCCGTTTTTAAGAAAAGTGACTGAGAAGGTGGCATAGTTGCAGCTTCGGGTGACCTCAAAAAAAGCAGATGATCTGGACCCATTTAAATCAGTTTCAGGCTAGGGTGTGGTACAGAAATGGCATTGATTGCACTGATTATTTGTGGCAGAGCCAGTATGGCAGTAGTAGAGCCATCCTGGTTCTTGATTTCTCAGCAGCCTTTGATACCATCATTTTTAACTTTCTCAACCAACTATGGAGTTGAAAATGATAGACTGTGCTGCAGTAGTTCTCCTTTCACCATGTCAGGGGTGAAGAGGTCGAGCCTGAAGCGCCTGGTTGATGGATTGCCACCGTTCTGTTTAACATCTATATGAGGCTGCTGAGTGAAGTCATCTTCTAGTACAGGAATAGGCATCATCATTATATGAATGATACTGAGGTTTATAACTCAACCTCTGGTTAACAAAACTGTGAAAGCTAGGGGTTTATGGTTCCTCTACTGTTGAGTATTTATTATCTTTAATTAAAGGTAATTTTTTTCAAGATTAGGCGCCTCTAATCTTGTGTCTGTAGTTGTTGGATCTGGAATGTGTTGGTATAATTTTAGGACCAAAGCAGATACCTGAGTTTGATGCAGAATGTAATTCCCATGTTACATCATTATCCTGTTGTTTCTTGTTGTTTATGAAAACCTTCAGTCTCATTTCAGTTTGGGTGGTTGTCTGTATTCGAGATGGATATGCAACACGGTGCCTAATAGTACATGGCAGTGACTTTGGGAGACTGGAGAAAGAGCCATAGACTAAACCGTGGTCAAACAAGTGGCAGCTGAGTCCTCAAAACAAATGGGGGTGTGACAAACACCTCAGAAGGGACCCTCTTTAATTTCTTGGACTATAAAGGCAACAGGAGAGAGATGTACTTTCAGATTTACAAGATTCTGTAAAGGTAGCTAGTACTTCTGAGTATGCTTCTTGTCTGGATTACCTCGCAAAGCTGACGGTGCCTGAGAAGATGCAGTGCTATTGCACATTATGGTGATAGTTTATTAAGTAACGCATTTACCTGAAGCTATAGCTGTGAGCTATAAGTGGCAGCCAATAGAAGTCTGTTATTCTGTCTTGATAGTCTGCTTTTAGTTGTTCCACCCTCAGAATTGATCTGGCCGTATTAATTAGTCTGTTGATCTTGTAAGGAGGGTAGTTCTATCTTCTGATGTCTGGTTTAATTCCATTAGCTGAGTATCTCTGTATAATGGGTCAGAAGATACATGATTATATTGTAAAGCCTGGTTATATATGATAGATATAATGGTCTGTTCTGGATGGAAGCCGGAAACCTGTAGTTTTCATTGTGTAGTTTTACCAAACTTTATGTGTATGGGTTTGTCTGTTTGTTTGGCAAATTTGTATAGTCACCCATCTACCAAAAAGAGCTCTGTCAAAAAAGAGGACTTGTTCTGTAGTTAGATCAAAGTGAGATTGATGGGATGGAAGTTTTTGAGATCATGATGGAACTTGATTATTCATTTCAATGACTCTTGTTGATGAAATTATCATAAATGACACTTATATATGACTCTATATAAGCGGTTAGCTTCAGGGAGTAAGAGTAGAGAATACATTGTCAGCCATGAAGATTTTGACACACTTTAACAACTAAAATTAACACTGTTCTGTCCTATGATTCATCAGTTTGCAAAGTAAAGGTATATTTGTTTAGAAATTTTAGAAAGTGAAATCTGATTGTTTTGTTGATTAGTGATATATTTTGATATGTAAGTAGAAAGATTATGTGGTTATCATCTTCTTGATATAAGTGGGTAAACTGATTTGGTATATATCAAAGTAAAAAAATTCATAAAACGGAATATTAGTATTATTAACATTGTATATGCAAATTATGTTTTTGCCAATATCAGCATTCATGCACCATTGTTCTTCTTAGAAAGTGATGTTTTACACATAATTTTACAGGTATTATTGGTTTGGATTCACCTTATGGTTCTGTTACACCTCCTTCTGCACATTTGGGTAACTTTGCCTCAAATCTTTCAAGTGGCCAAGTATATGCATCAGGAACTGCTCTTGGTGGAGCACCAACAGCTGCTAATTTTAATAGACAGCATTTTTCTCCACTCAACTTATTGCTTCCATGTTCCTCTGCATCAAATGGTGAGGGTTTTATTGCATTCTTTAATAGCATAATCAAATTCCTGAACTTAGAGAAGAGTAGAATACTCTATTAGGATATTAGCTGCAGTTCAGTTTTAATAACAACCCAAGAAATATTTTTAAGTTATTTTATTCAGATAAGCTGAGTTCTAGAATCATGATTGTAGAGTTTGCAAAACTGCACTAGGACACAAGTCTCTCCAGTGATTACTTCTTTGTATATTTGCCCTACGGCATATGTTATAAAAGTTACGAGCTGTTACTTCAGAATTATATCAAGCCTCTGGTATCAGAATTTATCCGTTTACAACTGTTATTTAATCTTTTAAGTCATGTTACTCATTGAGTCTAGGATAAAAACAAGTATTGGGAAGAAAGGTTGTTGTCTTGAAATATTCACTCTTCATATGTATTTGCTTTTAGAGCCATCTGCTCAACCAATGACTGCTGGAGTGAGAGCACCATCTCCAACCCCTTCAGCTGTTTCCATTGGGTCAGAAAAGCCCAGCAGTGTGTCTCAAGACAGGAAAGTTCCTGTTCCAATTGGAACTGAGCGTTCTGCACGTATTAGGCAAACAGGAACATCTACACCTGCTGTTTTAGGGAGTAACTTAACTGCTCCAGTTGGTCATAGTGGTATATGGTCTTTTGAAGGACTAGGAGGAAATCAAGGTGGTATGTATTGCCCTCTGCACATCTTCCAGTAATGCATTGTCAAAACAAAATGTAAAAAATGAATAACTTAAATGTTAAAATAGATGCCTCTCTCAGAAATACTAGTGCTAATTTTCTGGTTTCTCCGTATTAAATACCTGATTAATGGCATTACAAGTTTACTAGAATAGAACAGAATTCTTTATTGGCCAAGTTTGATTGGACACATAAGGAATTTGTCTCTAGTGCATAAGCTTTCAGTGTACATACCAACAACAAAGTGATAAGTCATAGATCAGAAATCATAAAATATAATCAAATGATAAGATACAATAAATGATAAATAATAAGTTACGAAGAGGAGAAGGTAGTAGGAAAGATGAGAAGGTGAGAAAGATTAGAAGATGATAAGGATAATAACAATACAGCTTCCTACTTAGATCTTTAGGCATAAAAGAATGCTGTGGGAGTTAGGTGTTTAGCAGAGTGATGGCATGTCTTTGTGTCTGGTTTTGGCATGTAATGTCCTATATTGGCATTCTGAGGAGAGAAATTGAAACAGTTTATGTCCAGGATGTGAGGGTCTGTAGATATTTTCTGGTTTCTAGCCTTCTTTCTGGTTCATGCAGTATACAGGTCCTTAGTGCAGTATATAGGTCCTTAGAGTTTTTTCTGCAGTCCTAACTATCCGTTGAAGTCTGTACCTGTCCTGTTTGATTGCTGTGCCAGACCAGACAGTTATTAAGGTACAAATGACAGACTTAATAATTCCTCTGTAGAACTTATCAGCAGATCCTTGGGCAATCTGAGCTTTCTGAGGTGACACAAGAATATTCTTTGTTGTGCCTTTTTAATGATGATTCTAATGTTAGGTGTCCATTTCAAGTTCTGGGAGATTATAGAACCCAGAAAATTGAAGGTCTCTACTGTTGATACTGTGTTGCTTAATATTGTAAGAAGTGGTAGAATAGGAGAGCTCCTAAAATCTACTATCATCTCTACAGTTTTAAGAGTGTTCAGCTCCAGATTGTTCTGGCTACACCATAAGGCCAATTATTCTACCTCCTGTCTGTATGCACTCATCATTATTTTGAATGAGACCAATGACAAACTTCAGTACTTTAACAGAGGGATCCTTCAAGATGCAGTCATTTGGGAGGGGGGGGCGCTCCTGTGCTAATTGAATGGTTATTCTGTGTGATTTTCCCTAGCTTCACCTGCTGCTTATCTGTTAGAATCTTTGGGGATTCAAGATATTGTAAGATGATGCTCTTCCGGTTTGTGTCGTAGCGACGCGGCCGAGGGATTCCGGGGCTCCGCACTCCACGGCTGATTTTTCCCTGCCAGGGGACCCTAAATGGTCTAAAGTCGCCCCGGAGAGGCAATGAAGAAGGAGGGGACTCCCGTTGATCACGGAAAGACGGTGGTCGATCCGTTCTATCCGGGGAAAGCCCTCCAAACCAGCAGGAGAAAGGCTAGCTGCACTTCTGAGACTAGCCCAAGCTACCGGCAACCGAAGCAAAAAAGCAGCAACTAGAACAGATAATGAACAACGTGTTTGGAACTGGGTGAGAATATCGATCTTTTCTATTTTACAACTGGATTGCCTGGAAAAGACCCCCAAGAAGCAAAAAAACCTCTAAAAGTGAGAAGGAAGGGGATTGCAGCTCTACCCTTCCATAGACAGAAGCGGCATTTTAATTTTTATGGGGGACAGAAATATATTGAAGTAGAACTAATATAAAGCTATAGTTTGCATAAACAAAACTGAGGAAATTGTTAAGATTTTCTCTTTGAAAGAGTATTGGTATGAAACTACAAGAAAATATTTTTTTGTTTTAAAAGTCGGAAAATGAATATCTAATGACATCTAATGGTGGATCAGAGCATAGCACTACAACTGCCTTAACTGAGAAACTGGCAAGATGCCCAGAAACAGATAACAACTTGTTCCTTTGATCCCCAGTGACTCTTAGTTTAATAGAGAACAGCTGGGAACAGAGGAAAATACATTGGGCTATCTACCACAGAGTGAGAGCTACAATTGTTATAAAATTGACCTTCCTGGATTATAAGCTTCCTGAGTTTTGACTTTTAAGCTTAAGAACTATTTGCAGAGAAAGAAAAACCTTGACTTTTGGCTACTTTTGTAGGAGGAGGCTCTTGGATTGTTCTTAGGTGGTTGAACATTTTGGACTGTAAATTTTGGCTGATTGATAATTGTTGGACCCCTGAGCAGAAGAACTGTTATAAAACATTGCTTTCAGTGGTGGATTAACAACTGGGAACACATTGGATTATAAAGGCCATACATAAAGACCATAAGAACTATACAAGACTTTGCTGCATGGACCTTAAGACTGCTTATATTAGTTAAGGCTAATGCTCGGGGATAATGGTATTTTTGATAGAATATCTGGAGGCGGGGAGATAAAATGGATGCTGCATATCTAACCAAAAGTGGTAGAAAACGACATCCAACATTCTCATTCGAAGCCCCCAGCCCGGTATATTAGGGATCTGCAGGAGTGACACCTCAAGACAAGGCAAACTCCTTCCAGGAGGAAATGCATGCTATGCTGCAATCAATTCAAAAGACAATTCTTTCACATAAAGAAGACACAAGAAAAAACCATGATGAAGAATAAAAACAATCTAAACAACATAAATGAGCAAATCCTTAATCTAAGCTTACAATTAAAAAACTCTCAGAAAATGAGGACAAAGAATGAACAAACAAGTCAGAAAACAGAACATAAACCAGAGGAAAATGACCAAAAGTTGGAGGCTACAAATGAAGAGAATTACACTTTGGCACAGGCAAAGAAAAATCTACAAGATTTTGTTATAATACCAGAAATGGAAAAGGCACCTTATCTTTCAAGATTTCAAAATATACCTGAGGACAAGAAAGAAGATCTGATAAAATGGTTTATAGAGTTGTCAGGAGAATCACTAGAGTTTGGGAGAGAAAAAATGAAAAAAGAAGTTGAGGGAGAAGGAAAGTGGGAGTGGTTTAATGAATACAAATGGGTGAAATTCCTCCTCAAAAATACTCCACCTAAATTGTCTCTCCCATTCCAAACAATATCCATAAAAATACAGAAAAAATTCCTTGGTGATTTGAATTCACTGACTTGGAAAGTGGCTTGGCAAAGGAAGGCTAGAGTTAGACTTAAGAGAACAGATGATTTGACCTACCAGATGGGGTTTTACATGACCAAACATTTGTTTGAATATGGTTAAAAGAATAGATAACTTTTGGACATAAATGGATTTTATAGTAAGAGAGATATGACTTATAATTAGAATAGCACTTTTTATGATATGGGAAATGTAAAAATATTGGGATGGCTTACATGAATGAAATGTCTGGGCACTTAAATGTAATTAACTTTGGGAAAATCATAACTGACAAGAATATTTTGAATACTGATGGGAAACTAAATTTAAATAAGAGCTTGAAAAACAGGATCTTCATTGATTCAATAAGAAGACCTTAATTGCAAATACAACTGAAACATAAGCTGGTTAGAAAAAATGTTATATACTGATATTATTATTATTTGTACACTAGAAAAATGTCTATATCTAATTTTGTATGTATCAATAGTACCAAGAGCTGTATTTGCTTAATGCTGGTAAAATGAGAATATTACTGGAAGAAGAGAGGATCAAGGAAGTGTATTACTATCTAACATGTTAACTATGGAATTATAGAAATTAATTACTATTAATCACTGTTAAATATGTGAACTCAGAAAACGTGTTGTTTACCAAGCACCAAAGATTGTTACTGTAAAAAAAACCAATAATATATATAAAAAGACATTGTAAGATTTGGTGCAGTGCCATACTGACAGCATCATCTACCAATCTATTTGTGCGGTAGACAAATTGCAAAGGGTCTAGCAATGGATCCGTAATGCTTTTCAGGTAGGCCAGCACTAACCTTTCGAAAGGTTTTCATAACTACAGATATCAGAGCAACCGGTTTATAGTCATTCCTTGATGGAGGGCTTCTTTGGCACTGGGATGATAATAGAGTATTTGAAGCAAGAAAGGACATAACACATCTCCAGTGATTTTAATGCAGGTGAAGATGAGGGCCAGTTGATCAGCACAGATTTTCAAGAAAGAAGGAATTACCCTATCTGATGCTGGTGCTGTTCTAGACTTTTGTCTGTGAACTAGACCTAGCACCTCTTTTTCTAGGATCACCACAGGTGAAGGGCCCAGAGGGATGGAGTCAGGTGTAGGAAACTTGGTTGTTGTTGGTGTATCTGAGATGGAGAAGGTAGCGATAGTTGACAGTGGTCCCTCTCATGGTTGTTTAATTATGTCCTGCTTTAAAAGCTTAACTTTTAAACTGTGACATATTATTTGCAGCTAAATGAGCAGAGTGCCTTTTTCTTTAGTTTTTTAGATCACGGTATAGATTATATTAGAAACTCAGTAAGGTAAGTAAGAATATTAATTATTAATAGTTATATATATATTTTCTTCCTAGATAAAGTAGATTGGTGTCAAAGTGGAATGGGAAACCATATGATTCACAGGCCAATGTCTGATCCAGGAGTATTCTCCCAACATCAAGCAATGGAGAGAGACAGCACAGGAATTGTAACTCCTTCTGGTACATTCCATCAGCATGTTCCTGCAGGATACATGGACTTCTCTAAAGTTGGGGTAACCTAACATTTAGATGATTGGCCAGGTTTTTATTTTTAAATGGTTTTTTCCTGTTTAAACACAAACGAATTTTAAGTTTCACTTGATTTTGCTATAACAATTACTATGTCCTTTTTTTTGAGTTTCCTATTGTGTCTAGAAAAATCCTAAATAGCTAAGAAATTAGTATATATCAATTACTTTGTTATTTAAATATTTCTTAGATATTTTGTCTTCTATTCTTTATTTATGGAGTTAGATTTTGGTCCTCTTACATGTATCAATAAGTAATTTTATAAAACATTCTCATATATAGATATATCTATTTTTGCAGTTTTGTATACTGCCTCAGTTGCAAAATTGGGAGACATTCTTAGGAATTCTCATGATTTTAGCACATGTAATATAAATTAAGAATATTAGATTGAAGATAATTTATAATACAAACTTCTCTTAAAATATGCATATATCTAGAACCAGGAATACAATAGCTTTGTGAAGATATATGAATAAAATAATTCATTATTCTGTTCTTGACAGGGCATGCCTTTTTCAGTATACGGGAATGCAATGATTCCTCCTGTTGCACCCATTGCAGATGGTACTGGTGGGCCCATATTTAATGGGCCTCATGCTGGTGACCCAACCTGGAATTCATTGATAAAGATGGTTTCAAATTCTGCAGAGACTAATGGCCCCCAGACAGTAAGTGTCAAGGATATTTGAGCTAAGTATTTATGGACATATGTCCCCTTTCAGTATTGGAAAAAAGGGACGTTTTATCATTCTCTTTGTCTATAATGCTGTATCAGCATTACTTTTAGTTTTCCTAATTCCTGTAGTTAATAGTATTCCAATGACAGATTGTGGATGACATTTGTATGTGGCACTTAAATTGTCCAAATAGTATTTATATAATTGTACCAACAATCTAAAAAATTGAGGCAATTTAATTTGAGCTAATAATGCAGAGTTTCATCAGAGTACATAAAAAGCTCATAGAAGAATGGATATTTAGATGAGAAGGGAATAGGATACTCTGAGAGCATAAAACCCTGTCATTTTAATATTTGATACTTCTTGATTTTGGAGATCTTTATAAGTAGCAGCTTTAGCCCAAATGTTAATTTCTTATTGATAATGAATAATGTGTTGAACAGATAAAAGTGGTAGTAACATTTCACACAATGATATACAAGTAGTATGCATATGATTCTTAAAATGGATCAAAAGAGCTAAGAACATTCCATATGTTTTTATTTTACTTTAAAGAGTAACCAGTTGAGATAATATTTTACATATGTCAAATGGGAATTAAACGTGTGTGTGTGTGTGTGTGTGTGTGTATGAATGAATGACAGTTAATATATGAGACAAAGAAAGCTCTGCATAGCTTAAAACGTCTACTCTCCTCCTCAGGTTTGGACAGGAACATGGGCACCACATATGAGCAGTGTGCATATGAACCAGCTTGGTTGAATGCAGATCACTTTTGAAAGCCTGAAGATTTCTTTTTGTCTTAGAGGAGACTACAGATGGCAAAAGCAGTTCTCCTCAGCTTTCAGATTATTCTTCGATTGTATTGGACTGAAGTGTGTAGGCTTTTCAGAAGAACATACTGACACTTTTCTGTGAACATTATGACTGCTCATTGCCTTCCACTACGTGGTTCATCTTAGCCTCTCTTAGTTTCATTTTCGTTCACTCTTGATTATTATTATTTTTGGACATAACTTTTTATTGAGGCTGTTCTTTGGCTGGTTGGTTTTTAGTATTGTAAGCTGCTTCTGGGCATACCAAGAAATTTAGCAAAATTATGTAAACTTGATCCTGACGTTTTAGAATGGCAAATAAATGTACAATTGTTTACATAACAGAAATGGCTAAGCAGAAGGTAAATTTTTCCAATATGTCAGTATAGAGGCTCAACTTTAATGTGACAGATGTATCTTCATATACAACAGTCTGGATGTTTTTCTTCATACATTAAAATATTAATAAGCATTACTTTTCTAGTTGTGTAATTTTAAGTATGCATAAAATGGGCATTATTTTTTAATTTCTTCCATAACCTTATAGTATGTTTATACAATGAGATTTGGTATTTATTCATTATAAATTAAATTTTTTAAATGGAATATGACATTTATGCAAAATTCTTCTTGAACAAGACAACAATATAAATACAGATACTTAATCATTATATTTAGGCACTTCCAAAGCTCCCCCCTTCAATATTATTAATACATTTCAATGTTAAGATATAGAGTCTAACAAGATTACAGAGATGGGTTAATAAAATTACTGTCTGCAACTAGTTTGAAAATACTCCTCCTTAGTTACTTGCAAGGATTTTTTTTTTATTCAGTCAGAATGAATTGACCATTGTTTTCTGCTAAGAACTTTATTGATAGAAATGGCTCAAATTTAGAAGATACTGAATTATCATGCCAAGGGAATAATCTATTCTGAAATTAATCTTTGTTAGGTTTATTTGCAAGATTCCATATCAAAATGTATAATGTGACCGTGGATTACTTCCACTGGCTAAAACAGGGCTCTTCAAACTTGGCCCTTTTATGATTTCAGCCAAGCATGCTGGCTGAAGAATTCTGGGAGTTGAAGTCCACAAATCATAAAAGGGCCAAGTTTGAAGACCCCTGGCTAAAAGATGGCACAAAAGAAAACATTAGAATACTAATTGGGAAATAATCTCTTCCAATCTAGGACAGATTTTAGAAGTACCTGTGGCAAATGGTGACAAGTAATTATAATTGTTACCACCTGTCTCAGGTACTTCTAAAATCTAAATAATGAATATGTCAATGTGTGGTATGTATTTTTAAATTTTATAAGTTCTATTCATGGCAAGTATGACGTGAGAATACAAAGAGGCCAATGTCTCTTTTCTTTGATAGTTGGGAGAAATGAACTGTGTTGCAGTAGCAGTTGTTTCTTATATGGAATTAACACTGCAAGCTTTTACATATCATTTCAGAAGTAAGTGCTATTGAATTTAGTAGGGCTTACTCCCATAGAAATAATAGTGTTGGTGGTTCAACACAAGGTTTACACAAGTGAAATTAAGATTACTTAGACTAGTTCAGTTTTTAGTAAATTCTAAAATTTACTAAAATTTTGTTTCAGGTGTAAAGCCAGCAAGAAAAACGATTTCCCCAAAGAATCCTGCAGCCTTGTTAATGCACATTTAGAAATGTTAAAAGATTCATGAATAAATAAATTTGTCTGTGTACATGCCCTCAACTGGTGCTCTTAAAATAACCTTTCCATTATCTTTTACTATACCTATTGATATATTTGAAATTGGTTGTAAAAAAAAGAATGTCTAACCAAATAGCTGTTGATGGAAAGGAGAAAAACATACCAACCTAATTTTCAGCACTTTAATGGGTGGGGGAATAATGCTATTTAAGTATTTTATATAATATTTGCAACAATCTTTAGTTTATGCTTACTACAGATAATTAGGATTATTTTTGCTTCTTTAAAATAATCCTTCAGCAGAGTAGGTGCTGCTTAGTATTTATTACAATAAAATATATTGTCAGGTTCAGCTAAGTTTCCTAGGATGTGGTTTCTTATTAAAGCAATCTGTATTTTGTTGACTTGAAAGCAAAAATATTAATAGAACAGATTGACACACTCCATGTCTTGTTTATGAAATAAGCCTTGTCAAATTAAAATACTGGGCGGGTGAATGCTAGAAGTCTGTATTAGGAACATTTTTGGAACACTTTTTATATTTCAAATGTAATGCATACTTGACAATAAAGACAAGGAACATGTTCTTTTTTTGAGACCTTCTAGGTCTTTATTTTGAAATATATCCACAAACTATTTGCAATATATACGGGTAGGTATATATTTACTTAAGTAATAAAATAATTCATGGAACCCTGGCTAGCTCAATGTATAATTCACAGGATTTAAAATATATAAAAGCCATCCTACGCCATTCTTACATAGATCTGAATGCTAGTCTTATCTGAAGTATAGTTCTGGTTATCAAAAATACTTTTATAAGTAATGGATAAACCGCAAAGCATGGGTGTAATTAGATTAATCATAGTTGCATACAGAAGCAAAACATTTATTTTCTTCTTTTTGAACTGCAGAACCTCATACCATAATCACAATTTTCTTAATAGAAGTAGCCTAAACATCTTTTTTTTTCCAACTTTTGGACAGGCCCCTTTTCTAGGGTTTTCCTTCCTTATACTACTGATAATCGTCCACACTATACAGCAGTTGCACTTGAAATACAGCTTTTATTTTAAATAGTATTTTCCTTAACAATTCTTGTTGGTCATTTCTTTTCCTCAGCTCTTGAACTTGTGCAGTTTAAACATTTGAGGGCTGATCTTCTCCATAATTCCATAGACATATAATAACACCACCAAGATTGAATAGAGTTTCCAAAATAGCAATGTATTCCTTCTCTACTGAAACCTAAAAAGAAAATAATAAATCTTTAAATATTTGGTAAAAGAAATATCCTGCCTTAGCCAAAATACTGTGGGCTGTCTAGTTCCAAGTTAAACTCCTGACCTGCTCTCTGCTTGAAGCCTCATGTACAACATGTGCTTTTCCTATGTGCTTTCCATACATATTGATGTCATGATATGCGTGTCAAACTCATAATTGCAACGACACACTCCCTGTGGGAATGCTATAATAAAACTATTGTACTGCACAAAATTGAACTAAATCAATTTTTTACAATCTGAAATTTTAGTCATATCTCCATATGTTGACATATCCATAGGCTGCTTGAAGAAGCTATTCTGCCCATTCTGATAATCAATTTGGCATAATCCATACTCAGACCCTCTTAATCTCACATCAAATTATCCAATATATTGGAAGGAATATATTTCTTACATACTTACAAAATGCTAACACAGACCACAAAGATATTTATTAGAAGGAACACAACTAGATATGCATGAAATCAAGACATGCTTTAGTTTAGATTCCTGAACAAACAGGGTCTGGATTTAATGATCCAAATAGCTCCTTCCTCAGTCCTTGAAAAATGTTTTAAGTTGTATAAATAAAGCTTCATGATTTTAAGGATTCTACGTTATAACCATTACTATTACTCATCTTTAGGCAGTTTGATAACATTTAAAATAGCCCACTGTCATTACGATAGGCAGCAAAGCATAGATGTTTCCAAAGTTTTGTTATAAAGAATTGCCCTGGAGAGGCGACGAGGAAGAAGGGAAGCCTTAGGAGTTTGGAGCAGACGGCAGTCGGTCCAAACGAACCGAGGAACCTCTTCAAATGGACAGAAGAAAGGCTGCCTGTTGGCACAGGCAGCCCAAGTCATAGACAACCAGGAAAAAAGCAAAGAACCCCGCAGCATGCTGCCAAACAGCTGATTGTCAACAATATGCTGAGAAGGGGCGTTGTCTTACCTGAACGCCTTTTCTCAGCAGGACGATGGAGAATCCACCAATGGGTTAGGACTATCTTCCTGCCCAATAAGAGACTAAGTTTGCCAGAGTTAACACGCCTCCTGCTGGGCTGATATCCCAGACACGACGAAGGCGAAGCTGCTGACAATGGACCGATGTGTTGGCTCTCTGTGCCCCTAACACAGGACCTGACGGTCCTAAGGGGATGGGCGTGGATTCTCCATCGTCCTGCTGAGAAAAGGCGTTCAGGTAAGACAACGCCCCTTCTCCAGCAGGATGATGGAGAATCCACCAATGGGACATACCAAAGCTGAGCTGTCCCTATGGGAGGGAATCAGTCAGGGCCTGTGTCCCACTTGATGATGCCACTTGCTGGAATACCCTCCGGCCAAACGATGCCTCCGTGGAGGCGAATTTGTCCAGCCTGTAATGCCTCACAAACGGGGAAGGCGAGGACCAGGTCGCCGCCCTGCAAATATCCCCAATGGGTGCCTGCGTAGCCCACGCTGCCGATGTAGCGGCACTGCGGGTAGAGTGAGCAGTGATACAGCCTGGCAGTAGCAGGGACTGTGCCTGGTAGGCTTTAGCGATGCAGGATCTGATCCATCTGCCAACAGTGGATGATGAGACTTTCTTCCCCATCGAAGAAGGCTGGAAGGAGACAAAAAGCGCTTCCGATTTGCGGAAGGCAGAAGTCCTTAATAGTGGCGTAACGCCCTACGAACGTCCAAGGTGTGCCACTGGCGTTCTAAGTTGTGAGCAGGTTGGGGACAAAAATTCGGTAGGACCACCTCTTGTGCCCTATGGAACAACGAGTTCACCTTTGGTACAAAGGCCGGATCCAGTCGGAGGACTACCCCATCGCTGTGAAAAACGCATAGGTCCTCCCTGACCGAGAGCAGCCAGCTCCGAGATGCGCCTAGCGGATGTGATCGCCACAAGAAAGGCCACCTTCATGGACAAGAACTGCAGTGAACAGGTCTTGAGAGACTCGAACGGTGGCAAGGTAAGGGCCTGTAGCACCCATGGGAGATCCCAAGAGGGATAACGGTGAACCACGGGAGGTCTGGTGTTGGTAGCACCCTTGAGAAAGGACCGTACCAGTGGATGCTGGGCCAAAGGAATGGAATCCTGGCACATGAGTACTGTGGAGAGAGCCGCCAGTTGCCTGCGAATGGTATTGGGCGACAAGCCCTTGTAAAATCCCTCCAGCAAGTATTCAAGGATGTGCGAGATAGTGACAGCCGAGATGTCCAGGCGATTCCTGGAACACCAGGCACAAAAACTCTTCCACGAGGAGTCATAAATCCTGTTAGTGGAAGGACGCCTGGAGGCCTGAATCACTGAGATCACCCCCTCTGAAAACGAGTCTCGTGTTAAGAGCCGCCTCTCAAGTGCCAGACGGCTAGTTGTAGGCCCTGGGGTTCTGGGTGTTGTAGAACCCCCTGACTGAGAGCGACATGATCTGGGGGAATCTTCCACCGAGGAGAGATGGAAAGGTCCACTAGGTCGGCAAATCACGGCCGTCTCGGCCAATGTGGGGCAACCACTATGATCTCCGCCCGTTCCTGCAGAATTTTCCGGATGAGAGCTGGAAACAGAGGAAGAGGGGGAAAGGCATAGAGTAGACCTGTGGGCCAGGGGCTGCGGAGCGCGTCCGTCCGTTCCGCCCCCCGGGACGGAAACCTGGAGAAGAATCTCGGGAGTTGGGCATTTGCCGGCGAGGCGAATAGATCCACCACCGGAGGCCCGAACCTTACCGAAATCTCCCTGAATAAATTGGGATGCAGGCGCCACTCGGAGTGGTCTATTGTGGACCGGCTCAACGAGTCTGCCTGAAGGTTGGCCTGCCCCGAAATGTGCTCCGCCTTTAAGGAGGAGAGATTGGTTTCCGCCCAGGAACCTAGTGACCGTGCTTTAGACATCAAGGTCCTGGAGCGAGTGCCGCCCTGCCGGTTCACGTGGGCCTTTGCAGCCACGTTGTCTGTGAGAACTAGGACGTGTTGACCCACCACCTCGTCGCTGAAGTGAAGCAGTGCCAGATGAATGGCCCTGAGCTCCAGCCAATTTATGTTGTGACTGAGGTCCATGGGTGACCATCATCCCTGTGCTAAGTGACAACCCAGGTGTGCACCCCATCCGAACAGACTTGCATCCGTCGTTAAGGTGAGTCTGTTTGGTTCCTTGAATAGGGAGCCTCTGTCTACAGCAGGGGAGAGCCACCACCGAAGGGAATCCAGAACTCGGGGTGTGACCCCGACCCTCTGGCTGGATGCACTGGTGCCCTGCCTCTGGTATGGGAGTAGGAACCATTGTAGGGTTCTGAAGTATAGTCTGGCCCATGGCACTATTCCCATGCAAGAGACCATCTTGCCCAGTAGTCGGGAAAGTGAGGCCAGTGTGACCGTCCGCTCCCTCCGTATCTGCCTGATCAGGGAGCGAATGCTGTCCCGGCGTTCCGGGGACAGGTAGACCATTAAAAGGCTGGTATCTATGATCGCTCCTAGGTGTAGGATGCGATTGGAGGGCTCGAACAGGCTCTTTCGGAAGTTGACCGAAAAGCCGTGAGTCTGGAGGAGCCGGATGGCTAATTCCAGGTCCGACCAGGCCTGCTGTAGGGAGGAGGACAGAATAAGGATGTCGTCCAGGTAGCATTGGACCCGGACAGGAATCAACCTTAGGTGGGCGACCAGTGCAGCCAGGACTTTTGTAAATACCCTTGGGGCGGACGAGAGGCCGAATGGCAGGGACCTGTACTGAAAGTGGTGGGACCCGTAACAGAACCTGAGGAACTTCCGATGGTCGGGAGATATGGGAATATGGAGGTATGCCTCCGTAAGGTCGATGGAGGCGAGGACGTCGTGCCTCCTTATGCTAGCCAGGATGGACTGCAACGTCTGCATCTTGAATCTCTTGTAGACAAGATGAGAGTTCAATCCCTGCAGATCGAGGATTGCTCTCCACCCTCCCGAAGCCTTTGGGACAACGAAGAGAATGGAGTAGAACCCTCGATGGGTTTGGCCAGCGGGAACCGGTTCGATGGCCTTGATCTGCAGCAAATGGTGAATGGCCTCGGACATGAGACCTATCTTGGCTGGGCTTCTTGGGGTGGGGCAGGCCACGAATCGATCCCGTGGCTGCGACAGAAAGTCCAGGGTGAGGCCGTGCCTGATGGTGTTGAGCACCCAGGTGTCTGAGATGGTGGCCTCCCATTCGTGGAAAAACAGAGTGAGTCTGCCGCCAATGGGGAGGTCCGTCCTTGAGTCATTTGTGTCCTCTGAAAGGACGGCCTCCCGCGCCCCGAAAGGGCCGTTTGCCCTGATATTGCCTGGTCCTGGGAGCTGGGTGGTCAGGTTGGCGGCCGGGCCTGGGGAAGGAGGGACGAGGCAGAGGGCCCCACACCGATCCTGGTCCCTGGCGGAAGGGCGGTCTCCATGGATATGGAGTAGCTCGCCTATCCGGCCTCCTAGTAAGGTGGGCCAACACCTTACGCTTATCCCTGTTCTCAATAAGGTAAGGCTCTAGCGCCTCCCCAAAGAGGTGTCCGTCCCTGCAGGGAGCGGAAGCCAGGTGCCACTTTGACTTCAAGTCCGCTCGCCATTGTTTTAGCCATAGAAGCCTGCGGGCTGCAGTATTAGCGGCCATGGAGCGCGCTGAAAATCTGACGGCATGGAGGGAAGTATCCGCCATGTATTCTGCCGATGCCACCAACTTACCCAGATTCTGATGGGCACGAACCTGATCCGGGGGAAGCAACGCTTGGAGTTCCCTGAGCCAGAGAATTAACGTTCTGGCAAAGAAGGAAGTAGAGGTGGACGCCCGCACGGCCCATGCCGATGCCAGGTGAGACCTGCGGAGAGAGAGCTCGGACTTCCTGTCCTCTGCCCTCAAGACCTCAGACGTGTCACCTGACACGGTGGAGGAAGAAAAAAGAGAGGTTAGTGGTTTGTCCACCCTGGGAACTTCCAGTAGATCTGACAAGGCCGGGGCTACGGCCATCAGTCTCTTATCAGTTCCCCCCGGCGTTGGTAGAGTGCCCGGATTTCCCCATTGTTTCCTGATAGTTTCCAGGAAAAAAGGAGGGCAAGAGATATAGCACTCCGTCACCGTAGGTTCGGAGAAGAGTGGCTTGGGGTCCTGACTAGTTGAGGCAGTCGGCTGCTTTTCCTGCTCCGGCTCAATATTGGCCGACATGGTGGCCTTTAGCAGGAGAGACCTAAATAGACCCGGGTCAAAGAGGCCTATGAAAGGCGACGGGTCTGGGCCCGACTCCTCATCCTCTGGCAGCTGGAAGTCAGTTGACCCATAATCCTCGGAACCAGAGTCCCGTGTTCGGGAGGAATGGTCCGAATAAACGGACTCTGGGTAGTCCGGCCTCTCCGCCCGTGCTTGAGTTGGCACCACGGGCATGACAAACTCCGGCCTGGGGTTCTTGTAGAACGAGGAGGCCCTGCCCTGAGCATATGCCTGGGCGATTAATGCCTCGAGCTGCTCAGGCCCGACCCCTTGATGTTCAGGGGGGCGAAGTCCAGCCGCTGTGGGCATGAACGTGGCCTCGGGCGGGGGGCGGAATCTAGCCGGTGAAGCCCCCATTAGGGGGTTCAATCCCTGGTCAGAGGACAGAGTAGCACTCTGTGCCATTGGGCCCTGAGGGGAAAGGGCCCGCGAGGCAGTGGGACCTGGCAGGGCCGGTTGGGGGTTGAAGAGTGAGCTCTCCTGGGGGGCAAGGGGAACCAGAGGTTGGTCTCCCACAGACATACGTTGTGCCCTGGAGAACTGTTTCTCCAGAGCCGTGTTTCGCCTCTTGGCTGCCTTTTCTGCGGCCCTTGAGGCCTTTTTGCCAGCGATGGCCTTGGACCTGGCCTTGGCCTTTATCCTGCCTGCTGCCTCTAGTTTAGAGGACTTGCGCTTCCCTGAGACAGGAGTGCCGGAAGCGCCCTGCGCAGATTGATTAGCTGCGTCGTCAGCCATTGCAAGGAAGGCCTGAGGCCTGTTGCAACTCAGGAGCAGGAGCGGATTGCCCAGATGTTGGTATAGCAAAAGCTGATGAACAGCGTCCGCTCCTGGTTTTGCGCTGCACTGAGTGCCCTGCTGCCCTAGGCAGAGCTCCGAGAGGCTGGAAAATGCCCAGTGATGCACTGAGGTGTATTAGTCAGGCGTCTTGTGGCAACGAGACCCAATGGGTGAGTCGCAATCGGCATGTGCCGGCACACACGTTGACCGATCAGTGGCGGCAATCACCTTGGTGATATGTGCCTGCGCACTCCTCTCCTTGTTGGTGGCGGCAATCACCTGAGTGATATGTGCCTGCACACAAAGCCTAAGTAGTGGCGGCGGAGCCTGAAGGCGTGCCAGCTCACGCTAAAGGTGAAATCCTCTCCAAGTTTTACCCTGGGGTTGGTTGTGCCAGATCAGAATCTGAGCAGGGTGTCCAATGGCAGTTTTGAAGCTGCAAAATGGCGGCTGTGATCAGTCCGCAAAATGGCTGCTGCTGCAATGGCGAGGCGGCTTGTTAGGCCTGGGGCCTAGACCTGAGTCAATCCCCTGCAGGGATGGAGAGGGGAGGGCCGGCGCCTACACCAATGGCCTCTGTAAGCAGCCTGTAAGGCTTTGTGCCGTGGCTGCTGCCTGTTTGGGCCGTCCCTGTCAGGCCTACTAGGCCTTTGGCGTCCAAAATGGCGGCCGCAATTTGCGCGCCAAAATCTGAGGCCTCAAATCACCCACTGTAGAGAGGCCCTCAGGCTAAATTCTTGGCTGCCAAGTCTCTGGGAGCCAGCGGCCTCGAAATGCGCGTTGCGCCACGATATGGGAGCAATCGATCCTCGCTGGAGGCTGCAGGGCCGTGGAGAGTAATGGCCTGGCCTTTTGCCCGAAGGCTGGCGCTCTGCTATGCCGCGGCAAGCTCCGACTCGCAGCTGATCGAATTGCAAGCCTCCAGCGCTACAGTTAATGGGGCTGAGCCGGCGGTCTATAGCTCCGGCTGTTGCTGGGCGAGCCCGGAGGCCGACGCTCAGCTGAGCTGCAGCTAGCCCTGGTCCGACGATCAGCTGATTGTCGGGTAAAATCCTTGGCACCGAAGGCTGACGCGGGCGATGGGCCTGATCCGGCCGATCGCCGATGCTGAGCGACCCGGAGGCCGACGCTCAGCTGTTTTGCGGCTGGGGATTTATTTGAAATTTGGCTAGTGACCGAATTGTTGCTGGCCTGTCTAAAAGGTACTGATGAGAGAATCCACCAATAAAGGAACAATACGACCTGTCCAGAGCCAACACGAACGTCCTAGCTGGGCTGAAGACTAAGTCGTGTCTGGGATATCAGCCCAGCAGGAGGCGTGTTAACTCTGGCAAACTTAGTCTCTTATTGGGCAGGAAGATAGTCCTAACCCATTGGTGGATTCTCCATCGTCCTGCTGGAGAACTGAGTGAGACTGTTTCTTTTATTCCTCTTCCTTATGGACGTGGAAATAGAGATCCCCTTATTGGATAAAATTTCCAAAGCAAAGACCCCAGGAAGATTTGGGAAGAAGGGAGTTAAAAGCGGTGGAAAAATTACAAATGGGGGAATGAAATTAAGGAATACAAAAGAATATATAAAAATTGAATTGGGACTCATTTAAAGAAAATTTGATTAACTCTTACTGCGTGGAAAATCCTTTTATATCTAATTTCCATGAGAAAAAAAAAGTTTAAACCTGGATATAGACAATACAGTAAATAAGGACATCTAGTGGTGAAAGGAGATATTACAACAATACTAAAATACTAGAAGAACTAGAGAAGCTCTTGACCTTGAAACAACACCTGGTGTAAACAAAAGAATCTTATGTGACTCTATGCTAGAAAAGACTTTCTACAATCATATCTTTTGACCCTGTATATAACTACAATAGAAATTATTTGGAAACAAGAGGGCTTTTTACATCTTTAAACTAACTGCAACATTTGAATTAGCCTAAAGCTTGTTTCACGGTTGGATTATAGCCTAAGGCAGTTGGCTTTTTTTTTTGCTTTTGCTTTTCTCCTTGTGTTACAAACTTACTCAATTGAAAAATGAGTGCCCCAAAACTCACTAAAATTACGAAAAAAACCTGCACCCTCTGGTGGAACATCCAGCCCAGCAAGTCAGGCATCTATTGAAACAACATTGCGAGAAAAAACAAACAGCATTCAAAAAGAGATGCAAACCACACTATAGCTAATTCAAGAATCAATACAGAAAAATCATGAAGAGACAAAAAAATAACTTAGATAAGCTAAATGAGCAAAGGCTGGATATAAAGGCACAATTTGATGCCCATCAACAAATGATTGCTAAAAATGAACAAAGAATTCAGAAAATGGAAAATAAATCAGATGAAATTAAAAAAATGGAGGCATTAATGGAAGAAAATGAAAAATTAGAACAAACAAATCAAAGCTTAAGAGGGAGCAGTTGCAGCCTTGGAAATGGAGAAAGCTGTACACTACCTAAGATTCCAAAATATACCTGAAACGAGGAAGATATAGCAGAAGTGATTATTAATCTATTGGCGGAGGCTCTAAAAACAGAAAGAGCGGAGATAGAAATGGAAATAGATGAAATATTTCTAATGAATTTAAGCTATGCGAGGAAATACAAATTACCCAGAGAGTCCATGTAAGATTTATAAAGAAAACAATAAGAGATGAGATACTGAGAAGAATTAAGAGACGAACCATTACAATATAAAAGCAAACAAATTGTGGTATTGAAGCAGATCCCTAAGAGAATAAGAGACACCTGAAGACAATATCACTTCTTGACTACAAAGTTAATCGCTAAAGGAGTAAACTTTAGATGGTTAGTGCCAGAAGGGATCTTAATCAACTAGAACAACACAAACAAGAGGATAGAAAAGACCAGAAGCAGACAGAACATACAACAGAGGAAACAACTATACAAGTAGAAGGAGAGAAAGAGAAGGAAGCCAGATCAAGAGGGTGAGGGAATGGCAAGAAAACAGAGGACCATGAGATTGACAAGATCTAAAAATAAGTAAACAAAATGGAGAAAGAAAACAGATTTTTTTTCAGTGAACATAAATGGACTGAACTCCCCATCAAAAAGAAACAATTTTTTTAAAAAAATTACAGAAATTAAATATTGATATAATTTGTTTGCAAGAGACACATATAAAAAAACAATACTACAAACTTTTGGAATACCCCAAAATTGGGAAACTCTATTATGCATCAGCACAACAGAAAAAAATGATTTATTCAGATGAAGAAGGAAGAATTGTGATGGTAGAAATATTTTTACATCAAAAACAAATACTTTTGGTAGCAATATATGAATCAAATAATAATAAGAATCTTATCAAAATAGTAGAAATGGAGTATCAAAATATTTGCCTAGTAGGAGATTTCAACGCAATAGTAGATGGGACATTGGACTATAAAAGTAGCAAAACAGGAAAAAGTGGAAGAAAAAGATCACCTAAGACTTTTTTTAATATGATAGAGGAAATTGGGTACAGGATATTTGGAGAGAAACTAATCCAGAAAAACTACAATACACATTCTATTCGAATAGCCATAAATATTGGTCCAGAATTGATAAGATTTGGATGACGCCTGAATTAAGGACCAATATGCAAGAGATTTGAGATAGAATTAGGCACATGGGCAGACCATAACCTAAAAATGACATGGAAAGGAATATAAAAAAAAAACTAAGATGGACCTTGAACCAATCCATATTAAAAGAAAAAGAATTTATAGAACTAGCAACAAAAGAAATGGAGTTTTTCTTTAAAGAAAATAAAAAAGAAGATACAACATTACAAAATGTATGGGATATAGCCAAAGCATATTTTAGAGGTGTAGCTATAACATACATGGTGAAAAAAAACAGAAAAAAGACAACATATACTGTTAAGGGAAGAATTAAAAAAAATAGAATTAGAACTACAAATAAATCCACAAAAGAAAATACTGAAAAAACAAATGGAAATAATAAAACATAAATTAAATTTAATGGAGTCAGAAAAATTGGCACAGCAAATTAAACAGAGCAAAACATTTTCTTCCGAAAACACAAATAAACCAGGAAGATGGTTAGCCTATAAACTTAAAAAACAGAAGGAGAAAAAACTGATAATTTAGTAGACGAAAAAGGCTGTTTACAATGAAAAAATAAAAAAGATAATTAAAGAATACTATGAGAAACTGTATGATATAGAAGAAATTTCATGGGAGAAAATGATTCAATATATGGGAAAAAATAATTTACCAAAAATCTCAGAAAACTTTAAAATTATGTTAAATGAAAAAATAACTGATGGAATTGACAGAGGCTATAAAAAGACAAAAAAATGAAAAAACACTGGGACCAGATGGGCTACCGGCAGAGTTGTATAAATGCCTACAAGATACACTAAGTGCACCGTTGAAAGATGTGTGTAATGAATTTTTGTTGGAGGCTAAACTCCCAAATACATGGACAGAAGCAAATATTACTTTAATACCGCGTTTCCCCGAAAGTTAGACCCAGCCCAATAGTAAGCCCTAGCTTGATTTTGGGGGGTGGGCCTAATATAAGCCCTACTCCAAAACTAATTCCTAGTTTTGGGGTGAGGCGCACCCCTAAAAATTAAGCTAGGGTGGGGGTAGGGGGGTGAAGCTACCCCACCGCCCTGCACCTGCTTACCTTACCAGTAGGACCACCGCAGCAAGGCCTCCCACGCCCCGACACCTGTCGTGCTGCTGCTTGACTTCTGCAGCCACTTGCTACCACCTGCGGCCTGACGCCAGGTGGGGCATTGTGCCTTTGCTCCTCCCAGCAGGACGCCGCATGGTGCTTTGGGCCACTTCCGCTGCTTGTGCAGCACTTCAGGCCATTTTTGCTGCTCGCGAGAGGGCACTGTGTGGCTCTTTGGGCCGTTTCCGCAGCAGAAATGGCCTGAAGCACCATGTGGCCTGCCGCGAGCAACAGAAGCGGCCCAAAGCGCATGAGCAACAGAAGCGGTCCGAAGCGCTGCACAAGGAGCGGAAGCGGCCCAAAGCGCATGAACAACCGAAGCGGCCCAAAGCGCTGCACAAGCGGAAGTGACCCAAAGCGCCATGTGGCCTGCCAGGAGGAGCGGCAATGGCGCAATGCGCCACATGGCATCCAGGCGCAGTGTCAGCAAGTGGCCGCAGAAGAAGTCAAGCAGCGGCGCAACAAGTGTCGGGGCATGGGAGGCTTGGCTGCGGTGGTCCTAAGGTAAGACATTCTCCGAAATTAAGACCTAGTGCCTCTTTTGGAGGCAAAAAAAAATATCAGACTGGGTCTAAATTTTGGGGAAATACGGTACCAAAAGAAGACTCAGATTTGACACAGATAAGAAATTACAGGCCGATATCATTACTAAATGTAGACTATAAAACTTTTACTTCAATAATAGTGGAGACTGAAAAGATTTCTAACTGAATTTATACATCCAGATCAAAATGAATTTCTACCAAAGAGACAAATCAAAAATATAATGGACATATTGGAATATTATGAAATGCATCCAGGGAAACAACTGGCACTAGTATTTCTAGATGCTCAAAAGGCATTTGATAATGTTTCCTGGCAATTTATGACTCAAGAACTAAAAACAATGAACTTTGGACAAAACTTTATAAATATGATTGAAACAATATACCACAAACAAACAGCAAAAGTGATTGTAAATGGAGACTATACAGAGAATTTTGAGATAAGAAAAGGTACAAGATAAGGATGTCCACTATCTCCATTGTTATTTATCCTAACTTTGGAAGTTTTAAATAGAAATATTAGGCAAGATACGGAAATTAAAGGACTAGAAATAAAGGGTGAAACTTACAAACTGCAAGCATTTGCAGATGACTTGGTATTCATCCTAGAGGAACCTTTAGAGATGATTCCTAAATTATTGGAAAAGATAAAACAGTATAGAGAGATAGCAGGACTGGAAATAAACAGAGAAAAAACTAAAGTGATAGTAAAAAATCTCACAGATTAAAAAAAAACAAATGTCAGAAAAAATAGAATTACAAATAGTCAAAAAGGTTAAATACTTGGGAATATATCTAACAGCAAGATGTTCAATGATAAAAGAAGATAACTATATAAAATTACTGAATCAAATAAAACTGGACCTGGAAAAATGGAAAAACTTGTAATTGTCGATGTTAGGAAGAATTGCTACGGTGAAAATGAATATATTATCAAAAATATTGTTTTTATTCCAAATGATACATATAAAACTAGAGAGAAATTTTTTTGAAGACTTAAATTCACTAATTTTGAAATTTATTTGGCAAGGAAAGAAAGCTAGAATCAAACTGAAAATGTTACAAGATGCTAAGGAAAATGGAGGTTTTGGCTTGCCAGAGTGGGTTTTATATTATCAAGCATCTGTACTAACATGGGTAAAAGAATGGATAACTCTTAGAAATAAAAGGTTGTTATATTGGAGGGACATGATTTACAACTTGGTTGGCATGCTTTTTTTTTTAAATTAAAAAGTTTTTTATTAATAATACAAAATTAAAAAAACATTGGACATAGATATGACATCACTGGTTCCATACATCTTCCGTCACTTTACAATAATATTACTATTCATATGAACATATAATTCTTAAGCTTTATTCCTTATTTAAGCAAAATATCATATAATAATAATACTTTCCCCCTCATTTCTGCATATTTATTTATCAAACATACATTTGTCTATAAATACATTATTTTTTTTGTTCTAACACTATACATTTGTCTTGGCTACCCTCTTGTTATCTATCCAATCATAAAATTGTTTCCAGATTTTGTAGTACTTCAGTTTCACTTTTATCCTTGAGTTCCAAAGTGAGTCTGTCCATTGCTGCGCAGTTGAAAATTTTCAATAATATTTCCTCTTCAGTTGGAATATCTTCCTCTTTCCATTTTTGAGCGAAGGCTATTCGTGCCGCTGTGACTATATGCAGTAATAAATAATTTGTATCTTTCTTATATTTTCTTTCTATAATTCCCAATAAGAAAAATTCCGGTTTGACCTCTATATCTATTAGCAAAATTTCCTCCAGCCAGTTCTTTAATAAATTCCAAAAATTTTGCGCCTTTGGGCATTCCCACCACATGTGGTAGTAATTCCCAATGGTCTCTTTACACTTCCAGCATATTGAAGATTTCCTCATATTCATTCGTGCTAATCTTGTGGGGGGGAGGTGCCACCTATAAAACACCTTATAGAGGTTTTCCTTGTAGGAAGTTGCTAGTGTGATTTTTAATTTTTTTCCCCATAAACATTGCCACTTGTCCAGATCAATATTATGCCCAAAATATTTACACCAAGTTATCATCGTTTCTTTCACCTGTTTCTCAATCATATCTTGTTCTAATAGGTATCGATATAGTTTACTTATAATCTTACCTTCCCTGCTAAATAAAATTTTATCTAATTCTGATAGTTCTTCCTTAATGCCCCATTTCTTTTTGTCTTTATTAAATTTAGATTGAATTTGAAGATACGCCCACCATTCCAATTCCATGCGCAGGGCGGGAGAATGGCCTGCAATGATTGGCTGTGCATCCCCTTGCAAGGGGAGTATAAAAAGGCCAGTTGCCATTGTCTTTTGCTTCTGTTCTGTGAATGTACTTAATAAAGAGATCCTTTGTTGTGAACCTGCCTCGTCTCGATGTCTGCTTTGCAAGAACAGAACATTGGCGACGAAGGTGGGATTCGCCGCATAGGAAGCCAAAGGAAGAGAAGCTAGGGCCAACTCATCTGAAGGCCTGAAGCGAAGAGAAGTGCGGCGTCCAGGAGAAGCAACCGCCTGCCAGTACGAAGACGCTGGAGGTGGGCTTGGCTTCGTGGGACCCCTTCTCCTTCCTTGCGGCCAGAGACGTCGAAGAGGCTATCGGTCACAACGATGTCCAAGCTGGGCCGTCTTGTCGAATTTGATACTTCGCACCCAGAATGATGGAGCTCTTACGTAGCTCGCGTCGAGAACTACTTCAGGGTGAATAAGATCCAAGAAGACGAATTGAAAGCTGCTACTTTGCTGTGTGTCTGTGGGCAAGAGACTTTTGACATTGCTGAGAACCTTGTAGCCCCAGCACCATTGGAGTCGATCGCCTATTCGGATCTAAAGAAAATGCTGCATGAGCATTTTGAGCCCAAGCTTTCTGTAATAGCTTGGAGGCACCAATTTGAGCAGCGGGATCAGCGGCCGGGAGAATCAGCTGCGGACTTCGTCGCGGCTCTGAGGCAGGCTGCTAGGCCATGTGCGTTCCAAGACTTGGAAGAGAGGCTCCAAGATCGACTCGTCTGCGGATTGCGAAGCCGTGAGATGCAACAAAAGTTGTTTGCTAGAGCTGATGTTTCCTTCCAAGATGCCCTGAGAGAAGTTGCAGCTGAAGAAGCAGCCGGCGGCACGGTGAAGGCCTTGTGGTTGACCAAGAACCCTCCAGCAGCAGTTCCCGTCCATCAGGAGATCGTGCGAGAGGCATCCGGACAAGAATCCGAGGAAGAAGAGGTGGACAAACTTCAACAGTCAGCGGAGAGAAGACTGCAAGAACGCAGAGGACAGACGCCTGCATCCCTTCAGTGTTTCGGCTGTGGGGGTCACCACAGGAGAGCCGACTGCCGTTTTCATTCTGCTGTTTGCCGGGCATGTGGCAGGCAAGGCCACATCGCATCAGCCTGCATGGGTCACCAGAAAAACAGGTCCCCCGGAGAATTGCTTCTGAAACGTACAAAGGTCCCCAACCAACACAGGGTGGGTTTCTGCGCGTCCCGTAGGGGGGTATTCAAAACTGGGGTTCACCGGCCCCTTAAGAAAAAGCTTCGTGTTGATGTAAGAGTGCAGGGAGTTCCCCTGGCTATGGAGCTGGACACAGGGTCCGCTCTTTCTATTATTTCTGCAGACACCTTTCAAAAGGTTTGTTCCAGGAGTGGCTCACAAGTCAAACTCAGGCCCTCCAATCTTATCCTCACTGACTTCCAAAATTCATGAGTCAGTGTGAAGGGGGAGGCCACGCTTAGAGTACAGCATAAGGAATTTGATGGGTTGTTAGATGTGGTGGTAGTTGGGGGTGATCGCACGAGTCTTATCGGACTCGATTGGTTCGAGGCACTTGGGATCCAAGTGACTGGTCTTAATCCTCTACAAACTGCCAGCCTTGCAGGAGTCTGTAAGGAGTTTGCAGATGTGTTCAGCCCAGAGCTTGGCTCATACAAGGGGCCTCCCATTACTTTAAGGTTAGCTCCAGCCATCACCCATCAGGGTTAAACCAAGGAGGGTGCCTTTTGCTCTCAAAAGTAAAATAGATGCTGAGTTGGACAAACTGCTCCAACAAGGCATTCTAGAACCTGTGGATTCTAGTCCATGGGAAACCCCCATAGTGACACCATTAAAAGCCAATGGTGAAGTCCGAATTTGTGCGGACTATAAATGCACTCTAAACAAAGCCTTGCAGCAGCATGCATATCCAGTGCCTGTGGTGAGCCACATTCTGGCCTCACTGAAAGGGGGAAAAGTCTTTGCTAAGCTTGACTTAGCTCAGGCCTACCAACAGTTACCTGTTGATGAGGCAACAGCTGAGGCCCAAACGATAGTTACTCACAGAGGGGCTTTTAAAGTAAAAAGACTACAGTTTGGGGTCAATGTAGCCCCTTGGCATTTTCCAAGGGGTGATGGAGCGAACGCTCCGTGGTATTCCTGGGGTCTGCCCCTATTTCGATGACGTCCTCATTGCAGGAGAGTCATCTGGGAACTTGGCTGAAAGGCTGAGAGCTGTCTTGCTGCGTTTCCGCCAAGCTGGGCTGAAGTTACAGCAGACAAATGTAAAATTGGTGTAACATCCACCGAATTTCTAGGGTTTCGTATTGATGCTGAAGGCATCCACCCTGCAGAGTCTAAATTCCAGGCCATTCAACTGGCCCCAAGTCCCCAGTCAAAAGCTGAACTCCAGGCTTTTCTGGGCCTACTTAATTTTTATCATTCATTTCTCCCCCACAAGGCTGCAGTGGCTGAGCCGTTACACCGGCTCTTGGACAAGCAGACTCCATGGAAATGGACAAACGTCCATGAAAGGGCTTTTAAAGAAGTCAAGGCCTTGCTATCTTCAAATGTGGTCCTGGCGCATTTCAATGAGCAATTGCCTGTGTGCATCGCATGTGATGCCTCCCCTTATGGGGTAGGAGCAGTGTTAAGTCATCTCAAGGCTGATGGGACTCAGGTCCCTGTGGCCTACTACTATAGAACTCTCTCATCTGCAGAGCGTAATTACGTGCAGATTGACAGAGAAGCCTTGGCAATAATCTCAGGCATCAAGAAATTTCATGAATTCTTGTATGGCCGCCATTTCACAGTCTACACTGACCACAAACCCTTGCTGGGTTTGTTTACAACCAACAAGCAGACCCCACACATCATCTCCCCCAGAATGCTGAGGTGGTCAATTTTCTTGTCAGCTTATGACTACACCCTGATTCACAAACCAGGGACAGAGATGGGCCACGCTGATGGCCTTAGTAGGTTACCTCTGAAGCAAATAGAGGCAAATAGAGGCAGAGAGTCTTGCTCTCTCTGCATGAGGGACATCCGGGAATTGTGAGGATGAAGGCACTTGCGTGTAGCCATCTGTGGTGGCCTGGACTCGATAAGGACATCGAGGCCCAGGTTCAGGGGTGCCAAGTGTGCCAACAGTCACGGCCTGAGATGCCCCAGGCCCCTGTACATAGGTGGGAGGAGACACTCACTCCATGGTCACGCGTACACTTTGACTATGCTGGGCCCTTTCAGGGGCAATTCTTCCTTCTCCTCGTGGATAGCCATTCCAAGTGGCTAGAGGTCGTTCCTGTATCCTCCACCACTACTGCCAGGACCATCCAGGTGCTCAGAGGAATCTTCGCTTCCCATGGTCTTACTGATGTCCTTGTTTCAGACAATGGTCCCCAATTTACCTCTTCTGAGTTTCAGGCTTTCCTTCAAGCCAACATGATCCGGCATGCTACGTCTGCTCCTTTTCACCCTGCCACCAACGGTCAGGCTGAACGCATGGTGCGTACCACCAAGGAAGCATTAAAGAGAATCACTCAAGGACGCTGGCATCACAGGTTAGCCTATTTTCTCCTTGCACACCGCACCACACCTTGCACTGCTACAGGGAAGAACCCAGCTAAACTCCACTGGGGTCGCAGACTTATCACGAAGCTGGACAGGGTACACCCAGACCGGGTGGCTTCACAGGTATCACAACCGCGGGCACCTAGGAGACTCCAAGTGGGTGATCCAGTTTGGGCCAGAAACTATGGGCATGGACATCTCTGGGTACCGGCTGTGGTATGCAAGGTCTCTGGGCCACTGTCCTACGAAGTGGCCTTGGAGGATGGTCGTGTGCTTAGACGCCACATAGACCAATTGCGCTGGAGGCTTCCTGGCCACGTTTCCGCTCCTGGCTCTGCTCTCGGGGGGGTGGGGGACCCCAATTACGATTGTGGACCACAGTCTCTCCATGAGGGCGCTTATCCAAAGGTTCCTACACATGTTCCTGGTGGGGGTCTTGCCATGGAGGCGGCTCCTGACTCTGGCAGAGGTCCCTGGCTAGGGGCAAATGGCCGTAAATCGGCTACTCAAGGTACTCCTGCTGCTGGTCTTGGGCTCGAGGGACAGTGCTCTCAAGAGGAGTCCCATGGAATTCTAGGGAACTCCACCCCACCAAGGGACTCTGGTTTGGGTCTGGTGGATCCAGCCAGTCAGCAGTCAGGGGGAACCCCTGAGTCTTCTGGGCGACAAAGTCCTGGTTTGTTTTGCGCAAACCGGGAGCAGGCACTCCAGGCACCTATTCCTAATCCCACACCTACAATCGCACCTGCACCTAATCTGGCTCCACGAAGATCAGAGCGGGTCAAGGGTGCTCCTAAGCATTTAGGGGAATATGTAAGATCCCTGTTCACTATACAGGAGGGGTATTAGTCCTCGCCATCTGAGGCGGTAAACAAAAAACAATTGTAGGTTGCGGTGCGAATATTGTCAAAGAGTGAAAGTCCGTGGACTCCATTGGGTCCTGAAGGTAATAGGTTGCAAGGAGTAAGGTGGACGATATAAGGTGCTAGCCGGCCTGCCATGTTGTGTTTATGTGAAGTGTTAAACAATTTGCTTACTTATTGTTTAATCCAAGGGGGGAGGGGTGTTATGTCCTGGGCCTTGCGGAGTCATTCAGCAAGGCTCAGAAAGGCTGCAGGAAGGTTGCAGAGACCCGGACAGACCACGTGTCTCCGGCCTTGTGCGCATGCGCAGGGCGGGAGAATGGCCTGCAATGATTGGCTGTGCATCCCCTTGCAAGGGGAGTATAAAAAGGCCAGTTGCCATTGTCTTTTGCTTCTGTTCTGTGAATGTACTTAATAAAGAGATCCTTTGTTGTGAACCTGCCTCGTCTCGATGTCTGCTTTGCAAGAACAGAACAATAAGTATTTTCAAAACCACTATATAAGAAACGCATTATTACTAATATGGGAAAAAATAAAATGTAAAATATACTTGAAAATTCCAGGATGGCTTTCCAACAATGGAAGCATTTGTACATCCAAACTTAATCAGTTTTGAGAAAATATGGACATATTCTGAAGGGAATTTAAAATCTAAAGAGGAGATGGAAAATCAGAGTATTGATCTATCATGGTGGGCATATTTACAAATGCAAGTTAGATACAATAAAGATGTTAAACTGTACGGATTTTATAAAGAGCAGACCTTGTTTGATTTGACATTATGATGAGAAATTAATTAAGAAAATCTAACTTTTTATTGAATTTGAAAATGGAAAATGAACAAGTTAAAGAAACAATGATAACATGGGGAAAGAATTTTGGATATAATATAGATTTAGAAAAATGGCAAAATTTGTGGGAAATTATAAATTGACAATGTCAACTTCTTACAAAGAAAATCCATATAAAATGTTTTATAGATGGCCACCAGCAAGATTAGCAAAAATGTTTAAAAATATGTCAAATAGATGTTAGAAATGCAAACATAAGTCAGATACTTATTATCATGTATGGTGGACATGTGTTAAAGCAAAGAAGTATTGGACAAAAATACATACTTGGTTAGAAGAGATGTTGGGAAAACATGTAGATTTTAAACCTGAACTTTTTTTATTAGGTATAATGCCAGAAAAGATTGATAAAAAGTATATACTTGATTCTACATGTGATAACAGAGGCAAGAATCATATTTGCACAACAAATGAAGAAATACCACCAAAGGAAGAAATAATTAAAAAAATACTAGAATGTGTGGAAATGGACAGACTTACTTTGAGGTTGAAAGAAAAAGAAGAAACAGAATACTTTAAAACTTGGGACTTATTTTATCAATGGTTGGAGAAAAGAATAAAGGATTAGGAATTAAATTTGTATTAGTGAATGATAAACTCAGACAACATGTTTGTTGAATAAGTACTACTGAATTGTATGAAAAAGTTAATAAAAACTTTATTAAAAAAAAGAATTCCAATTATTGGAATCCAGAAGAGCCTTCTCTGCCACAGCACCTGCCCTTTGGAAAATCCTGCCCTCCAGAGTAATATCTGCCCTCAATCTTCTTTCCTTCTGTAGGAGCCTAAAGACCTGGTTCTACAAGTTGGCCTGGGGACACAATGGGAGAGTTCAACTCTGGAGGTAGCTGCTAATCAGAGGTCCCCAACCTTTTGGGCACCAGGGACCAGTTACTTGGAGAGAGGTTTTTCTGTGGAGTGGAGGGGTGCGGTTTTGTGTGCAGCCTGCATCCTGTGGATGGGGCTTTCCTTGTTTGTGCAGACTGGTTGCTGGCATGCTGCGGCCCAGTACTGGTCCACGGACCGGCGGTTGGGGACCCCTGTGCTAGATTGATTGCAGACTCCACCTCCCCACATGCCCATTTTTTTTTTACTATTTATATTGATGTATTTTGTTTTCTTTATTATATTTTTTATTTTATTGTTCTATTACTTATCTTTACTTTCACTTTGTTTAAACTTCCTTTTAAACATTTTTTCCTTCCTTCATTTTTTATTGTAAGCCATCTAGAGTGGCCCTATAGTGACATAGGTGGTAAATAAATTTAATAATAAGAACAGAAAAGTGGCATGGGAAGATAAAGTATTACATGGCCAGTACATTAAAAAAACAACCAGGTAAAGCAGAATACAAGACCTGGCAATAGCTAAGTGCAGGAAAGTTGAAGAAAGAGACAGAGGAGCTAATTCTGGCTGCACAAGACCAAGCCTTAAGAACAACTGCAAACAAAGCCAGAATTAGAAGGCAGCAACAGAGAGCAAGTGCCACCTCTGCAAAAAAGCTGAAGTAACAGTTGATGCAAGAAGATTGGGCAGATTGACTACAACAATGGTATGACAAAGTAGCAACAATGGTGCATTGGAAGATCAGCAAGAAATACCATTTGCCTGCAAACAACAACTGGTGGGACCATAAAATAGAGAAAGACATAGAAAATGAAGAATCTAAATTGCTCTGGAATTTTAGAATTCAGACAGGCAACTGCTGCATGACACCCCAGCTTTAACAATTATCAATAAAAAAGACAAAATCCATGGCCAGATTCATGAGTTTTTTTATAACATAAATTTTTAAACTAAGCATAAAAATGTTTTAAAATTATTATTAAATTAAATATTTTATACTTTCCAATTCAAATGGTTTAGAAAATTCTAGTAATAACAGTACAATAAAAATTGTTTGATGGCAAAGAAATCAATTACTAAAAATAACTTTCCTGATTTTTTTTAATACTCAGAGAAATCTGATACAAGATATAATGGATCAGTTAATTATCAAAGCAACTTCATAATATTGCAATAAACTAAAATGTTTACATATGCTCAGCTCTACAGGTGACCATATCACTGTTTGACATGACATTGAAATTGCTAGTTTAGTTCAGTACTGACTGAATTTGTGTAAATAACAAAACTGAATTTGATTTTGGATTTGGATTTGATATTCCACTAAAAACAATTAAGTCAGATATGCAAAAATCAGACACATGCCATGAATTGTGCATAGACACCTAATGGGAGTGAAATAACTCTTTCCAGGTTACAATCACTTTTGTAAATAAATGTAAATGAATGCTTGAACTGAAAACATTATTAATGCTCCTGATTATCATTGCAACAAAGGCGTATAAAGAAAAATGTGCCTAGGCCTATAAATGTTTTAAAATGGCCTCGACTAACATTGCTATCCCTCTGGAAATTATTATGAACTGTAATCTCATGTAATCTTTTTCTTTTCTGCTTATTTTTGCAAATCAAAGTGCACATCGGCATAGAAAAAAAGGAGGTTCCATATTAGAAATAGTAATAATCAAATGACTTGATGAAGGGGTTCATCTCTCCCTCCTGCTCATTTCATGCAATTTTCCTTGAAGATAACTTTCCGTAGTTTGGGGCTAATGTATAGAGGGGATACTAGATAATACACCGCAGAGAGAGAATCAAAAATGTTCTTTCTTGGATAACCTTCCCTGCAATGTCAGCCTTATTTGGCCTCATTATAAGAAGCCTCGCTTTTTCAAATCAAGGCTATCAGTAAACAATATTTAAGCCTGAGGCCAAAAGTATCGCTTTACATTTCTCGTTGAAAAAAATGTATTACCATATTCTTGTCCTTTTAAGAAAAATCCAATCTTTATTTTTTTAATCTAATTCTTCAAATACAATAAAATAGCTCATTCTTCACCCAAAGCGATTCCATGTGCAAAAAAAAAAAAAGGAAGGAAGGAATACACAGACGCGCACCGCTGAAAATCGTCAGCTGTATGGTCCTCCACTTCCGTTCAAGCAAAGCGCCAAAGACGCCTTCAAAAACCGGAACCGGAACTTTCAAAAGCTAACGCCAATATTTCTCAATCTGAGATGTGCGGGCTTCAATTTTTAAATAAATTACCCAGTCAAATATTAGCCTAGGTCTTGACGATGGGGGGCATACGCATTCTGACCAGCAATATGGCGTCTTTTGCTGGAGCGAGAATGGCTGTTAGGGTCGCCTACGGGCTGCGCTCCCGCTCCTGCCTCGACGTCCTTTGCCGTTGTGGGGGAGCTCGATTCCTTTGTACGCCCACGCCCGCCGGGGGTGTCGAACAAAGCCACAGAGACCCTTCCTGGGTTGGAACCTGGTATGAGACGTTGTCTTCGTCGGTACCTGTCGCGACGGTAGAATCGGGTTTGATAGCTCTGCAGGCCGCATCTGGACTGCCCTGGTGGTCCACGGTGTTAGCAGCTACCGCCATCCTGCGCACTGGCCTCACCCTTCCTCTCAGCGTCTTCCAAAAGCGCGTCGTCGCCAGCGTGAGTTCCAAAAGGAGGGGTCGCCACTGAGCATTGGCAGAGGGTTCTTGTCCTAATAAAATGTGCTTTATTTACGAAATGTGGAATTAAAGGAACAGATGATGCTTCCGAGGAAAGTGGGATGCACGTTTTTTACACTGATTGATATTAAATTATGACAGCATATAAATAGGAAAATTTAAATGTGTAGTCCAGATTCTGCTAAGATCTTTATGTACTTGTGAAAAACGTGGCAGCACAAGAGGGTGGTACCTACATGATCATTAATCGGATTCTTTTGGATTTGCATGCCATGTAAGTACAGTTTGAGCTCCTGAACCTCTAATGAGTAACATTCAGTTTGCCTCATCTAAAAATAACAGTATCAAATATATGAAGTGATATGGATATACCGATGCATTGAGATTTGTGGAATATATTTAGTTTAATTAAATTATGAAAGCAAGGTCTTTAGTCTGGATAAATGTGCGTCTTCCTTTTCCTTTTTACTTTTTTTATTGTGCACAATAGTTTTTCTTAGCATACTGTATTCATCGTATTTGTCATCTTCCACAAGGCCTTCTAACATTTCTCATTTTGCCTTTTCATTGTTTGTACTTTATGATATACACTGAAACCTCCATTAGAAGGGAAGATAACCTTAACACAAATCTTGTGAAAAATGTCACATGATATATAATGTAGTGTTAAGGTGCTGACCTAGAAACTAGGAGACTGTGTGAAGCATATATCTTTAGAAGATAATATCTGAGAAAGTGTGTACTTTATATAACTAAGACTTCTGTATCTTTTCAGCTAGTTAGAAAAGTTGCAGCCTGAAATTGAATACTTGGCCAAACAGCTCCGTTATGAAGTTTCACTTTCTGCAAAGCAATACCATTGGTCTGAAAAGGAGGCTAGGTAAGATCATTTGAATACTGTCTCTAATAATCCTATAAAATACCAATATATGTTTTTCAGTATTTCATATTTGGATTGGATATCTGAGATTACAAACTTATTTGCAAGATATTTTACTGCATCCTATTATTTGTATAGTAATCCTATTGAAGGTCTCACTCTGGGATTTGGCCTCCTTTTCTATATTTTTCTTTCAGCTATTTGTATATTTTCTGATTAGCATTTCATAGAAATCTAAGTAAACTGTTTCTTCTGATCTTTCCTCCTTTATTCAAAATATTTTCTTTACACTCCCATTAACTGTTTCCAGATATGACTATATAGATTGTTTGTACATATAATGTACAAAATTCATTTGAAGCATTTGTCCAGTTTTTCTGCCAAAAATTTCTCAGAGTCACTCTCATATCAATTAAAATTAAAGAATGCAACCTTTGCTTTCAGGTATACAATATAGAAAGCATCTCTTTTAAGAAAAAGAGGGTGAGAAATGAATAAGTTTAGTTTCCAAATTTTACAGTATCTGTTCTTACTGTGACAATCAGGAATAAAAATAGAATGTCATTAACCATTATTTCTCTATGAATAATTTAAATCTTGGAGGCTTTTTGCTGCCATCCTTAATCTTAAAATTTTTAAAAGCAGGTGGTCATGTTGTTATTGAATTATCTCCTGAGTAGCTACTCCTGAAAGTCAAATGTTTTCCACAGGTAGTTACATTTAAAAAAATAGTCCAAAATTAATGGTTATAGTTCCACAAGGAATAGCTTTAATATAATGTGCTATTCTTTCTTACCTTAGAAACACTGCTAAATTCTAATTCTAAACAATCTCCCTATTGCAACATTTAAAGTCAAGATAGGCTTCACTTGCTATGTACTGAAGTTCTATTGAACTCGGTATAAGTAACCACTTTAGTTCATGGACTGTGCTGTTAATCTATAATATTTTCTTTTATTTGTCTTTCCATCCAGGGCATGCTACAGGAGAAATATAAAAAGAATAGTTTCAGAGTTATATATTCGAGATAATTGTCACCCTTTCAAGACAACCCTGCTCATATGGGTACAGATTCCAATATGGGTCTTTGTTTCCATAGCTTTGCGTAACTTAAGTACTGGCAGAGGAGATTCTGAAGGTAACAGTTTTGTAGTACTACTTTAAATATATTGTATTTTCTAAAAATCTTTTCTCAGTGATTTACTTTCTTAAAAGAAACATTTCTTTTCAGACTTAAGATTTTTTTTTTAGCTTTGCCATTAAATATTTTTTATTCTGGGGATGATTACAGCAAGTATAATTAATTAAGCTGGTATACTGTTTGATTCGCAATGACTGGGTAGTTCACAATAGCCAAATAAAGACATTATAATAAAATGGCAAGTATGACAGATGGAATGAAGCAGGGAATCTCACTCTCCTTCACTCTCACCAAAAGTTGGTGAAAAGCCAGGATTTCACCAGTCTTCTGAACAATAGCAGAGAGGTCCATCCAAATCTTTTTTTTGGGAGGAGGAGAGGGCTCATTCCAAAGACAGGCAATAATGTAGAGAAAACATACTTCCCGAGTTCTTTTAAATGGAAGCTGGAGCATAGCAATTCTGCAAGATCAAAGTGGTCAGAAGTCACTTTGGGAGGAGGTAATCCCTCAAGAAACCAGACCATATGTCATGTAGGTTTTATAGCTAACAACCAGCACCTTGAATCGCTCCCAGAAGCAATCTGCCAACCAATGCAGAAGGTGTGAAGCAGAAGTGTTACGTGAGCATACTGAGAAATGCCATCACTGCTTGCACTGCTGCATTCTGACAAGTTGAAGCTTTTGAGTAGTCTTCAGTGACAGCCCCATATAGAGTGCATTGAAGTAGTTGAACTATGTGTTGAATAGTGCACGAGTGACTGTCTGAAGACCCCCAAGTCTAAAAAATTGCATAATAGGAACATCAGGTAAAAGTTGTGCAAAGACCCTTCTAACTACAGCTATCACCTGTTCTTCATGCAGGACCTGGGAGTCCAGGCAGACTTCCAGGTTGTATACCAACATGGAAAGACGAAATGGTATGCCATCCAAAGACAAAGATGGAATATCCTGAGATCTGGTTAGTCCAAACACTCCTAGCCACTTGCTCTTGGTAGGGTTGAGTTGGGGGTAGTTTCTTCTCCAACCGCTTCCAGACACTAGGATGGAATCTCACCAGCCTCACTTAACTGCCCTGGATATATATTATTATATAATTGGGTATCATCAGCATACTGATTAAATCAATTAAATCTTTAAATGCTGATGGTGCTAAACCCAAACTGACAAATCACTTCACCAAATGGTTTCAGTGTATTTGTAAATTGCTGGTAGAATAAAAAAAATTAAGAAAAAGAAGAGACTTTAAGATATATAACACTTATATAGAATCAAGACCACATATAAATAAATTGCTACTAAAATATTATATGAAGGCTGAACAAGTCAAACATTGCATAATAAAATGGATGCAAAATTTTAAAAGACACAAATATAACAGAATACTAAAAAAATATGGGGGGAAATTTATTCCAAACTAATTTAAGGGGAAATTGTTATTACAGATGGTATAAAACATTAACAGAAAAAGAGATAAATCATAGAACAAAAATAAACATTTTATACAGGTAGTCCTTGAGATATGACCCTCACTTAATCGCCATTTGAAGTTACAACAGACCCCCCCCCAAAAAAAACCTATGATCACGTTTTGAAGTTACAATTGCAGCACCCTGTGATCATTCATCCTTATGAATGAGAGGGATGCTGCAGGCCCTCCCATTCCTTCCCCACTAGGAACCCCATAGCACTTAGGCCAGCTCCCCACATGCCTGTCATCCGTTGTACACTTATTTTTTGAAAATCTCTGGATCTCATGTTGGGCAAGGCCACTGTGTGGGCTATGTAGCTGCCTCCCAAAAGCATTGGCAGCTGGGCTCTTCCTCTCCACTGGGCTACTTTTAGCTTTGCAAAGTTTTCTGCTTGTCTGCTTCTAGACCAGCTAACAGCCCTCACAGGACCTCCTCTACCCATGAGGCACCCTGTGTTTCACTTGATAACCCACATGTTCATTTATGGGCCACATCAGGAAGAACAGATCATAGGGGTTGTTAAGTAAAGCTGTCTCACTTAATGCCCATCAATACGAGGCTGTAATGGGCAGGCTTGATTACAGTCACAGGTCGAGAACTATCTGTATGTTGGAATTAGATTTAAAAAAATCTCAAAAGTACTGAAAAGAAATATCGGTAGTTCTCAACAACCATAACTTTGAACAATTATTCAAAGTTACAACATCACTGAAAAAAGTGACTTACAACCAATTCTTTCGCTTACAGCCATTACAGCATCTGCTTGGTCATGTGATCAAGATTTGAGTTCTTGGTAATCAGCATGTATTTATAATGGTTGCAGCAACCTTATCACCATTTGTGACCTTCCCTGACAGCTTTCAACAAGCAAAATCAATGTGAGAAGCTGGATTCACTTACTGCATGATTCATTTAACAGCTGCAGTAATTTGCTAAACAACCATGGCTAAAATTGGATACAATTCACTTAAAAATCAAGTGCAACTCACTTAAAATTCTGGTCCCAACTGTGGTCACAAGTCAAGAACTACGTGCGAATAATTGCACTAACTGCTGTCACCTTCTCACCAAGCTGCTTGGCAATAGTCTTGTAGCCCATTCCAGCCTTGTGTAGGTCTACAGTCTTGTCCCTGACATCCTTGGACAGCTCTTTGGTCTTGGCCATGGTGAAGAGTTTGGAAACTGATTGATTGCTTCTGTGGACAGGTGTCTTTTATACAAGTAACAAGCTCAGATTAGAAGCACTCCCTTTAAGGACACTCAGCAGGATATAACTGTATAAGTCCAAATTAACTATCCAGTACAACAACTAGATAGAAGGATGGTTGGAGTCCTTGTTCATTAGTAGAAATGTCAGTCTTAGATCAAAATTGGGAATATTAGCAATCAAAATAAAGAGGAGCAATAAGTACAACTTATGAGAAATATTGACTTTTATAATAATTATGTTTACAATTATTTCAAAAATTACAAAATTTCATTTTAATGTATGCCGATTAGTGTACATTCAAAGTGACAATAAAGTTATTATTATTCTATTATTATATTCTACACAGGAAGTATAGTCAATATTGATCCAGCTCCAAAACCAAGTTGATATTCGATACTCTTATTCCCTAGTCAACCAACCCAGTCAGAATATTCTGCTTTCGGGAGTCCTATACAAATTATGACTTGGAACACAGCTGGCTGGAAAAAAGTGGTTGATATGGACTAGTGAGTTTCCTATCTAAATTTAATGTAATAACCATCCAGGAAACCTGCCTAACTGAAGAAGATGAATTAGTACAACTTCCGGGCTTTCAGGGATGGGCTTCCCCTGCCCGAAAAACAAAGAATAAAAGGCAACTCTCTGGTGGACTATATATTTTTATTAAGCAAAAATTGCAATGGCAAGAGGAGAAACTATATAATGAAGATAAGTTTTCATATTTTTAGTTGTGAAATTTAGATACGAGGAGTTTGAATTAATATTGGTAAATGTATACATTCCTTCAAACACATCCCTGTATTATAACTCTGACTATTGGACATGTTTAGAAGTTATAAGTATTATTTAAGGAATTCATCCCTCTTAGAATCACATACTGTATGTATTCAAAAAAAAATCTATTTCTTTAACCATATTCAAACAAATGTTTCTTTTTTAAATATTCTCTGGTAAATCCCATCATCTATTTTCTTAATTTTCACTTTAATCTTTTTCCTTTGACCAGTATCTTTTTTGATCAATGTGTTTTGCTGAATCAAAAAGGTTTTCCATGTATTCATGACTGTTGCTGTAGGTATAAGAAGTAAATCGAATAAAGTGTCTTTCCATGTTTCTTGAAAATCTTTTTCTTTTTCTTCTTCTCTGCTTCTCTTATCACTTCCTTTCTCTGATGTTTTCAACATCTCTACATTCTATTTTATCCAATCTGTTTTTTTGTCCTCAGATTTATTTTGTAGTCTTAAGGGATGAGTTGTTTTTTCCATTTCTTGTGAATTTTTCCCCACTAGGATTAAATCATGTTTTCTTGCTTTGTTAAGTTCCATCTTTGAGTCTCTATTTTCAATTTTATGTCCACTTATTTGTTTTGTCTGCTCCTTCTCTGTTGTTGTTTCCTGGAAGTTTTCTTGTTGTAGAGCAGTGGTGGCGAACCTATGGCACGGGTGCCAGAGGCGGCACTCAGAGCCCTCTCTGTGGGCACGCACGCCGTTGCCCCAGTCCTAGGCCTTCAGCTGGGTTTTATAAAACCTTTTTGCTTTAGGCCTCCGCCGCCGTGTGCAAAAAAAAAAAAAGTTCAATCAGTCAATTTCAATTTCTCGTGGGGGAAAAAAAGGTCTTGCATAGTTGGAATTGATTGATTGAACTTTTTAGTCCCACCCAGTCTGCCGTTGCCACCGCAGCCATGCCCAGCCAATGGGCCACACCCACCCAGCACTCGACGATGCATAAGTGGGTTTTGGGTTGCAGTTTGGGCACTCAGTCTCTAAAAGGTTGTCTCACTGTTGTAGAGTTAACTTAGAAATAGATTGATTTATATTTTCAAATTTATTTTGGATTTCTTTGTGATTTGAACTCATTGTTGTTTGAATTAATTGCAGTATACTATATATCTCCTCCTGAGAGGTATTTATGTTTTCTTGATGTGTTCTATCTACATGTCTCTGATCCATGATGGCCAAAAGTTGAAGTTTTCCTTCTTTTCTGCAAATAGCTTTAGAATCCCGGTTAAATAGATATTTGTAATCCAAAGAGTTCAAAAAAGATTTTTTTTCCTAAAGTTTATAATTCTCTCTTTGTCTGCAGCCCAGAGGTTATCCAAAATAAAAGGTTAATTTGGGCTAAAGTTGATACAAGCAATATCAGACAGTCTTAAAACAGAGAATGCTGCTAATTGGGCTAGAACAAACCAGTCATCTACTACCAACTATCTGTCAGTCTCCAAAACTTTCTTTAATTTCTGCAGTATGCTGAAGAAACAATAACTAAATCTCCCACCAAAAGTTTTTGAGTGGGGAGATCTCACTGGTTTGATTTTGAATGCCTGTTGTTGAAAAATAAATTGAAGACAGCCATGAGACTCGCTCAGAGGAATCCTACTGCTCATATACAAGCTGAGATGCTGCATATAAGAAAAGAATACAAAAACTCAAAAAATTCAAGAAAAAATTGTTTGCCATTTCAATTTGGTCAGGGCTTGAGGTGGCTGCTAATAGTCATAACTCAGCAATATTCTGACACTCTGTAGCAGGAGTGCTAAAGGAATGGAGATTTGCATTTGATATACCAATCTCTGTTGAAGACTGGGAGACTTACTATCAATGTTTGTTTGCTTCCACGGAACCTATAGAGTAACTGTTTGGAAGCAGTGATTTAGCATCCTCTGAAACTCCTCCCCCTTGGCCACCAGTCTCGGTAAAAGAGATATGATATAATAATTAATAATGATGATGATGATGTTGGAAGGGACCTTGGAAGTCATCTGGTCCAACCCCCTGCTCAGGCAGGAAGCCCTATATTATTTCAGACAAATGGCTGTCCAGTCTCTTTTTAAAAACTTCCAGTGTTGGAGCATTAACAGCTTCTAGAGACAGGTTGTTCCACTGATTAATTGTTCTAACTGTCAGGAAATGTCTCCTTAGTTCTAGGTTGTTTCTTGTCCTGCCTTCAGTTGCTTTGGAGAATAGCTTGACTCCCACTCCTTTGTGGCAACCCCTCAGATGTTGGAAGACTGTTATCATGTCACCCCTAGTCCTTCTCTTCATTAAACTAGACATATCCAATTCCAGCAACCGTTCCTTATATGCTTTAGCCTCCAGTCCCCTAATCATCTTTGTTGCTCTTCTCTGTACTCTTTCTAGAGTCTCAACATCTTTTTTACATTGTGGTGACCAAAACTGGATGCAGTATATTCCAAGTGTGGCCTTACCAAGGATTGTAAAATGATATTAACACTTCATGTGATCTTGATTCTATCCCTCTGTTAATGCAGCCTAGCAATGTGTTGACTTTTTTAGCAGCTGCAGCACACTGCTGGCTCATATTTAAGTGGTTGTCCACTAGGACTCAGATCCCTCTCACAGTTACTACTATTGAACAAGATACCACCTATACAATATCTGTACATTTGGCTTTTCTTACTTTTTTCACCATTGAATTTCATTTTGTTAAATAGTGCCCAATGTTCAAGTCTGTCAAGATCCTTCTGTATCTTAAACCTATCTTCTGGAGTGTTGGCTATTCCTGCCATCTTGGTATCATCTGCAAATTTGATGAGTTCCCCATCTATCTTCTCATCCAAATCATTGATGAAGATGTTGAAGAGCACTGGGCTCAGAACAGAGCCCTGGGCACCCCACTACACACTTCCCTCCATGTAGACGCAGTTCCATTGAGGACCACACGCTGAATATGGCCGGTCAGTCAGCTACGAATCCATCTGGTGGTGATGCTGTCTAACCCACATTTTTCTATCTTACCAAGTAGTAGGTTGTGGTCTACTTTATCAAATGCCTTACTGAAGTCCAACTAAATTATATCCATAGCATTCCTCTGGTCCACTAATTTTGTCACCTGGTCAAAGAATGCAATAAGATTTGTCTGGCATGATCTGTTTTTGACAAACCCCTGTTGGCTTTTAGTAATGACTTGTTTGCCTCTAGGTGTTCGCTGATTCATTGCTTGATTATCTTTTCCAGAATCTTCCCAGGTATTGAGGTCAGGCTGATAGGTCTGTAGTTTCCTGGATCCATTTTTTTTAACTTTTTTGAAGATGGGAACTACACCAGCTCTTTTCCAGTCCTCTGATAGTTCCCTAGTGCTCCAGGATCTTTGAAAGATATAGTTCAGTGGTTCCGAGATCACATCTGCCAGTTCCTTCAGAACCTTGGGGTGTAATCCATCTGGTCTGGGTGATTTGAACTTGTCTAGGGTGGACAGGTGCTCACTTACCATTTTCTTGCCTATCTTAACTTGTGTTTCTAAATAATATATATGTGTGTGTGTGTGTGTGTGTGTGTATGTAGGTCTTTGGTAATTCGGGTTTTCTCCCGCGTAAAATTGGAAGTGTCTTGGCGACGTTTCGACGAAGTCTCATTCGTCATCTTCAGGCTGGTGTCTCTTCGGCCTCGTGCTTCTAGGAGCAATGTTTGATCGCAGCTGTTTCTTCCTTTTAACTGCCAGTGGGGGTATGAACTGATTGGGTGGGAGCTTGGCTGTGTTCTGATTGGGTGGAGGTGTGTTCTGATTGGTTAGGGGCTTGGCTGTGCTCTGATTGGATGGGGGGTTGGCTGTGCTCTGATTGGATGGGGGTGTGTTCTGTTTGGGTGGGAGCTTTGTTGTGCTCGGATTAGTCTGAGTTGCAGCGGGATTTGAGATGGAGAGCTGCATTGCTGTTGTTTGGCTTCGCATTCGTGGTCGTGCCATATCATCAAGGTGGGTGTCAGTTTGCTTCATGTATGGATTGGAGGGGTTTGAAATGGCTAATGATGTTCTGGTTTGTGGTCGTGCCTCATCATCGGTGTGGGTTTGGGTTTGCTTTTTGCGTGGATGTGTGGTGGTGACATCCTGTGTGGTTTTCGTGAGTGTGGGTCTAGTGTCATTCTTTGTGTTAGGGACTCGTTTGTCAATGAGGGTGGGTTTCCTATATATAGACACTCTCAATCTTACATGGGAAAAGACCCGAATACGCCAAAACCTGCATATATATATATATGTGTATCTTTAATAATTTTAAATATTGGAATCCCAGGTATGGACATTTAAAGTCAATTAAATAAAATAATGAACTCTGGGATATTAGAAAAAGGCTTCTTTATTGCTGAGCTTTCGTTAACAACCTGTTAACATCATCAGAGCAAAGGGCTAAATGGCAAGGGAGCATGTGCATAAATTCACATAACAGTTAGAAAACGTTTTCTAATATCCCAGAGTTCATTATTTTATTTAATTGACTTTAAATATATGTGTGTATATATATATATATATATATATATATATATGTGTGTGTGTGTGTGTGTGTGTGTGTGTGTATATATATACATATATATATACACACATATATATATACACACGGGGGAAAACTGATATTATTGATATTATGAGAAAAATGTAACAAAGATGTTGATATTCAATTGTATATTTACTAATAACAATAAGAATTGTATTTGCTTAGTGCGGGAAAATAGGTACTACCGGAAGAAGAGAGGAAATATTTGATGGTGCAATATTGGATCTAGATTGAAGAAGATAATATATACCACTGAATTATTAATGGACTCAGACAACACATTGTCTGTTAAGTACTTGATTGTAAAAATAGAAAATTAATAAAATATTTGTAAAAATTATAATGTTTGGAAAACATCATCAGACATAGATGGCAATTAGGTGGTGAACCAATTGAACAGGTTAACACCTTCTTATATTTAGGTATAACTTTCCAAGACTGGATGTTGAATTTGCCATCATCAATGAAATGCACTTGGAGCAAAAGCTCATTTGAATTTACTGCTTAAATTAAAGAATCATAGTTACTCAGGGTCCCTATCCCCATTAATTAAAGTATATAAAGCCAAGGTTACCCCTATGCTCTTATATGGAGCAGAGATTTGGGGTCTACATTCTACTATATTAGAGCAAACACAGTCCCAGCTGTGATAATCCTAGGAGAAATAACTAGTGTCCTACATTTTTGGGAGGACAGATGGGCCAAGGCCTGAAGGTGTTTTCCATCATTGGATTGGTCCTCTGGAGTGGTCCCTGTGGGAAGTGTGTTTTATTAAAATTCCAAAATTTCTAAAACCAGAGCTTTTCTCCAAAGAATTTTGGGGATTGATACCCAATGCTATCTAACTTCTTTCTGTATTTTTGATTGTAATTTTAATTTGTATTGTTAGTTACTGTTTTTATGTATGCTGCCAAAAGTCTAGCAATTGCTGCAGGGTATAAATGTGATATTTAATATGTAACTATTTATATAATATGTATGTAAATATGTAATTTATGTAATATGTATATAGGTATGTACATGTTATGGGTAAAACAGCTCTTCATAATACAGATTTGAATAAGAAATGAAAGAAATGTAATATCTCTTATTGAAGCCAGTGCATGGGGAGGAGAGAAGTATAAACAATAAATTCCTAGTTTAAATTCATTGTAGCCATTCTATATCATTCTAAAGTATTTGCCATATTTACAATAAATAATAATAATATGCCAATTATTTGTGTATTTTCAACAGGGCTTTTAATTCAGCAGCAGTTTTCCACAGGAGGCATACTCTGGTTTAAGGATCTCACTTTACCTGACTCAACTTGGATTTTGCCAATCACTCTTGGACTTCTCAATCTACTGATAGTAGAGGTATTAGATCTATTATAAAATCATTGGGTAGATTAGAACTTGTTGTACTGCAAGTAGCATAACAGCTTATAATTTATTTATTCTGTTTATATAGTTCTAAATTAATACTGGCTCCCCACAGTTTTCAAAACACTAAACAGGAAATATTTAGAAGTAAGCCCAGTGTCCAAAGTACCTATAGAATTAGAAACAGCCAATTATTAAACAAGTTATATTGTACATAGAGGAGGATAACAGTGAATAAAATAAAGTTAGTGCTGGTATTTGCACTCTTACCTTTCAGACCTTCAAGATGCTATCCCAGGAGCACCTTTATATTTAATTTTCATTTGGAAATTGTATGCTTTTGCTTGATTTCAATAATTCCTGACAAGATGAATGTTATAAGAAGTGCAGTGACTGCTGCTGATGATTATATTGTAGATTTAAAATTCAGATAGCATCTTAGACATAGACATAATTTATTAAATTTGTATACTGCATGACTCTCAACAACTCTGGGCTGCTCATAAAAATTAAATAAATTACATTAAAATTAATAAAATGTAAACAAAATTAAGATAGACAATGGCAAGCGCACTGAAGCTGGGAGAGGGATACTTAATAGTAACCAAGATTGGGTCAGACCATGTTCTAGTTTTCTTATTTTACCACATGTAATGATTCATAGTGTCCCCTCACTATGTTCACTGGAATGTGGTTGTGGTCGTCAATCAAAAAATGAGTTAAGTAGTTCTGCTTTCTCCCTGTTGCTTGTCACCTTCTTGCCACGTTCTCCCACTAATGAGCTAATCGTTTCCTTGACTTTTTTCTTGCTTTTTACATGTTGAAAGAAGCTTTTTTTGTTATCTTTGACATTTGTCGCAAGCCTTAGTTCATTTTGAGCCTTAGCTTTCCTCACTTCATATTAGTTATGTGCCCCTCTTTCCACTTTTTATACTTGTCTTTGTTTATTATAAACAAGTTATCTAATTCCAGATCTCGTAGACAGAATTTATCTAAATTTCCAGGGCAGATTGTATGTAGATAGTTGATCTAAATAACTAGATCAGGGCTTTTCAACCAGTGGTACGCGTACCACCAGTGGTACTTTGGCACTTGGCAGGTGGCACGTGACCGTCCTAGAGAAGTGGTAGCGGGGCAGAGAGGAATGAGCTGAAGCGGTGACAGTGCCGCACAAGCCCGAGGGAGAGACAGCTGGAACTGCAGGGCTGTCGGAGCTTGGCAGAAGCGCCAGGGTCAGCACCAGGCTGCAACTGATCGGCATTTCTGGAAGCTGGAGGTGCGCTGAAGAGAAAAGTAGGGGGGAAGAGAGGAGAGGATATCAAAGGAGGTTTTGGCGGGAAAGGGCCAGCGAGGGGCAGCCCCCGCCCCACCCCCTGGGTGCGTGAAGAGGAGGCGGCGAGCACCCGGCATCCCTGCTGACCATCCCTGCTGACCACTGAGAAAGAAAAAAGATAAGCGAAGCACTTCCCTTTCCCCCAGGACGCCAGGGCTCGCGCGCTCGCCACCTCTGTGCATCCCCCGAGGGGGCAGAGACAGCGGGGGGCCCCTCGCTGGCTTCAGGGCTGCCCCGTGGATCTAAGGCTGAGCGCGTTCCAGCTTTGATGGTCCCCACCAGTCGACACGACTTCTCAACTAACAACAACTACCAGTAGATCAGCGCCATGCCCGCTTGCTGACCTAACCTCACAGCCACCAGGCTTCCCTTTCACAGGGATGCCCCTGCCTGCGTGGGATAGCGATGGCCGGCGGCAGCAGGGCCACCAGCAGCGCTGGCAATCTCTCCACCTCCTGTTATCATTTTCTAGGCAGGAAGGAAGGAGCGAGCTGGGAAAGGGATTGCCTTCTGAGCGCTTCTCAGGTTTATTTTTTTTTTAGCTGCCAGAGGCTCCGGGCAGGAGGCTTCCCATTTTGACCCCTCCCCCATCATTGCTTCTGTGCCTGAAGGGCCTCTGCATGGCTCTCAGCTCACCTCTCCCAGACCCGTGCACGTGTTTGTGTGTGTGTGCGCGTGGGAGGGTCTCACTCCTTGCAGCCCTACGCTGTGACATTGGGGAGGAAAAGAACGGGAGAGACGAGAGAAGCTGTGATGGGAGCTTCTTGCAGCCTTCTATGGGGCTGGGGGTAGGAGCTGAGGGGAGCAGGATGCGATGCGATTGGCGGCACGTTGAGAGAAAGAAACCAGTACTCCCAAAAAAATGTTTTCATTAGTTTGCAGCCTGCCATCGCAGAAGGTCTCTGTTGAGGGTGCAGGGCTGCAAGGGGGTGAGATGCCCCCATCTGCCCGCGCGCGCACACAAAAACACATGTGCGGGTCTGGGAGAGGTGAGCTGAGAGCAACACAAAGGCAACAACGGGGGAGAGGTCAAAATGTGAAGCCTCTGCCTGCCTGCTGCCACCTTTGCCCAGGGCCTCTGGCAGTTTTTTTTTAAAAAAAGCAGGGGAGGAAGGAGGGAGGGAGGGAGGAAAATGCCCCAGTTCGAAGGAGAAAGCAATTTTGTGTTCTGTTTTGTCACAGACAGAACTTTGTTGGCAATCCAAGTTAACACTGGTATTCTTGAATTGTGAGCTGTTAGGAAAGTATCCCCTCCTTGTGTGTTGCAAACAGCCATTTCCAGTGGGGAAAACAGGACAAAGCAGAGTGGGCAAAAATATTTTCCTTTGCTATATTTCCAGTCTCAATTACACCAAGGCAGGGTCCCTACAAGAGAGCCCTTTTAAGGATTATGTATTAATAGAAAAGCAACTAAGCTACCTCTGTTCCTAAATGCTAAAGCTGTTGCACATAAAAAATGGAGGAGCTCTGATCAACTATCTCAGCCACCATTTTGGCAGTTTTGCTGTACTGTTGTCTGTGGACACCCCCACTAAATGCAAGCAAGGGATAAACTCAGGCTGGTTTTTCTCAATTTTTAAGTGGCCACAAACTACTAGCAAAAGTGGCATTTGATCACAAGGCAAGGAGGCATCAAGAAATATTTCCCTTTTGCATTTGAGCAGCCAAGAAGGAACTGGAAAGGAGAAAGGGAAAGAGGAAAGACAAAGAAAAAGAAGGGAAGAGGGGAAGAGAGCAAGGAAGGAAAAAGAAGGAAAGAGAGAAAGGAAGAAAAAAGAAAGGAGAATGAAGAGGGAAGGAAAAAAAGATAAGGGAAGAAGGAAGGAAGGAGATTATGAGAGGAAGGGAGGCTCTGAGGGAAGTCCTACCTTAGCACTTAGCCACCAGCAGCCCTGCTGCCCTTTCGCCATCCCCTTGACCCTTCCTCCTGGCCTAACCTGGTGGTCTCTCATCCTATTGCAATGGATGCTTTGGTTACAAAGCCGGGTCTCCTCGCATGGAGAGGGAGTGGGCCTCCCTCTACCCACGCACTTTGCCCTCCTGCACCCACCATGAGCAACCTGGTCAAGGAGAGTGAGCATAGCAGCAGCCTCGAGGAGGTAAGTGCAGCCAGCGCCCCCTCAGGAAAGTGGGGCTGAACTGGGTTGAGCTGCAGGGTCCTGGTGCTCCGGGAGCTCGAGGGCCAGGCTGGGCGCTTGCCCTCCGCTGCCCAGGGCTCTGGGCAGCCTGCACCACCATCTAGGAGTCCCCTGCACAGCCCAAGAGGAACGGTGAGGCTCCTCTGTTGGACCATGCCCTGGTGCCCACCTCAGTCCCACTACTCCACTGGAGATCCCGGCCCACCCTCCCCACAAGCGCCCCCCCAGCCATTGACTTCGCTTGTCAAAAGGTTGCAAAAGGGGATCACATGACCTTGGGACACTGTGACCTTCAGAAATATGAATCAGTTGCCAAGCATCCGAATGTAAATCACATGACCCCAGGGATGCTGCAACGGTCATAAGTGTGAAAAATAGTCATAAGTCACTTTTTTCAGTGCCATTGTAACTGAACAGTCACTAAGCAAACTGTTGTAAGTCGAGGACTGCCTGTACTTTATCACTTTGTTCGGGGGTTTTTGGTCATCAAGTTTTTGACACTTTAGGCAACTGGTGGTACTCGAATATTGCCTTATCCTAAAAGTGGTACAATCGGTGAAAAGGTTGAAAAGCCCTGAGCTAGATGGTTGCTTACATAGGTTTAATTTGTAGACCTGCAATCCATATCTCTGTAACGTTCATGTAGCTACATTAGGAACAAACTACTTTAGTATGTGTGGATATCATTGCCAATGGTTATACATTTCTCATACTGTAGAGATTAACCTAGAGTCCTTAGTCTGAAAATAGCTCACACGTTCCGGGTCATAATAATTGGCATAAATATGACAGCCTGTTGTGAGACTTCAAAACAAGTAACTACAAAATTCATTCACTGTACTAGAGTGCAGAGTAATTTCGCCCAAAGAAAGGAAATTATTAAGTTGGCAGCATGTGTAGTTTTACATGTGATGAGTAGTTTGATATAAAGAACACAATTGGGAATTTTAAAATGTTAATTTTGTAAATGAACTTTAAAAGATACTTGGTAAACATATTTTATGCTGTTAAAGTTTGGTTTAATGAAAAAACATGGACCTAAAAATACATACAAAATCATAATAGAAAGGGTTCTGTCAATTGTACTTTAACCTTACTTGGCATCAGTACCTCGTGCCCTTCTCAATTGTGCAAGTTAACAAAAATGTTACGTGTGATCATTTCTGTATTTCTATTATTGTGTTTGATTATCAAAATCTCCAATTCGTGACTTGTAATTCCGTCATAAGACCCTCCATCATACTGGGGAATACTATGGCTCTAAAAACTCAACTGTAAATATGGAAATAATCAGCTAATTTATCCAGAACATTATTCAGTAAATATAATCCTAGCTGATATTTTTTCTTGCTGTTTCTAATTTGTCTTTCCAGATTTTTAGTTTAAGAAAAACTGAAACATCCCGGTTTTGGAAGTATGCTACCAACTTTTTTCGAGCAACCTCTGTGTTAATGATCCCCATTGCTTCAAATGTTCCATCAGTAAGTTTGTTAGTACAGTATATTATATTAGCTGCAAATGGTCTTTACTTCCAACATTGAACGACTTGATCTAAATGTTCAATGTTAGGGGAATCATATTATTAAGAATATTGTTTTTCCTTTGCAAAACCAGTAGTTTGGCAGTTCGATTCCCACTGGCTCAAGGTTGACTCAGCCTCTGAGGTCGGTAAAATAAGGACTCAGATTGTTGGGGGCAATAGGCTGACTTTAAAACACTTAAAGAGGGCTGTAAAGCACTATGAAGCTGTATATAAGTCTAAGTGCTATTGCTATTTTAGATTGGTATTGCTAGCTTATCAATACTTATAGTGTTAAGTGTTTCCTACATTGTGTGACGGCTCAGTAGAGATTTGAATTCAAACCTTCCTCTCACCAAATCAGATTTTCTATCTATTAAACCCATTGTGCCCAACTAGTGATATATTGCCACAGATAGAATTTGGAAATCATCTAGAGCAGCAGCCCCCAACTTTTTGGGCACCAGGGACCAGTTCCGTGGAGAGAGGTATTTCCATGGACCAGAGGGGGCGTGGTTTCATGTGCTGCCTGCATGCTGCAGATGGAACTTTGCTTGTTTGCACGGCCAGATTTCTGGCATGCTGCAGACCAGTGCCAGTCCAAGGACCGGGGGTTGGGGACCCGATTTAGACATTAAATCTTGCTGCACATTATTATGCATATTCTTTTGCCATATAAATGACCTACTTGGAGGAATGTCTTTTTGAGTCAGTCAAGGTAGGATCTAAAATTTATATAAGCTGATTGGTGATAAACGGTTGTGAATTTTAATGCTACATGACAAATGTGAAGAAAACAGTCTGACATATTAAAATCAATTTCAAATGCTGTGTGTAAACTATGGTTTACGAACCTCAGTTTTTAAGATGGCTTCCTATGTAGAAATTGCTGGATATTTCAGTCATTCTAAATAGGATCTCATGGAACCATGGGTTATTCACTATTCCTCATCGTAATATATGACACGTTATAAAGATAAAATTAGAGAAGTATACACCTTGTTTATCATTCTGAATTCCTAGGAGGAAAATGGGATAATACTTTATTCAAGCTTTTTTTTTCACTTGTGGATATTCTTAATGAGGGATGTTAAGGCGACTATTTACTTGGCAATAGTACTACTTTTATTCACTTTGTTAAAATTAGTATGTCCTTTTTCCTTTTCTTTTGTTTCAGATACTAGCTTTGTATTGGGTATCTTCCAGCTTCATAGGCCTTTCACATAACCTTCTGCTGCGCTCTCCTGCTTTCTGTAAATTATGCCATCTCCCTCGGACCAAGTCGGATTCAGACACTCCATACAAAGATATTGTTGCTGCTTTGTCCATGAAATATTTTAAGTGAAATATATGTTACTGAATCAAATGATTTTTTTTTACTATATGAAATTGTATTAGGAAGCTAACTTTGATAGAGTGGAGAAAGTTTATGTCCCTGTCAGACAATTATTTTGTCAGCAAGTAGGAGACAACAGCCTTAGCTTTCAATTCAGTGCATGTTTTTAACTTATATGGAATTTCTGAAATCTTGCAGCTTTTTCTGAAAAATCATTTCTTGTCTTTGTAGGTGATGTAATTGTTTTAATATTATGTATTAATGTTTGTTTCTTAATGTTGGCAGCTTAAAATACATATTTTTTCAGTATGCATATAATATGTTTTGGTTTTCAGATATTTAAGAAGTGACCTGAGAGAGAGAAAAACTCACTTCCTGTCTTCTAAGTGTCATGTCCTAGCCTCCTTCAGATGCTGACGTGTACATACATGCATAAGCAGACATCTGATTGTCAAATAGAAAAGAACTTTAGGGGTGGAAGTAAACAATAAAGCTCCAAATAGCTCCCATATCAGACTTTGGACTTCATTGCAATTGACCACATTTCAGTCCAGACCTCCTCTAGGAAATAAGTTTCTTGCACCCATTTTAGTCTAGATGAAGTGGTTAAATATATATTACTTTTACTTTTATAACACCTATGATAACTTAATTTTGTTGTGAGTTACACAGTGACAATAAAGATATTCTATTCTATGATGATTTACATTATTGTATTTAAGAAACATTTATTGAAATATTTTAGCAGTGGGTTATAAGTATGCAATTTGAAATCTGAGGTCATCTAAGTTTATGGGGAAAAAATCTTCCTTTCTTGAGCAACTTTGTTGTTTTCTAGCAATACCAATAATTGACTTGTGACAATTGCCCAGTGTCTCTGCTTACAAAAAGTACTGGCTCTGCAGTTTTAGAAGCAGCTTTTTAAAGTATAGTTATATTGCTTTAACAGTTCATATACCAATCACAATTTATCTAGAAGAATCTAATGGAACTTTATTATTAACAATGACAGCATATTTCTAATCATGTAGGATAGATTTTTAAATTTTAAGGAAAAGAGATGTTCATCAACCAGTAACCATTCTCTTCAATCTATATTAAACAGAAAAAGTCATCATTTGGCTTCATAGCTCTGTATAAAAAAGGGAAAATAAATTAGCCCAATACTTTAAAAACTCAATTGTTGAATACAGATAATTCACAAAAAGTAACATTCCAAATACCTGCTGTTGCAATGAACAGGTTCTTCCATCTTTTTTTTTTGGCACATGTGGAATTTAATGTATTTTGGATGCGTTTCTAATTTTCCTGATACTTACTTTCACACATATATTGAAATAGACAAATATAATTGGTACATAGTTTTGAGCACTTTGCAGTGACTTGATCAGCTTAATTAACAACTATGGCATAGTGAGGCTGACAGCTAATTTTCTATCCTTGGAGTATAAGAAAGCAGCAGGAACTTAAAGATGCTTCACAAATAAAAAGGTTTCCCCCTCAAACAAAACCAGCTGGGATTGTTCCAAACTTTTCAGCATCACAAATATAGCATCAACCAAGCTTTCTGTAATCTAACTTCTGGAGATGGGACAAAATACCGCTGTGGCTGAGTTTGAGGATGCCGATTTATATAGTGGTGTTTAAAAGTTTGTGAATCCTTTTGAATGTTCAATATTTCTGCATAAATATGACCCAAAACATGACCTGTTCTATACACAAGTCTTAAAACTATGTTTTTGTTGTTCACTACTTTTTAATTGCAGCTTTTGGTTCGATTACTGTTTTATGTATATAACTTACCTTCATATATAAAGTGCCAAAATGGCATACATTCACTGGCAGTGTCTTCTAATTTTAATATATAGAGCTAAAAGCTTACAATTTTTTTTGTTAAACAGATCTTATTAGCCAGGTTATAAAACCTTCCATAGTAAAAAGTTTTGCTAGTGTCTATAGTGTATCTCCTGGCTACTATCCATTGCAATGGATTTTAACTTCTGTCTTTGCTTATATAGTCTCTTATCTATTTGGAACCATATTTATTTCATTTATGTATGGATTTATATCCCATCTTAAATTATTTTGTATAACTTACAGTGGCATTATTTATTAAAATTGTTGGCTGCCCATTTCACCATGAAGTGAACATACTTCTTCCTATTTTTCTCACAACAACCCTGAGACAGGTTGGGCTGAGAGTAACTTGCCCAGTCACTCAGCCAGCTTTCACGCCTAAGGAGAGACTAGAACTCATGACCTCCTATTCTAATTTGGTGCCTTTACTAGATCAACTAGCTCTCAAAGATTTCCAAGTAACATATACTTGTTTCCAACCACCCCAGCAGACAATTTTTTCCCAAGACTTCAGAAACTGCCTGACAATCCTTACTGAGACCTAAAAAATATGACTTTTTAAGTGTGCTGTCTTTGATGAATAATATTCACTATCGCAAACAATTGAATAAAACACTGCCACCAAAATCAACAAACTTGAATTAGGTCTCCTTGTATATCCTTGAACTGCAGCCAGTGAATTTCATTATGAATTGGTCTCTTCCTTGATTTTTGCAAGAATGAGGGCAACAGAGCTAGCTATTTAAAAACTTAAATAATAAATGTTAATATATTAAAATCAATTATTACATTGTTTTACTGATATACCTGTGAATTTTAGTTGTTTGTTAGAGATTGACATACAGTTGTGCAGCTCTCACTTTGATACAATGCAGCACAAAAACTAATCTGGAAAGTCTGTTAAGAAGTATCTTGACAAAACTCCTTTATATCTTCCATCAGTTACTGATTATAGTTAGGCTGTGTCTTCAGCATTTCAACATCACTAAGAGAAGAGCAACGTAAGCAATTTTTATATTGGGAGCTGGGATGTAGAGCATGGTGCATTTTAGGATAAGTACTCATCACATGTTCTCTGAAATTAACAATATTACAAATTTTAATTTTATGCAGTTTTATGTGTATCCTATAACATGCTAATTAATCTCTTAAAAAATAGTGAATTCGTATCCAATGAATTACACAAAAATAATTCAAATACACTGCTTTGCTACAATAATGGAGGACCATGAAATTTGTTCCTCAGCAGTTAGTACAAGGGGAAAAGTTTTGATTTCTTGGAATATCAATGCTGCAGCCATTCTTTCCACTCAATGATTAATTGAAGTGAATGTTTTGTATGGCCTTTATGAGCATCACTTCGTTGGATCCAGAAAAAACTATGAAAAAGCTTTGAACTTGAGTGTCTTTCTCCCCAGCTTGACCCTTAATCTTCTAGAATCTAGATACTGAGACAGCTTACTGACAAGCTTTACTTGATCAGCCCATAGCTGAATTATGTAACTGGATATAATCAGTGTTCTGGTGATACCTAACTCAAGAAGTGGTGCATGACTTCACTCAATGGCTTCATATAGATGTGAAACAGAACAGGCAAGAGTCTACAGCCTTGTGTCATACCAGATACCAGGGGTGCCAGTTTCAAATTCAAATTCCCATCCCTCCAACATCAATTGGAACTGACAAAAACACCTAAGTATAGTGTCTCCCAAATCTAATCCCTACAGTCAGTCAGTAGGATACCATGGCTGATACTTATCTAAAACCACTAAGACCAAGAGCCAGCAAAATTATATTGCCCTCCTGGCTGCTCCATGGTTCATCCAAAAGCATGCCACTTTAGTCCTATATCCTGGCCTGAAACCTGTTTGAAAAGGGTTATCAGAATCCAGAACCTTTGAATCTGTAACTGAACCACTTTCTCAATAAGAAGAGACAGAGAAAAAGTTGTCTAGTGGGTGCAGTGATCGCTTCTTGAGGAAGGGACAAATCATCCCCTCCCTTAAAAGAAGTTGACATTACAAACAGTTATCCACTACCTCCTGGGAAGGGCATGAATCCCATTAACAAGTCGCAAGGAGCATGAATCTAATAAGCAAAGAATCAGATTAGCCATCCTGAAGATTCTACCCACTAACTTGGGAATAATAGGCACAAAATGCTTTTATTAATTATTTTTATCTGTTATAATAAAAACAATGAAATGAAAAACAATTGTAGGGTTAAATACATTAAAAATACAGCAAAATGATCTTTTTGCATTGGGTGCATTAAAAGAATGAAGAACTAAGGATGATCTACCACTTCCCTATCTTATTTGTGGTTTTCCAACAAGCTGGCTATTAGAGCAGGGGTCCCCAACCCCCAGTCCGTGGACTGGTACCGGGCCGTGGCATGCCAACAATTGGTCTGCACAAACAAGCAAAGCCCCATTCGCGGGATGCAGGCAGCACACAAAACCATGCCCCCTCCGGTCCGCGGAAAAACCTCTCTCCACGTAACCGGTCCCTGATGCCCAAAAGGGTGGGGACTTCTGTATTAGAGTAGAAGGATGGAAAAAAGAAAACCACTGAAATTATCCTGCAAAACCTTTTTTAGAAAATCAACCAGAAAGTCATTGAAACATACAATCACATGGCTGGCACTGCAGTACTTTATTTAAATACTACAACAGATGAAGTATCAAATCATATTTTTGATCAGGCAACGCATTAAGGAATAAAGTATGACTCAAGTGACTTATTCTTGCTACATTTATAGTTCATTCAAGAAGATTCTAATTTTGTCTTGAGTTTAGTTACAGCATCTACATCACCATGCAAGGATTAACAATTCTCAGCTCTTAATAAGAATTGAACCCCAAATTATATCCATAAATAACTATTAAAATGGACTGGAATCTTTTGCTACTATGAATAAATAATGGAGTACTGAATTTTCACATTAAAATTGTGGCTAATAAATACATTATTCATAGTGCCTTAGCAATCTTTGTGGCAAGACTTCTTCCAAACTGTTTCAGAAACATTTGAAAATTGGCTTGCCTACAGTATTGATATGAATAAGTTCAAGTCACTATTGACTGGTGTCAATGACACTGGCTAGAAATGTCTGGACACGCAATCTGTTTTTCATATTAATTCTCATGGCAACATGTGAACAATTAAGGAGATGCAAAATAAGTCAGTTCTAGGCAGAAATTAAATTTTAATTTAGATTACAAAAATCAACTGCTGAAATATTGGTCGCACTGTAAAGAATATAACAAGATATTATCTAATTAAAAATAATGATTAAAATCATTTTAAAGGCATAAAATATAGAACCAAAATGATTTCTAGCTGAATACAGCCCTTTCACATAAATACGTCTTGGTTTTTTTGGATTCAACCATATCATATATTTTATTTACTTTCTTCCCTCATAATGCACTGTAGTCAAAATATTCCAATACTGCACTTTTTTGTAAATTATATAAAAAATAAAAAGTTTGAAACATTGAAAATGATGATCACTTTTTAAAAATTACATTAAAAAATAGATTTTAAGATGACATTCCCTGGACTTTTTTACTCCATTCACTGAGATTCAGACTGAATGCTTTAAGGCAAGTTGTCAGGCTGGCATCATGATGATAACAAGATAGCAAAGTAGAGCTGAATAATTGTAAGAAGTCAGTGAACTGTCTTCTCATGTACACTAACAGAACCATCTTCCATGCCAAAGTAAACCCGCTCTGCCATACTGATGAAGAGACCTGTTTCCACCACTCCTAAAACAGAAAAGTTCAATTACTTTTAATTATTACTAAAATACTGCACATTAAATAATATTCATATCTTAATGGTATAAATCTGAGATGAAATATACTGAAAGCTTCAAAAATAAAACACGACATATTTCAGGGCAATATTTCTCAACCTCAACAACTAAGTTGTGTAGACTTCAACTCCCAGAATTCCAGGTCTTTGCATCTTGAAGTTGCTGAGGTTGAGAAGTATTGCACCAGGGAACTTCTTTTCTACTGCCTTGGATTGTTGAAGAGTGAGAAGGGGGAAGAGGAGTCAAGAAAATACATTTTCTCTTTTTCGATAAGGTTCATATTGAGATCATTTAGAAGCAAAAGCAAAGTTGACATTTACCCACCATCCCTTTTTTCTCCATATGTATCTCACTGATTTTTTCACAGAAAAAAAGAAGCAAAAGAAACAAGAACCGTAGCCTCAAACTGAGCAGTTGGAAAGATTTCTGATGTCTATTTGAAAATCACTTTGTATTAGTTATATGTATTAGTCCTATAGGATAAGCTGATTGAGGTTTTATGCAATGCAACATTCAAACAGTAGACCAAGCACTTTTATCAGAACCAGGTTCCCTTACTGCCCAAGTACTTATGAGCACCCATAAGGGATTATTTTATAGATAATTATCTAACTCATATTGTAAAAACTATACAACAGCTTTGCCCAATACCAATTAAGACTTCAGACATAAGCTGAGAAAATGAACAAAAAATGCTAAATTTTACATTGGTGACATGACTTATTTTCATGAAACAACACTGCCACCCACAGATGCAGTAATGTTCACAATTCCCTTAATAACATGCCTCGCATTTTTGGTTATAATTTGAAAAAAATCACCTTTTAGCTATCAGCTTGCTACAGGTTTTACAGAACTAAACCAAAAGAATAAATTTAATCTTTGAAAGTTTCAGTTTTGCTCCAATCTTAAGACATTGAACATATAAGGGTAATATACCTAATTGCTTTTGAAAGTACTACAATAATTCAGAGACCCAAAAATTAATCCTTTGCACTATTAAAACTAAATGGTATATGAAGACCACCTGGTATCATCTTGATTGCTATATTCATTTCATTCCAATTATGGACTTTATCAAATTTCCAGTCCAATAAAAAATTCCCGTTGTCTGTCACCACAGGACCCTACAAGCAAAAGTAAAAACATTATGCACAAGATCTTTTATTTTGAGCTATAAATCACACACATCTAAAGTGACCTGCACGTGAATATTTATCTAAAATTAACCTGCAAAAATCATACATAGATTTGTTACATACATAGTGTAACTCCTAGACAAAAAACAACAGAATGGAAGCAAATCACAGAACAAGAATACCTATCCTCTTTGGCTTATCAGAAAAACACAGTAGGAAGGGGCTCTGGAGGTCTTATAGTCCAACTCCCTGCTCAAGCAGGAGACTCTATACCATTCTGGACAATTGGCTATGCAATTTCTTCTTAAAAACTGCCAGTGATGGAGCACCCACAATTTCTGGAGGCAAGCCATTCCACTGGTTAATTGTTCTCACTGACAGGACATTTTCCTTAGTTCTAAGATAGTTTCCATCCATTGTTCCATCCATTGTTTCTTGTCCCGTCTTCAGGTACTTTGGAAATAGTTTGACCCCCTCTTCTTTGTGGCAGCCCCTCAAATATTGGAACGCTGCTATCATGTCACTCCTAATCCTTCTTTTCACAAGACTAGACATACCCAATTCCTGCAACTGTTCTTTGTATGTCCTTTCAGCACCAGAGAAATTGTTTATTTGTTCAGGCCTTTCAGCAGTTTTAGTTCTTACGTTTTGACTGTCATATTACTGCCTATTTATATTATAGTTTTATTTTATATTTATATTTTTTAATTATGTATGTTTTTATTTAGATTGTATTTTACTGTGTTTTACTGTAACCTTCCTAAAGAATTTGGCCATTGGAAAAATTAAACATTTCAAAAATAAAATAAAATATCTGAAGGGCACTCAGCTGGCATAAATTATTCCTAAACTAAAATTTTACTATAAGCTTGAACTTGGGGAAGCTGCAATAGGCTTTTGGTCCCTTAAGAAAATCAACTTTACTTTTTACAGTAGTGGCACTCCTGCATGTGACGTTTTGAAGAGAATACATTGCTTGTTAGGAGTACTACTGTTGCCCAGTTCTCTTGTTTTCATTTTCAAAATAGTCAGGATGCTATAATATCCCTTCCTGCAAATGGAAAGGAGGAGGGAAAGATTATCTTGGTCTGAGCTCTTTGAAATGTGCTAGTAGAAGCCAACTAGGAGCTGTACAGTATTTTAAAAGTCAATCCCAAGGTTTACAATAAGTGAAAAAACTGGAACAACAAATATATTAGTCCAGCTGATACGTGGTAAAACTCAATAAACAAAGATTTATGCAAGTAAAGCATAAGATTGGCCCATCTTGACCTCTGCAAAGCTAGTAATTTATTTATTTATTTTTTGTAATATATTTTATTGATTTTTTAAAACATAAATCACTTAATAATTCAGGGGTGTCAAACTGCCGGCCCGCGGGCCGGACGCATCACAAGGAAACCGCGCCCACCCCATTGCCGGCAATGGGGAAAAAGCTCCGATACATCGCGCGACGTCACGAGTTTGACATGTCTGTAATAATTGGTGAACAGTGTGTTGTCTGAGTTTACATTTGTAAAACAATCACTAACAACTGATTTCTATAATCCATAATCCACATAATGGTTTTAGTTGATTTCCTCTTTTCCCCAAACTATCCTCTTTTGCAAATATTGAGTTAATACAATTCTTATTGTTTTGATAGATAACAATTAAATATATAATTTTCCCAATATTCCTAAAAATAATAATCACATCGATATAATATTTCTTTTCTATCCAATCATTCTGGTTGCCTTATCATAGATCCTGTTACAGTCCTTATTTAAATTTGTTTCTCCCACAAAATTCTAAGTATTCTTACAGGTTAAGATTTTCTCAAAAATTAATTACATTTAAAAATTTAAGTCTATTTTTTCCATATGAATCATTTCAGTACTTTTACATTTCTTAAGGAATAGATCTCCTTCATGGATTACTGCCTTGTCGTGGCGAAGGGGCTTGCGTAACTCAATGAAGTTATGAGCTATGCCGTGCAGGGCCACCCAAGACGGACAGGTCATAGCAGAGAGTTCTGACAAAATGTGATCCACTGGAGAAAGAAATGGCAACCCACTCCAGTATCTTTGCCATGAAAACCCCATGGACAGTACTAAAAGGCAAAAAGATATGACGCTGGAAGATGAGCCCTTCAGGTCGGAAGGTGTCCAATATGCTACTGGGGAAGAGCAGAGGGCTAGTACTAGTAGCGCCAGAAAGAGTGAAGCGACTGGGCCAAAGCCGAAAGGACGCTTAGCTGTGGATGCATCTGGTGGTGAAAGGAAAGTCTGATGCTGTAAAGATTTTTTCTCCATAGGAACCTGGAACGTAAGATCCATGAATCAAGGCAACTGGACGTGGTCAAACAAGAGATGACAAGACTGAACATCGACATCTTAGGAATCAGCGAACTAAAATGGACAGGAATGGGTGAATTTAATTCAGAGGACCATCAGGTATACTACTGCAGGCAAGAATCCCTCAGAAGAAATGGAGTAGCCTTCATAGTCAATAAAAGAGTAGGAAAGCAATACTGGGATACAATCCCCAAAATGACAGAATGATCTCAGTGCGATCCAAGGCAAACCATTCAATATCACAGTAGTCCAAGTCTATGCCCCAACCACTGGTGCTGAAGAGGATGAAATTGACCGGTTCTATGAAGCCCTACAGCACCTTATAGAATTAACACCAAAAATGATGTCCTTATCATCATGGGGGATTGGAATGCTAAAGTAGGAAGCCAAAAGATAAACGGAATAACAGGCAAATTTGGCCTTGGAGTACAAAATGAAGCAGGGCACAGGCTGATAGAATTTGGTCAAGAGAATACGATGTTCATAGCAAACACTCTTTTCCAACAACCCAAGAGATGGCTCTACACATGGACATCACCAGACGGTCAACACAGAAATCAGATTGACTATGTGCTCTGCAGCCAAAGATGGAGAAGCTCTATACAGGTCAGTAAAAACAAAGCCTGGCAGCTGACTGTGGCTCAGATCATGAGCTTCTTCTTTGCAAATTTAGGCTTATTGAATACGTAGGGAAAAACAATAGGCCACTCAAGTATGAACTAAATCATATCCCTGATGAATAATACAGTAGAGGTGAACAAATGATTTAAGGATTAGATCTGATAAGACAGAGTGCCTGAGAACTATGGACGGAGTTCGCACATTGTACAAGAGGTAGCAACTAAAACCATCCAAGGAAAAAATACATGCAAGCAAGCATTTCTGAGTGAAGCTTTGCAAATAGCTGAGGAAAGAAGGGAAGCGAAAGGCAAGGGAGAAAGAGAAAGATACACCAAATTGAATGCAGAATTCCAGAGAATATCTAGAAGAGATAAGAATGCCTTCTTAAATGAACGGTGCAAAGAAATAGAAGAAAACAATAGAATAGGGAGAACCAGAGATCTCTTCAAGAAAATTGGAGATTTGAAGGGAATGTTTCATGCAAAGATGGGCATGATAAAGGACCAAAATGGCAGGGACCTAACAGAGGCAGAAGAGATTAAGAAGAGGTGGCAAAATTACACAGAAGAACTATACAAGAACCGAGCTTAGCATCCCTGATAACCACGATGGGGTGGTCACTGACCTCGAGCCAGACATCCTAGAATGTGAAGTGAAATGGGCCTTAGGAAAGCTGAGCAACAACAAAGCTAGTGGAGGTGACAGTATTCCAGCTGAGCTATTCAAAATCTTAAAAGACGATGCAGTAAAAGTGCTACACTCAATTTGCCAGCAAATTTGGAAAACTCAACAGTGGCCACAGGATTGGAAAAGGTCAGTTTACATTCCAATTCCAAGAAAGGCAATGCCAAAGAATGTTCAAACTATCGCACCATTGCACTCATTTCACATGCAAGTAAAGTTATGCTTAAAATCCTACAAGCTAGACTCCAGCAGTATGTGGATCGAGAACTTCCAGAAGTACAGGCAGGATTTCGAAGAGGCAGAGGAACTAGAGATCAAATTGCCAACATACGCTGGATTATGGAGAAAGCTAGGGAGTTCCAGAAAAACATCTACTTCTGCTTCATTGACTATGCTAAAGCCTTTGATTGTGTGGATCACAACAAATTGTGGCAAGTTCTTAAAGAGATGGGAGTACCAGACCATCTTATTTGTCTCTTGAGAAACCTATATGGGTCAAGAAGCAACAGTGAGAACTGGACACGGAACCACTGATTGGTTCAAAATTGGGAAGGAGTCCGGCAAGGCTGTATTCTGTCGCCCTGCCTATTTAACTTATATGCAGAGCACATCATGAGAAAGGCAGGGCTAGATGAATCAAAAGTTGGAATTAAGATTGCCGGGAGAAATATCAACAACCTAAGATATGCAGATGATACCACTCTAATGGCAGAAAGTGAAGAGGAACTAAAGAGCCTCTTGATGCGGGTGAAGAAGGAGAGTGCAAAAGTTGGCTTGAAACTCAACATTAAGAAAACCAAAATCATGGCATCCGGCCCTCTCAATTCCTGGCAAATAGATGGGAAGAAATGGAGGTAGTGACAGATTTTATCTTCCTGGGCTCTAAGATCACCACAGATGGGACTGCAGCCAAGAAATTAAAAGACGCTTGCTCCTGGGGAGGAAAGCTATGGCAAATTTAGACAGCATACTAAAAAGCAGAGACATCACCCTGCCAACAAAAGTACGTATAGTCAAGGCCATGGTTTTCCCAGTTGCAATGTATGGCTGTGAAAGTTGGACCATAAGAAAGGCTGAACGCAAAAAGAATTGAGGCCTTTGAACTATGGTGCTGGAGAAGACTCCTACGAGTCCCCTGGACTGCAAGACGATCAAACTGGTCAGTCCTAGAGGAGATCAACCCTGACTGCTCTTTAGAAGGCCATATCCTGAAGTTGAAACTCAAGTACTTTGGCCACCTAATGAGAAGGAAGGACTCACTGGAGAAGAGCCTAATGCTGGGAAAGATTGAGGGCAATAGAATAAGGGGACGACAGAGAATGAGGTGGCTGGATGGAGTCACTGAAGCAGTAGGAGTGAGCTTAAATGGACTCCAGAAGATGGTAGAGGACAGGAAGGCCTGGAGGAACGTTGTCCATGGGGTCGCGATGGGTCGGAAACGACTTCGCAACTAACAACAACAACAAGGAATAGATAAAACAGTGAAAAAAAAGGAGAGCAAGAGTAAAGAAACAAAAAATAGCATACTACTTAAAATATATATCCCTCCTAAGCTAATATATATTTGTTTCCAAGATTACTTATTCTTTTTAACCATAATTAAAAATATGTTTCATCTTTAAATATTCCATTTAATACATCTAGTCATCTAGTCCTTTAACTCTTATTCAAAACATTTTTATCCATTATAATTTTCTTAAATTCAATCACATTTAAATATCTAAAACATTTCCTTTATCTAAGCCATTTCAACTTTTTTATATTACTCATATCAAGAAATAGAATAAAAAGGGGGGGAAAGCATACTATATTATTTAGGGGATTCATCCCTCTTAAAATGACATATATATTCCAAATCTTTCCTATTTCTTTAACCATATTCAAACAAATGTTTCTTTTTTAAGTATTCTCTCTGGTAGGTCACATCATCTATTTTCTTGATTTCCACTTTGGTCTTTTTCCTTTCCTCAGCATCTTTCTTGCTCAATGTGTTTTGCTGAGTTGAAAGGTTTTTCCATATGTTCGTAAATGTTACTGTAGATATAAAAGGTAAATCAGATGAAGTGTCTTTGTACGGGGCTTCTGCCTTTCCATATTTGTTGAAAATCTTTTTCTTTCTCTCCGCTTCTCTTATCATTTCCTTTCTCTCTGATGTTCCTGACATCTCTACAGTCCATTTTATCCAATCTGTTTTCTTGTCCTTAGATTTATTTTGTAGTCTTAAGGGATAAGTTTTTTTTTCCAACTCTTGTGATTTTTTCCCCACTAGGATTAAATCATGTTTCCTTGTTTTGTTAAGTTCCATCTTTAAGTCTCTATTCTTAATTTTGTATCCATTTATCTGTTTTATCTGCTCCTTCTCTGTTGTTGTTTTCTGGGAATTTTTTGTTGTAGAGTTAACTTGGAAATAGATTGATTTATATTTTCAAAGTTATTTTGGATTTCTTTGTGGTTTAAAATCATTGTTGTTTGAATTAGTTGCAGTATACTATATATCTCCTCCTATGGAGTATTTATGTTTTCTTGATATGTTCTTTCTACATGTCTCTGATCCATGATGGCCAAGAATTTGAGTTTTTCTCTTCTTTTCTTTTCTCTGCAAATAGCTTTAGAGTCCCAATTAAATAGATATTTGTAATCCAAATAGTTCAAAAAAGATTTTTTTCCTGAAATTTATAATTCTCTTTGTCTACAGCCCAGATTATTGTCTTTTTTTTGTCACAGCTGTTCTTTGTTGTTAAAGCTTTGAAGGTCACAAACACAGATTAGCTTTTCCCAGGTTTTGCCAAGTCTTATATTAAAGTCATAGCTGTCGTAGTCTTCATCCACCACTAGGTGTCAGCATCTATTTGTTTTTCAATTTCCAAAATGAACAATTATCTTTAGAATGAAAGTCTTAACCATTCAACAATTTTAGATTTATCCAGATTTAAGTTTTAAATTTCAGGTTTTATATTTATTTCACTTCCATATATTTTGATCCTCCATAAAAAGATTAATTCGCCGCTTCCGTTAGTATAAGGGTGGGACGGAAATCCCCCTCCTTCCCTTTCGGAGGTATTTTGCTTCTTGGAGATCTTTTCCAGGAAATTACATATAGCACAGAAAAGAGAAGATCGAATTCCTCACCCAGTTTGAAGCACGCTGTTCACAGATGTGCTGGTTGGTACTTTTGGACTTTGGTTGCAAGTAGCTTGGGCTGGTCGATGAAGTACGGCCAGCCTTTCTCCTGTTGGGTTAGAAGGCTTTCCCCAAGTTGAACAGAACGGCCACCGCCGTTCCAGAATCGCTGGAACACCCTTTTTTCTTCGCCGCCTCTCCGGGGCGACTTAGACCCATTTAGGGTCCTCTGGCAGGGTGAAATTAGCCGCGGGGATGCGGAGAATCTGCAAGCCGGCGACCAGTCACTACCGTGCAAAACCGGAAATTCTAAAGCTAATCATTTATTAATAGCAAAGGTTTACCTGTCCACCCACTCTGAAAAGGAAAGAATTAGTGTTTCTATACACCAATACCATACAGATTATGAACTTCTTAACTATACATACAGCTTTATTGACAGCCATCCTCAACTCTGTAACACCTCCAAATTTATTGGTCAGAAGCTTAATGATTGGCACATAGGCCATTGGAATAACTTCAATAGGAATCCCCTTCTTCCACTGTTCTCCAAGGGTTTTAGACTTTTTTCTACAAGAATATGTGTTAAAAGAAGATGTACATTAATATTATGATAGTAATAACAGCAGGAATCTGCAAACAAACTTCAACTTGCTGGGATATCCTGACTTTACTTTTGAAAGCCAGAACACATTGCCTTTAAACAATACCAACAAACAGAAAGGCACATGCTCAAGAGATAATTTCAGATTTGTGTGTGTGACTATCTAGGACAATGATGATTATAACCAACATCTGAGCTGTTTTGAGAGGATGAGCAATTCATTATATAGCAGCGTGTTCAGGAAACACAGAGGACTAAGCAAGACAACACTATGTCAGCATGAGAACATTTTACATGTGTATGTTTTTATATTGACAATATTAATATAGTCCTTGACTTACGACCACTCATTTAGCGACCACCTGAAATTCCGATGGCACTTCCAATATACAACCAATCCTTGCACTTACAACTATTGCAGGATGTTTGTGGTCATCTGAACCAAATCCAGGCACTTGGCAACTATCTCTCACAACTGTTGCAGCATCCTGCACTCATCTGATTGCCATTTGTGATCTTCCCACATGGCTTCCAAAAAGCAAAGTCAATGGGGAAGCCGAAAGGGAAAGTCACTTGATGTCTCGCTTAATGACCGTGACAAAAAAGATTGTAAAGTTACGTGATGCCTCACTTAATAACTGCACTTAACAATTTTCCAGTCCGATTGTGATTGTTAAGTTGAGGACTACCTGTAAATGAGATATATAATATATATATATATTTGTGAAGTTACACATAAGCTCAAGTGTTTTTATTTTACAGAGACCACCAGGAAATAGGATATAGGAACCCGTATCTATCCAGACAAGTTTGACATGGCCTAATTGAGAAGAAAACCAATGGAGTACTGCCACCTGGTGATTATAGAAAGTAAAAATACCACACCGGATATACCCTATGTAAAAAAAGAGAATCTTGCATCCAATTCTTGTTAAAACTTCATACATGGGGACATGACATAATGCAACATTTCAACCCCTAACAGCTTAAGTAAAACTAGACTGGATATATCACTCTGATATAAATTTATATGAAAACCTGCTATGAACCCTTTCTGCAGCTTCTTAAAGGTGACACCACAACAAGGAATGCTAAGTCATTTTACCTGTAATCAGCAATAACTATGAAGCTTTTTGCACAACCAGCTACTATCTTCTCCTGCGTCAGGCAACCCCTGAAGAATAAAAGAACATCTTTCAAGCTCACACAAACTAATCAGTAAGTTAATACCAAATTTAAATCTAAGCATATTTATTTTCCTTTACCCACAAGTCATATTAATTCATCATAGTATTCATAAAAAATGAGATCATCATCGCTGTTACCAAATAAAGCCCCGAATCCTAACAGAGGAACTGTTTAGCATTTAGGTTGAAAAAAAAATTGTCCTCCCAGCCACCTAAACTCTTGAACTAGGCATCACGAATTTTACGAATTTTCATCGCCGTGGACAAATATGGTCAATTTTTGAAAAAAGCATCCAACACCATTTTTAACAATGAAATAAAACCCCAAATCTTGACACAGGCTTTTAGCATTTAAGTTGAAAAAAAAATTGTCCTACTGGCCTTTTACATCTCTGAACCAGGTATCATGAATTTTACGAATTTTCGTCGCTGTGGACGAAATATGGTCAATTTTTGAAATATAACAGGATTAGTACATACACATACCCTGTCCAAATAGCTGGCCTCAGTAAAAAAAAACACTATTTACAAACATAAAAACATTTTTGCACTTAAATTCTGCTGAAGTCAATAGAAGTTACTGAGCTATGGACATGTGACAGACATATTTCTATAATATGTGATCCTTTCCCTACATTTACTCTAATTCTTAAACCCATTATTAAAGTCGAACACTGAAAATTGTGTGGGATACAGTTTTTTCTTCCTAAAATAAAATCCATGCAAATATTTCTGTAAATCTCTCATTTTAAAACAAAATAATATTCAATGCTACTTTCCATCCTATAGCAGCTGAAAAAATGCTTTGAATTTCTGCTACTTGATAGATATCATTTTAGAACTTTGCAAATATCAGAACAAAAACAGAGACATTTGCAGAAGTGTTATGGGGAGGTGGCAAAACTAGGTTGCATTTTCCAACTATCTGTCTTGTTTCTAAATCTGCAGGAATGAATTCTAATCACACAATGTCAACACACACTGAAATCCGTCGGTTTTGATGTCTGCCTCATTTCAGAAAAGATTTGGTCACACAGACCAGGGTATGCCCTGGGATAAGATAATTTCCTTGGATCATCTTGCTCATTCTTTCAATAATGCAGGTAAGAGCCCCAATTCAGCCGTAGAACATTTAGTCCTTACAACAGTCCTTACATTAATATTTCCCAACCTGTTTGACTTATATAGTCTTCTATATAGTCCTCAAGCAAATATTACTGTTTACCTTCAGCAATTTAATAATGAGACATTAACTTATAAAGCTACAAATTTTATCTTTCAGATCAAAACCAATATATACTACTAGAGAGCCACTCACATATTTTATCTGGTTGATTATCAATGAATACAAAAATAGAAATTATTCTTACCCTCCTCCTTTGATGAGACTGAGGTCTGAGTCAACTTCATCAGCTCCATCAATAGCAACATTCAACTACATAAAAAAGAAAAATTTGTAATACATACACAAAACACTTCTACTATGAGGAAAGTAGGCCTGTGCAGATCTTTCAATAAGGCAGCCCTTTAGATCTACTTGTCAAAGGTAAAAAAATAAAGTGACTGCTTTAAAAGTCTTCTGGCTGTGTCATTCAATCAATTAGTCAATAAAATAAGTTTATTCATCCTATATAGCTGCCCATCTCATTTTCACATTACTCTAGGTGGCTTAAATAAAAAACTAAAATACACAAAATACACAATACAAAAAAAAATAGAAACACATAGCAGCGAGGCATAATCTTGTTGAATGATTTGCCAGACCTAAAAGAAAGTAATTCCAGAGTATTAGCTACACCAACTGAGAACCAGGCTTAGTAACATCTAACAGGAATGGTAAAAGCAGGAGAAGTATTATGGCAGGGAACAACATGAAAACAATAGGTTCCAGGGAGTCTTCCCAGTAAGTTTTTTTTTACAAAGGTACATTGTAAAATTGTTACATTGGTATTCTGTGAGTTTCACATGTCTGGTTGGAAAGAGTTGACATCCATGAAAAGTTTCCAATGAGGACCTTATCCATCTTATCATATGCTATGACTACAATTCCTAGAATATCCAGCTAAGGGCCAAAGGGCAATTCTGGGAATTATATGTCTGGAGGGCACCCCAATTAAGATGACCACAATACACAAACTGTCCTCCGGGTACTCTAAGTCAGGGCTTTTCAACCTTTTCATCCATTGTACCACTTTTAGGATAAGGCAACATCCGAGTACCACCACTCGCCCAGCAAGGTGTCAAAAACCTGACCCCCCAAAAGGAAAAAAACGATAAAGTACAGGTAGTCCTCGACTTACAACAATTCGCTTAGTGACTGTTCAAAGTTACAATGGCACCGAAAAAAGTGACTTATAACCATTTTTCACACTTATGACTGTTGCAGCATCCCCAGGGTCATGTGATTTACATTCAGATGCTTGGCAACTGATTCATACTTATGACATTCACAGTGTCCCAGGGTCATGTGATCACCTTTTGCACAAAGTCAATGGCGGGGGGAGGGCAGCTCATCACTCAGGTTGCAGGATGCCTGTGTGGGGGGAATCCATGGGTCTCTGGTGGAGGGGAATGGGACTGGGGTGGGTGCCCTCCTTCCCTCCCTCTCCCATTGTCCCTTCCTTCCTTCCTTCTTTCCTTCCTTTCTTCCCTCCTTCTTTGTCCCTTCCTCTTCCCTCCCTCCCTTCCATTGTCCATCCCTCCCTCCCTCAAGTTGCAGGGTGCCTGTGTGTGGAGAATCCATGGGTTTCTGGTGGAGGGGGGTGGGACTGGGGTGGGTGCCTTCCTTCCCTCCCTCTCTCCCATTGTCCTCCTTCCTTCCTTCCCTCCCTCTTTGTCCCTTCCTCCTTCCCTCCCTTCCATTGTCCATCCCTCCCTCCCTCAGGTTGCAGGGTGCCTGTGGGGGGGGGGAATCCATGGGTCTCTGGTGGAGGGGAGTGGGACTGGGGTGGGTGACTTCCTTCCCTCCCTCTCTCCCATTGTCCTCCTTCCTTTCCTTCCCTCCTCTTTGTCCCTTCCTCCTTCCTTCCTTTCCTCCCTCCCTCCCTCAGGTTTCAGGGTGCCCTGTGGGGGGGGGGAATCCATGGGTCTCTGGTGGAGGGGAGTGGGACTGGGGGGTGCCCTTCCTTCCCTCCCTCTCTCCCATTGTTCCCCTCCTTCCTTCCCTCTCTGTCCCTTCCTCCTTCCCTCCCTTCATTGTCCATCCCTCCTCTCCTCAGGTTGCGGGTGCCTGTGGGGGGAATCCATGGGTCTCTGTGGAGGGGGTGGACTGGGGTGGTGCCTGCTCCATCCTTCGTCCATCTCTCCCATTGTTCCTTCCTTCTTCCCTCTTTGTCCCTTCCTCCTTCCCTCCCTTCCATTGTCCATCCCTCCCTCCCTCAGGTTGCAGGGTGCCTGTGGGGGGGAATCCATGGGTCTCTGGTGGAGGGGGTGGGACTGGGGTGGGTGCCTTCCTTCCCTCCCTCTCTCCCATTGTTCCTTCCTTCCTTCCCTCTTTGTTCCTTCCTCCTTCCCTCCCTCCCTTCCATTGTCCTTTCTCCCTCTCATTGTCCTTCCCTCCCTCCCTCCCTCCATCACTCAGTTTTAATTTCTTCGATGGTGGTTCCTCTGCTGAATCACTTTCCTTTTGCGGTCGCGCTCGGTGCAGCCAGGAGCCCAGCACACCCGCCATTCTTCCGCAGGGGGAGGAGAGCGCAGGCAGCGGAGGAGCGCATGGGGCGGGGAAAGAGCCGCGGCTGCCAGACTCCCTCTGGTGCGTTGCGCACAGCCGCAGCCGGAGAAAAGCAGCGAGCGGGGAAGCGGCTCATTCATTGCTGCAGCCAGCCCCGAGGAAGAGCCGGCACAACCCTCAGGCGAATCCCACCTGGCTACATTCTTTGCGGCCGAAAGAAGGGCTTTGATCCCGCTTCCCCTTCGCTCTGGCCGGGTCCGTGAATGCCAGATCTAACCCCAGGACGGTTCGAAAGGCCAGCAGGCAGGCTGGGGGTTTTGGGGTGGAGACGTGTGAGTCTTCCTCCATCTTCTTGAATCTGGCTTTGATCCTGCTTCCCCTTCGCTCCGGCTGGGTCCGTGAATGCCAGATTCAAGAAGACGGAGGAAGGCTCACATGTCTCCACCCCAAAACCCCCAGCCAGCCAGGCTGGCCTTCGCTTCCCTTTCGCTCCGGCCGGGTCCGTGAATGCCAGAAGAAGCGAAGAAGCGCCGATCAGCTGGAAAGCGGGCTGATCCTGGCGCTTCCCGAGCCCCCACAGCCCCGAAGAAGCGCCGATCAGCTGGAAAGCGGGCTGATCCTGGCGCTTCCCCTGAGCCCTCGCCTCCCCCAAGCATTTTTTTACTCACCTGCTTTCAGCTGCACTCCCTTTCTCCTTTTGCTTCTCTGCCTTCATTTGCTTCTCTGCCTTCGCCACGTGTTTGTGGCTAAAAAAGAAAAAAAAGTTCCATGAGACTTTCTAACTTCTCGCGAGAAGTTAGAAAGTCTCATGGAACTTTTGCTGCTGAAAGCAGATGAGTAAAAAAACGCTTGGGGAAGGTGAGGGCATCAGGGGGGCGGGGGGGACCCACGCAATGCGTCACGCAGCTCCAGCGGAATCTCCACTGAAGACTGCTTGAGGCCGCCTGCCGCCCCCAAGGCCGCCGCCAATCAGCTAGAGCTGCGCGCTTTGATCCTGAGCTCTCAGTAGGACCCAGGCAACGTGCAGTTCCAGCTGACTTTGCCACTAGCCTGTGCGGTGCTGCTGCCGCTTCACCTCATCCACTTTTACACTTTTTTTTACATTTTTTTTCAACCCATCCTACGTGTACCACCAGCCAGGTTTTGCATACCACTGGTGGTATGCGTACCACGGGTTGAAAAGCCATGCTCTAAGTCATCAACATAGAAACAGATATACCCATCACACTATTCCCTTTTGAAATAAGCAACATTAGCAAAGCATGAAAAAGAGTTAATAGTAATACACAAAGTAAACCAAATATTAGAGATTTTTTTAAACAATATCTATTTAGTTTACATAACAACATTCATTGTAACTTTCTATCCTAGCAAACCATCCATGCTTCTATTACATTCTTATATCAAATCATCTGTTGGAAATGATGTTTCTGAGTATCTTAGGAAGATTTAGAATTTATTTACTGTTCAAGCCTTGCTCAGTTTCTGGTCATCCAAGATGAGCAAAATAGAAGATGGGTTGAACACTTCCAGGAAACTCTTAATTAGCCAAACCCGCTCTCTATATACAATTTTAATGAAGAGTGTGCCCTATAAGAGCTTCAGGTGAATACTGATGAAATTACAATTGAAGAAATAAAAATGGTGATTAAAAGCCTTAAAACCAATGAGAGAACTGGCTTAGATGAGATAACCTCAAAGATCTTAAAACCAGGTTGTGGTGAAAGAAATGGTAACATTGTTTGATAAATATTGGCAAAGTGGTGTAGTTCCAGAGGACTGGTGAAAATTGTATTAAGCAGATCAAAGGAGACATTAAGACAAAAACATTTCTAAATCTGTGGCATAGAATTGATGTAAAAATGAACATGACATCAAAATATATAGAGAAAGTGTACACACACACACACACAATGCCAATTATCACTTCTATTTATTGGCAATTCCTTATTGGTTGGATATGACTATTATGATGAACCAGATTCTTTGGGGGGGGGGGGGAATTAGCGATCAACTATATCAATGTTTTGTTAAATTATATTCTGAATGTTTGGAATTATTCATTTATGAAAATCTTTGAATAAATTGTGGCTGAATTAAAGCCATTAGGGCGATAATGTACTCCCAAAAGATATTTATGTACAAAGTTGTAAATGTTGGTTGAGCTATGGTGTGGGGGGAAACAAGTCACCTTTGAATTGACACAAGAGTCAAGGTTTTAAATAATCTGTTACTTTCTTTCATGTTGATGATTAAATGCACGTTAAAATCACCAAAAAGCATTAATTGAGAACTGGATAATGGGACAAAGTGTCTAAGAATAATCCAACCAACTTACCTCAGGATGTCTGTCTAAGTCACTTAAGGTCAAGCCATTCTGCAGAATCAATTGACGCGCCTACAGGGAAATAAAAGGCAATATTATTTCTCAATATTGATATATGTTTGGAATGTTATTTTTATTCCTATTTTAAAAATGTTTTATTGTTTGTATCTTGTCATAGTCTACAGCTAATAAAGAGATTCACTCATATTATAGAATCAAAGCCAATAAAAACTGCATATATAGGCAAGGGAACACACATATGCACTAGTTTCCATGAAGAAATAGATTCCTGGGGCAATTACAGTCAATAATCATTGACTTCTCCTAAATTTTAAGTCCTTCAAAGATCCATTCATACATAGATTGATTTGTGTGTGATCTATCTGATGTTTGAGATTGGGAGACAGAAATGGTAAATGCTGATACAAGAGCCCAGCAACCTCTCTTAATATTTTCAATTAAGTTTGATTAAGGCCTCCAACTGTGGGCACCTTCTCTTCAGCATTCTAGAAATTTTCCTTCCTGACTCACTGCAGACCCAGTAAAGTTAAGGGGAAAGGGAATGTACTATAAGAGTGTATAAATGACAGTGAGCGCTAAGGACAAAAAAAGTAGGTGGATGGAATGGCTAGACAAGACTTAGATAGGTCTACTCAAAAGTCAGTCCCCATGAATTCAATGCAACTTAGAAATCTGAACCGGAATTTCCAAGATAAGAACAGCAAGTGATCTACTAATAGTCAATAAATTGTTAAAAGGAAGAATTTACCTGAAAAGAGGTAGGTATACAAACTACGTTGAGATTCTCTTTTTTGACCCTCTCAGCTGTAGGAGAAAAATTATTGGGTTTACTAAAGATGTAAACCATTAACAACAATCCATATTAATAGATCTCTGCTGAAATGTCTCCATTTAAAAAATGCTCCGTACTAGGCTTTATTTATTTATTTATTTATATCTTGCTATATTGGCTACATCAGACAAGATGAATAGCCCTAGTCAACAGCTGGAATAATGAGGAACATACACAAAGCACTTTCAAACAAATACTGAGGCAATATCAGGTTCTTTGAGATACAGAGAGACCTGCTGAATTTTAAATAGCAGCAAGAGTACCGATTATAATGTACATTTTCTCATTCTCTCTCTCTCTCTCTCACACACACACACACACACACACACACACACACACACACACACACGTCTTCAGCTAAACTGCCAGGCACAAAGTAGAATCCACTATGTCTGGTAGCTGTAGTTGGAACTGAGGATTTCTGTGGGCTCAGACCCAACCTCCTTTGCTTGCTTCAGATGATTCTTCTCTTTTGATTCCTTAAGGGACCATTTCCTTCTCACCTATGGTACCTCCCCAAAGGGGAGATTCCAGAGATAAGATTCCAGGTGTTTGTCCTCTGATGTCCCTGCCTCACACTGTAATTGGCCCTACTAATCTTATCTATAGGAGAAACCTCAAAATAGCTTTATTTCGGTGTATCTTTGAGCCCTGGGGTGTCTGTGCCCATATCTGGTTTCCTCTTTCTTGTTTCTATTAATTTTGTTCTTATTGCTGAGTGTTGTAAGGGATCCATTGTTAAATAAATAAAACAATGATAATGGGGAAAGTTATCTAATGTAATCATAAAGACAACATAAGTGGAAATTATTATTTAACTCTTATAATCAGAAACCACCCAAAAAAGCTGAAGTAAACTTTTTCCTTATACTTAGAAATAGTTTTTCAATTATCAATGTGACATTTTGTCAAAATTAATACTGATGAAATATTTTAACAGGTGGTTTGTTACCTGGGCCTTCTATTCCTGTAAATTCCTACTACAGATAGTGCTTGGGATATGACAGCAATTAGGACTGGCATTGCCAATGTTAGCATGCAGTCATAAAATGTGATGTCATATGTCCACATCATTGGGAGTCTCAGGTAAGGAGTGTCTGGGTGCCACGGGCAGGGGAGACCAGGGAAGGCCCTGTGCAGGCTGCATAGTCATGGGAGGCCATTTTAAGAGGAATTTGGATTGCATTTCACTGTTCTCAGAAATTCACACAACATTTGATCATTCTCAGTGCCTACATTGGTAGAAAATAGCAATTGTCACCTATAATTTTGTAGAAAAGGGGCCTTATCTTGTATTATCCAGTAATATGTCCAAAGCCCTTCTAATAGACTGCAGAAACTAATAACAATCATTCAATTAATGTTGGTTAATTAAAATTTTTGAAATGAAAAATTTCTCCAATAGTCCTGTAAGTTAATGTAGTGACAGCCATCACATCACTGCCTCAAAGTTTATGTAGTCCTCAATGTATAAGTCAGGGGTTTTCAAACTTGGCCCTTTTATGACTTGTGGACTTCAACTCCCAGAATTCCTCAGCCAGCGTGCCTGGCTGAGGAATTCTGGGAGTTGAAGTCCACAAGTCATAAAAGGGCCAAGTTTGAAGACCCCTGATATAAATTAATAGCAGCCTGACTATTACAGTTGTATGCCATAATGTTTATAAAATGGGTCAGTAATGTCATTGACCCTATTTTATGATTTTTATTTTTGTGGTTACTAAACCGCCACTGCTGTCTAAATGCAGTTTTCCTGAAAACAGGAAATGCTGGATTTCAGCAAAACATATCATAAAATAATTACATGACCACAGGACACTGCTAAGGGCTGTAAATGGGACTGTGTTGATGAGTGTCCAAAGTCTGGTCACGAGAACTGCAAAGGAGGAATCCATCCATCCATTGGAACTCTTGAATCTGGTCATAATTCAGATCAGTTGTTAACTTCAGTCACTAAGCAACCAGTTTTAAGTCAAGGACTACCTGTACATTTAAAGTACAGTATTATACAACTGAAGAGTAACAATTACTCTAAAACCTATAACAATTTGGAGACTTGTTTTTGTGTACATAAAAGAATTAATGGCAAATGGAGCCCAGAATTTTTCATTTCAGTTTGTATCATGTGTAGGAATCGATTGATACATAACTTAAAAAGATTTTTAGTGTTTCTAGAATTCAATCTGGCTTTTGTTTACTGTAGTATTAGATGGAAGATGGAAATCAATTTAATAAAGTATAAATAAGCTCTGTAAAGGAAAGTTTACTATTCTGGGACCATCTTGAAGAATTCCTTCAAAGCAGATACTTCAACTGTTTTACTCTGCAGAACAATAAATACTTATGGCAAAAAAAAGAGTAATAGTAATACATACCTAATTTATGTACAGCATGAACAATTGTAGATCCACTTCCAATTCCAAGGACATGATTAGTCTACAAAGAAGCATAAATATTTGCTTTTGTAAATCAACATAGAAATTGTACTGAACAGCATAATGACATACTTCTTTCTTTTAAGCAGTTATAGTCTGGCTTCTACGAGACAAAAACATGTTTCATATAGGCAATTAAAACAAGAGTTGTTCAGTATAAAAACCTAATTCTTCTTCTGTGAACATTTAGGAGGCCAAAAAATGACTAAACACCAAACCCCAATTTCTCTAAAGTAAAATAATATCTATACAGTTGATAAATGTAATTGGCTACTAGTTAACCTTATATATCTAGTTTGTCTAACTGTACCACATCAATTTCAAGCAACCGCTTTTCATAACTGTGCTTTGTGCATTAAAAATAATGTGTTGCCTGAAAAGCCAACATGTGAAGAGTTGATCAGTAACTTAGTATTCAGTAAGTATCCACAGAGTGAAATAAATAAAGTATTTTATTTGCAAGGATAGTAACGCAAATTACAACGCCAGACAGATCTACCGATCATTTAGAACAAATGGAACCATCTAACTAATATGGGTCAAAATCTTTCAGATGACTATGAACTACAAATTAAAGCAAATCCAATTCCAATGGTGAAAGTACTCCTGAGGATCACAGCGTAGGACAAGCTCTTTGCCACTGATCTGTTCAGAAGTCTTCATCCAACTTCAGAACAAGTGACAGTTTCGGCACCCATAAAATCTGTAAATCAGCTCACATTTTTGTCATGAAGAAAATTAATTGCGTTCGTCTATAAATGTCAGAATACAATTTTTATAACACCTAAAAACATTTGGTAAAAGCAACAGTTCCAAAAATAATAGTGAAGGAATGTACTTCCTTGCAAAATTAACTCCCTACCTGCACGTGATTGTTTACAGCAGCCCAGGCGGCCAGCTTTTTGGCTTCTTCGGTCATATTCTTGCTCCCGTGGCTGCTGCTCAACAGCCTCGGGTTTAGCCAGCGCTTTTTCCCCAGAACTCTCGATTCGATTCTTCCTTCCGCTAACAGCGTCCTGTAGAGAAAAGTGAGAAGCTCCGTACTGTGCCGCATGACGCTGACCCCGCCCGGTCGCCGCCTCTCTCTCTCCGCCTTGGGCTGCTGCACCTTGGCTCTTGTGATTGCCTCGAACCACCACCACTCCGGGACATTTCACGATTCAGGATGCCTCACAAACACTTACTTAGGCGCACGTGAGATTTAGACTACCACTTGCAGATTTGAGCGCACGTAGTAGTGCATGAGACCCCCCCCCCTCCTCCCCAAACGACTGCTGCATCCCGGCATTCAGCTGTTTTGAACGCACTTTTTTTTTAATCTTTCTGGTAATAGGAGCAGGTGTATTTTAGTCACAATGAGTATCAGCTATTACACGGTTAATCATTTATTCACACAATAAGGTATTTATGCACTTTTTAAATACCTTTTTGCCAGATATTAATATCAAACGCTTCACGTCTGACATCTCTTAAGATTAAATATCCTCAGTAATTGGGGTTCGAGTAGATCTCTGCATCTTGTGCAAATCTTATCTTTTAAACTCTTTTCTCTTTGGTTACGATTTCTGTGATCGGAAATTATTTCTATAAGGAGAAAAATTGCTGTACACATATGGTCTATATGGACAGAATTTTCTTTCAAATTGAAGGGGGGACTGAATTTCCATAAATGAAATGGAATTGAATGAAAAAATGTCCTTTAAATACACAAGAATATAAATTCATGTGGCCTCTAGAAGTCGACAGCGACTTGATGGCACATAATTTGTATTCCCTTCTCATATTAGTTCTGGAGTAATCTATTGCATTGCCACTCTTAACATATAACTTTTTTTGCAAACGAATGTACATTTCATATGGCCAAATTACGGGGTGCTGTTATTTCTTGATCCTTTTTTGAGGACTGCATAATTATCTCATGTTTATTCATCAGATACTGCGTGTAGAAAGTTTTTAACCATGGGAGCGGAATGCATCACTAGAGATAAAGGCCATCACTGTTGCTATGATTCAAATCGCAGGCAGCAAGGTTGTTTTTAACCTCTTAAGGTGTTTCGGTCCTTCATGGGTGCAAATTCAATCCAGTCACCTCTATAAAAAACGTTAGACTCGGCATTTGGAAGAGCGTCATAGTCCTAACACTGGATGGAACCACTGTAGGCAGTAATTGAGGGGTCAGGGTTCCCCATATGAAGACCCCCTTGCAAATAAACCCAAAAAGCAACTAAAACTAGGGCATCTGTTAAATAAACGTAGTTCTCTCCACTTCTTCAGTGAACAAAGTTTTAATTGCAGGAAACCATCAGCATTTAAATATATTCCCTGGGAATTTCTCAACTCGTTCCGTTGTGCGTCCAAATCAGGTTTGGTTGTCCTCAGACCCACTTTCCTATGTAGAATTAGAATTTCTATAAACAGAAATAAATGAACATTCCTTATTTCGTCCCGGTCAGAAATGAAAGAACTGTTAAATGCTATGTCGAGGACATTTTTACCTTCTGTAACCCCATGCGGTTTAACAGCCGCGGCTTCTTTAAAGCATTCCCTCCCCCAGCCCTCCGCTCTGGAGAATACCATCAACACTCAAAATCGGCCACGTAGGAAGCATCGGCCTTGCCCAATCAAGAGGGGAAGGAAAAGAGAAACAGCCAATCCCTGCACTCCACCAGCTATCTCCACGTTCTCCAATCAAGAGCGGAAGTTAATCACAAAAGTAGTGTTGCTGTTTAATCCAATCATGGAAACCTTGGAGACACGAACCTTTTTATTGGTGGGCAAAAGCCAAAAAGCATCATTTTCATTGGTTCTGTTTACATGCATTCTATCATGTGATCATCCCTTTTCTTTTATAGAGAAAGCAACCTCTCCAAAGTCTGGATACATAAAATCGCAAAAACATATTACCAAAGTCAAGCAAGCTAGGTTGTGTACAAGTGCGCCGTTACGTGGCTATCAAGGGGCAGGATTGGTAAACTATAAGCAAGTTAGGTTGCAGTTTGCGCGTGCGTACTTGAAATCTCTGTCTGCTGAGGAAAGGAGATTGAATCTTCCTCGGTGGCCGTTGGAAGGAGCTGCGTGGAGCCAAATAGGAGTTTATGCCATAACGACCTCTTTGGGGGGAGTGGAGGGAGGGCCCCTCCATGCCAGGGCCGCGAGGCCCAAGCGTTCGGCCTGCTCCTTCCGCAGCCACCCGCTCTAACGTCGCCGCCCTGGTGCTCCTCTGGATTTTTTTGCCGCTCTGCGTCTCCCTGAGGGAGGCGGCGGCGTTTTCGGAGGGTGATGGCCAGCCCGGATTAGGACTCGGTGGCGCTGCAGCTGCGGCGCTTCCTGTAGTAGGTGACGTGATTGTGGAGGACGATGAGGCCAGTGGCGTGGCCCAGGCCGCATCCTCCGGAGAACAGGAGGAAGAAGCAGTGGAAGCTCCCACCCGAAGCGGTAGTTTCAGGTGAGGTGGAAAACAATGGGGGTGTCTTTTATAGGTTGCTGTATCTTGTTCTGCGGCTCCCTCTAGTCTGCCTTTCCCAACCAGTTGCTTTCTAATGCGGAATCTATAATTCTCCAAATCTCAAATCGGGAAGCTTGTCGTGTTGGCTCAGAAGTGTGGGAGGTGTTGCCAACAATCAATATTTTCGGACCACCAGGGTCTTTCTCTAGATATGCAAATGTTTTGCACGATATCCAAAACTAGCATCACAGTACAGGATTTGCAGTAAGTAAATTGCCTTTTGAGCTGCTCCTTAAATCATTTAACACTCATATAGGTGCATTATGTCTATTTCTTCCTCTTTCATACGGTACAAATTATGTAAGCAGTATATTGTCTATACATAGCGAAAATGGGAATGGAATGCATTTTTATTTGCTGTTTTACTCTTTATTCACTTTTTATTCAAAAGAACTGCTTTCCTATATGTCAAACTTAAGTGTTTTTCTTACTATTGGTCAGCTGTTTTGGATATGCAGGCTAGCAGGTAGAAATGTGCTGTGGGTAATAATTGCAAGGATGTGATTTGCAGTGCATGAAATTTCCTGTTTCCTGAGATTTTATAATTTCCTTCCTTCCTTCCATCCATAAGCATTTGATCACCCAAGTGCCAATTTAGATGAAAGGATCTGCACCTATTATACAAGACTCTGGATCGAAACAGGAATTTATTCTTACTATCATGTGAAAAATTATTTTGGAGCAACAACCATTAAAATGATAATTTGGTAACATTAAAAAATGGGTTTTATGCTTATTCGTGCTGCTATCTGCAAGAACTGAAACAGTTTTTGGTAAATAATCTTATTGAAACAGAATATTGCTTCACTGAGATCAGAATAGTCAACTGGTAGTGATTCTTCATCAAATCTCCCTGGAGGTATCAGAATTTTTTTTAACTTCAAAGCTGCCTGCAAGCTTCAAAATCTATTATCATTTGCCATGCTCACTGGGACTGATAGAGCTGAAATGCTGAAGTTTCTAAGTTGCCAAATGTTTATTTATGGGAACATTTAAAAATATAATTCCATGGAGCAAAAGTTTTGTTTAAATGGCTTTCCCCCTAAATAAAATTTGTAACAAAATTCACAGGCTGAGTAATATTTTGATATAATTACACGTCTAATATTTTGTGATTAGAGATAGCCTATTAATTGATTTCCATATTTTTAAAAACTGCCATCTTTGGGGAAAAACAAAATATTTAAAATAACTTTGATGTGAATAATGTGAGAATAAGTCATATTCTTTCTGGAGGTGAAGTGTATTTAAGTTGACACTACTATGGTATTTGATTGCAGATCAATTATTAATTTCTCAGTTTAAACATTTCCTGTTTGTGGTTTTCATGTATTTAGAGTTTACCTATAGGGCACCATATCTCACAGATTTGAATTGCAGAATTCCCTCTTTCTGTTGACACTATTAGAAAAATTTACTCTGACAGAATTGCAGAAAACTGTAAATAGTTATCTCTCTTAACTACTACCTTTCTCTGGTCTTGATCTTTTGCTTCACATTGATATTTGCAATACTTTATATTCAGAAAATGTTGTGAACATGTGTGTGCATTCATCACTCTTAAAAAAGTTTTCATACTGATAGTCCTTGCTTAACAATGGGTCCCTTAGTGACCATTCAAAGTAACAACGGATCAAAGATATTTATAACCCAGTTCCAAAGTTTTAACAGCCACACACAAACATATTTGTACCACATGGTCACATTTTAGGTGCTTACAGCCATTTGCAGCAGAGTGGATTTGATTTATATCAAGTTGATTTAAATCATGATTTAAACCATGATTTAAATTACTAGTAAAAAGGCTTGGTTTAAATCAATTCGATTTAAATCATAATTTTTAAAAAGCAATTGTCATCTCTAACTCGCTGTTGACTCACCAACAGTCCCATTCACTTTAATGGGATGGCTGGTGATGCAGCAGTAACACAAGGTGAGGGACTTGGAGGGCAGCAGGTGAGTGGATGACCGCTAACAGGTGCTGCCATGATGGATCTGAAATGATAGGTGCTCTTTAAATGTAAGGACTCATTCTTGCTGCTAGTTAGAATCTTTAATATTATTTGCAAACAAAATGAAGGTTTCCTATTTAGAATAATGAGCTGTCAGGTTGGTAAAACAGTGATATCAGAACCGATTTTAGGTTAATAGGTTAATCACACATACCGTGTTTCCCCTAATATAAGCCCTACCCCAAAAATAAGCCCTAGTTAGGACCCTGCCCACTCCGTCCCACCTCGCTGCCGCAGTGGGGCAGGAGAGCGCGTGTCGCGCCACTGCCGCCACAACGAGGCAAGGCAGGTGGAGGGGTGGAGCTGCCCCACATGCCCCGCACCCGCTTACTTCAGCCCCCCCCCCCCCCGCCAGGCCATTCCTTGTTTGGTGACTTTCCCTTTCACTCCCCTCCTGAGCTGGACTACCATGCTACGGAGGATGGGTGGGATAGGCCCGGTCCCCCTCCGCCGTTTCAGAGCCAGGGGGAATGACGGTGAAAGGCTTCGCTGCCGCTGTTCGATGCTGGAGGGGGTTTTTTTTGCGCTTTGCCCCATAACTCATCTGCCCCGTGGCAGCCACCGCCTCCTACTCCACCAACTCTCCCATGGCTTGCGCCGTGACCGGGCAGCGCAAGCCTCCCCTGCTGCCTCCCTCCGCCAGGCCTCCGTTGCCATCACTGGAGAGAACGGGGAGAGGAGCGGCGATGCAGAGCAGAGAAGAGCATTTGCTTGCCGCCCTGCATCACCCCGCGTCTTCCTTCTCCATTCTGGAAATGGCAGCCCCATTTCCTGTCACTTCTCCCGGCACTGCTATAGAGTTTGGTGCACCACCGCCCAGCTCCTCTCTCTTCCCGAAAGCATTTCTTCACTGACCTGCTTTCCAGCTCTGGTGCGTTTCTATCCTGCTGCAGGGAAACAGAGTTTGTGGGACTAAAAAAACTTCAGTCAGACCTTCCAACTTCTCGCGGGAAAAAAAAAAAGATTTGCAAAACAATGGGATAAAAGAATATTCCTGAACTTTGTTTTATGATTTATCTCATGGTTACTGTGTGAATGCATTAATGCAGTGCATGTTATCTCAACTTGCAAAGCTTGGATTCATTGAATGAGTTTACCAAAAATGTAAATATTGTAAAATATACAGCATCATGCTACATAACTAAGCTCCATTTCATGCTAAATAAACTAAATTATTAATGTATCTTAAATAGAAAACTATATTTAAATAGATTTTTACTCCAAAAGCATTTTATTAAAATAAGTTTGATAAAAAATAAAAAAAATCCGATTTAAATTTTTAAAAATCTGTTTTTTTAAATCATCTATTATTATTCATCCTGATTTGCAGCATCCCATGATTATGTACTGCAATTTGCCCATTGGGTATAATGGATTTGGTTAACAATTGCTACAGTCAGTAATTGTGCTGTTCACTTAAAACGCTACAAAAACAATTGTAATTCCAGGCTCTGTTATGGTTGTAAGTTAAGAACTATGTGTATAAATCCTTACACTGCTTCCTCTCTTGCCCTAACTTCCCATCTATATTTTCAAAACCTTTCCTGTTTTGTTTTTGTTTAATCCAGTTCCCTAGTTTTCTTCTTCCAATGCTTCACCTTTTGACATAGTCTGTGATCCACAATAATTTATTAAACTTGTATCCTGTCCAACAACAGGGCAGCTTACAATAACACATAATATCCCCCCCCAAAAAGAGAATGAATTGGAGAAGATAACAAAATACAAAGAAATAAAACAACTGTGGCAAAAGAAAGCAAAGGCAGTACCAGTAGTAATAGGGTGCATGGTGTGCAATCCCAACACAACTGGACCACAACTTGAACACCATTGGCATTGATAAAATCACCAACAGTCAATTGTAAAAGCTTTACTTGGAACAGCTTACATCCTGTGATGATACCTTTAAAATCATCAAACATTCACATCTGCCTATCCCAAATCCTTGGGAAGTACAGGTAATCCTCAACTTACAACCATTTATTTAGTGACCATTTGAAGTTACAACAGCACTGAAAAAAGTGACTTACAACCATTTTTCACACGACTGTTGCAGCATCCCATGGGCATGTGATCAAAATCCAGGCACTTGGCAACTGACTTATATTTATGATGATTACAGTGTTTCAGCATCATGTAACCACCTTTTGTGACCTGACAAGCATAGTCAGTGAGGAACCAGATTCAGGTAACAACCATGTTACTAATGTAACAATCGCAGTGATTCACTTAACATGTCAAGAAAGATTGTAAAATGGGGCAAATTCACTTAACAAATGTTTCACTTAGCAAACAGAAATTTTGGGCTCAATTGTGATAAGTTGAGGACTACCTGTACTCAATAAGTGGACAACAATGTCAAATCCAGTTTGAACATCTGGCTGACTATGCAATGAACCATAATAATTTATTAAATTGGTATGCTGCCCAACGATGGGGCAGCTCACATCACAATGATTCAGAAGTCAGGCTGCCTCTTTTTTCAAATTCTCAAAATTCATTTCCTTCATGTAGTGTTCAAAATGTCTATCTTAGCATTTGGTTTGTCATCTGCTCATGCATTATGTGACATTCTGACTGGAATATTGCATCACATTATGTCTTTGGGAAACTCAATTCATAACAGGTTTTTTGGGAAGCATCTTTTTATAGTTTTAAAAGAAAAAAGGGACAAATCGACAAAGAAAATCTAACATTGCTAAGAGTATAACTTGATGGTACATAATAAGAAAAACCAGTTTCATTATAACATTTATTTGGTCTTTTAGTTAATAGTCAAATTTAGTAAATATAGCATTTAACTACAATTGTCATATTATTAGTGCTATTTTAGTCTCAGATTTAAAGATTTTACTCTCTCTCCATACATACATATATTTTATATACACACACACACACACACTGTGTGCACAGTTATTAGGCAAGTTGTATTTTGAAGGATTAATTTTCTTATTGGACAACTGCAGTGCTCTTGGTCAATCCAAAATGTTAATAAATCTCAAACCTGAATATTTAAGAAAATAAAAGTTTGTCAGTTTCTTGATCTGTTGACGATCAGTGTTTTGTGCAGCAGCAACCACAGTCTCCCAGACACTGTTCAAAGAGGTGTACTGTTTTCCTTCACCGTAAATCTCCAGTTTAAGAAGAGCCCACAAGTTCTCAATAGGGTTTAGGTCAGGTGAGGAAGGGGGCCATATCATTATTCTTTCACCTTTTAAGGCCTTTGCTAGCTAGCCACATAGTGGAGTACTTAGATACATGTGATGGAGCATTGTCCTGCATAAAAATCATGGTCTTCTTGAAAGATGCAGACTTTTCCCTGTACCACTGCTTGAAGAAAGTGTCTTCTAAAAATTGGCAGTAGATTTGGGAGTTGATTTTGAGTCCATCTTCAACCCGAAAAGATCCAACCAGCTCATCTTTAATAATACCAGCCCATACCAGTATCCCACCTCCACCTTGCTGGCGTCTGAATCGAAGTGGAGCTGTGTGCCTGTTACTGATCCAGCCACGGGCCCATCCATCTGGTCCATCTCATCTCCTCAGTCCATAAAATTTTTGAAAAACCTGTCTGCAGATATTTCTTGGCCTAGTCTTGCCATTTCAGCTTATATGTCTTGTTTAGTGGTGGTAAGATTTTAACCTTCCTTACCTTGGTCATGTCTCTTGAGCACTGAACATCTTGTACTGGGCACACCAAGTAGGTTGCAGTTCTGGAATATGACGGTACTGGAGGATAATGGGTTCCTGGTAGCTTCACATTTAATTCTTCTCAAATCTTTGGCAGTTAATATGCATCTTTTTTCCTCAACACATTTCTTATGACCCTATTGACTATTTGCAATAAAACATTTGATGGTTCTCTCATCACACCCCAATATCTTAGCAATTTCAAGAGTGCTGCATCCCTATGAAAGACTTTACAATTTTTGACTTTTCAGAGTCAGTTAAATTCTTTTTTTGGCCCATTTTGCCTGAGGAAACGAAGCTGCCTAATACTTATTCACAGCTTGATATAGGATGTTGATCTCCTTAGGCCACACCCTCCCTCATTACACAAATACACATCACCTGATATGCTTATATCCACTAAGCATTCAAATTTATACAGCTTGGAGGTGGAAATATGCATGAAAATAACGATATGGTCAAAATACTTACTTGCCTAATAATTGTGCACACAGTATGTATGTGTCATGACGTCCTCCTCGGTGCCCAAACAAAAAGAGCCAGCAGGCAGGTACGGGTAACAACGGTGTTTAATCGATCCGTGTAGGAAAAAGTCAGCGCTGGGAGTGAACTGCTCCCAGCGCTTTACATAGCTTCTCAGCCCCAGAGCCCCACCCCCAGCCCGCAAGCCAGCATCCAGCGTGTTTAGTACTTAAGCAGCCATTCGAGCCATCTCCTCCCTTCCCTTCAGACACGCTGCAGACCGCCTGCCGGAGCAGACCACAGGGTTCCAGTGTCCTCTTCCGGTCCCCCTTCGTTGCCAGGGTCCGGGTAGGTGTCGCCAGAGGGTCTCTCCCCCCCTCGCTGAACTGTCGCTGCCCCACCGTACCCCGCCGCCTCCCTCAGCACCAAGCTGTCCATCACTGCCGTCCATTCCTGCGCCGCGCCCAATACCCCCCTCGGCCGCAGACGGGGTTTCCCCTCTTCAGCGTGCCTTGGGGATTCCCCTCGGCGCCCACGGGTGACGTTCCGACGTCGGTCGCCTCGAGCCGGTCCACCAGCAACCCCGGCGGTGGCTCCGTCCGGTGAATAGGGCGGGCGGCCGCAGCACCGCTGGGCTCCAGCGCCGAACAGCTGACGGGCACCCGGGTCCAGGCGGTTCTGGACGGCAAGGAAGGCAGTCGGGAGGCGGCAGTTGGGCGTGCGGGTTCCCGCCCGCCTGTGAATGTCGGGCCCATGGGGCTCGACAGGCGGTCCCTTCTACCAGGGCTCCACCTGGGAGACAAAAAGAGCTACATGAGCGGTCGCGCACCCCAGCAGACGGCTCGGCAGTCCCCCCCACCGGCTTCCTAGGGCACTGGCGATGGAACGCCCGCACCAGGCGGGCGTGGACGTCTGCCTCCCGCACCCATGACGCCTCTAAGGGGATACCCTTTCCAGCGGACCAGGTAGTACAGGGCACCCCGTCGGACGTGGGAGTCCAAGATCTGAACCTCGTATTGGTCCCGCTCGACAGGCCACGGTTCCCTCTCCGAGGGCCTGCGGGAGGACTCCTCAACCGGCTTCAATAGGCTGCTATGGAACACTGGGTGTATTTTATCCAGGAACTGAGGCAGGCAGAGCCGCACGGCTACCGGGTTGATAACCTGAGTGACCCGGAAAGGCCCAAGGAACTTTGGCGCCAGTTTCCTGCAGGGGACCTGTAGCCGGAGGTATTTCGTGGACAGGTAGACCAGGTCGCCTACCTGAAAGGGCTTCTGGGGCCTCCGTTTCTTATCCGCCTCCGCCTTCGCGGCGTTCCCTGCCTTTACCAGGGCCTCCTTAACTGCCCCCCATGCCCCCCTCACACGTGACATCCACTCACTGGGTTGACAGGGCAAGGGTTCCCCTTGACTGTACTCAGGTATGGGGACGAATTCCCTGCCATGTACCACCGAAAGGGGGTAACCCGATGCTACTATGCACCACGTTATTATAGGCCACCTCCGCGAACGCCACTAGGTCCACCCAATCCGTTTGCTGGTGGGATACGTAGCTTCGCAGAAACCGCTCCACAGCGGCGTTTGCTCGTTCCGCAGCTCCGTTGGTACTGGGATGGTATGCCAAGCTGAGCCCCTGGGACGAACCGATGAAATGGACGAACTCGCGCCAAAAGCGAGCTGTGAACTGTACCCCTCGGGGTACCCCGTGCAAACGGTAGATGTGAGTTACGAACAGTCTGGCCAGTCTCCGAGCCGACGGCAACCCCTTACACGGAATGAAGTGTGCCTGCTTGGAGAACAGGTCCACAACAGTCCAAAGTACCATGTATCCCCGGCTCTCCTGCAACTCAACGATGAAATCCATCGCGATGTCTTCCCAGGGTCGAGTCAGGTCCACCACCGGCTGCAGCAACCCCGGTGGCTTTCCCGTCCGGGGCTTGGCAGTGGCACAGACATGACACCCCCGGATGTAGGCCTCTATGTCCACCTTCATCCCGGGCCACCAGAATTGACGCCTTGCCAAATGTAGAGTCTTGAGGAACCCAAAGTGCCCTGCCTGTTTCGTGTCATGGCAGCATTGAAGCACTGCCTGCCTTAATGTCTGTGGGACGTAGAGCCTATCACCACGCCAGGCCAGACCGTCCCGTGATGTCAGCAGGCCTGGATTGTCCCGCAAACGGGTCATCCTGGAGAGCCGTCCTCAGCTCCTGTTCCAGGCCACCGTCCGGGGCACCACCCGCGCCACAGCCTGGCGGTAGGGGCATGATCGCCTGCACCACCTCCTCCTGCTTGCTGTTGTATTGGGGCAGTCACCTCCTCCCGCCAAGGTGACCGTCGGGGTTTGTCTCCATCCGGTGGCTGTGTTGCCTGCGACCGTTCCGTAGCCCTCTTGGGTGTAGAACCGATGTTCCCGGGGGTCGCTGGGCTACCACGTGGCACAGGGACCGGACACTCTGCTCCCTGGTAGCCTGGTTGGTTACATCGGAAACAACGGAACCCCAGCCGAGGGGTAGGACCGGAGGGCCCCGCTATCGGGATCATCAAACGTCATCGGTACCGGCAGTGGACCCCAAGCCATTCCCGGAGGCCACGGGACCATAGGCAGCCCTGCTCCCCGTGGACCATCAACGACCGGGGAGGCCCAGCGGTCCCCGGGGCCGGCCACCCGCCAGCCTCGAGCCCCAGACGACCCCGCTGACCCCGTAGCAGTCAGCCCGCCTGGATCTTCCAAAGGTCTTCCCTCCCGACGTGGCCGAGACAGGGCTGGTGAGCCGCTCAGGGCAGGAGCCCCTGCCTGAGAGGTGTCGCTGCTGGGAGGGCCTCGGAACCGTGGACTGGCCAGGTGGAAACGGGGTGGCCCCGTCGGAACCGGCTGCGTCCTGGCGCTAGACCAAGGTGCCACCCCGTGGCTGGCCTCCACTCGTGGCCATGAGGGGGTTTCCAGGCACCTCACCTTGCCATAACGGTCCCGGAGAATGTCCATTGTCTGCCGGGCGCCGTGGAGTAACTCCACTCCTCATCATCCTTTTCCGTCCACCGCCTCTCCCTCCAACCAGTCAGAGGACCCCCAGCACCCGGGGTAGGCACCTTGCCAGGGTCCAAGCGGTGAAGAGCAGGACTCAGCCACCAGTCCACCGATGTCGCTGGGGCTCGCCCGTCGTGGCTCCGGACTGTGGGCCCCGCTCCTTGGGTCTCACAGCTGGCTGAGCATTCCCGGCCTCTGCCGTGGGCGTTGGCGCCGCATCACCGGCTGGCACAGCCACCTCCTCCGCCGGGGCAGCCCCTTGAGTTCCCTCCGCCATTCCCCTGCACAGCAAAATGGGAACTGGAAAAGGGTGAACAGGTTAGGGAGCGCTGACTTACTGTCACGACGTCCTCGATGCCCAAACAAAAAGCCAGCAGGCAGGTACAGGTAACAACGGTGTTTAATCGATCTGTATAGGCAGAAATCAGCGCTGGGAGTGAACTGTTCCCAGCGCTTTACATAGCTTCTCAGCCCCAGAGCCCCACCACCCAGCCCGCAAGCCAGCATCCGGCGTGTTTAGTACTTAAGCAGCCATTTGGGCCCTCTCCTCCCTTCCCTTCAGACACGGAGCAGACCGCAGGGTTCCAGTGTCCTCTTCCGGTCCCCCTTCATTGCCAAGGTAGGTGTCGCCAGAGGGTCTCTCCCCCCCTCGCTGAACTGTTGCCGCCCCGTCTCCCGCGGCACCAAGCCGTCCGTCCCTGCGCTGCGCCCAATACCCCCCTCCTCAGCCGCAGGCGGGGCTTTCCCTCTTCAGCGTGCCTTGGGGATTCCCCTTGGCGCCCATGGCTGATGTCCCGACGTTGGTCGCCTCGAGCCAGTCCACCAGCAACCCCGGCGTTGGCTCCGTCCGGCGAATAGGGCGGCTGCAGCGCCACTGGGCTCCAGCGACGAACAGCTGACGGGCGCCCGGGTCCAGGCGGCGGTTCTGGAAGGCAGTCGGGAGGCAGCGGTTGGGCATGCGGGTTCCCGCCCGCCCGTGAATGTCGGGCCCACGGGGCTCGACTGTATGTACCGTGTTTCCCCGAAAATAAGACCCAGTCTTGTCTTTTTTGTTTTTCTCCGAATGAAGCACCAGGTCTTATTTTCGGGAGGGTGTATCTTTTCCACTTATCTCCGGCAACGACAACCCCGCCCAGCTGGCCTACTTCTTCTGCGACCAAAGGAGTAGCTTCATTTTGCAGCATCTTCATATTTTTCTAATATCATACAAATAATAATATCAATTCATAAATCAATAATGTCAATTCATTAATCAATATCCTGTTTTTCATGCTCTTGTTAAAGTTTGATTTTCCATCAGTATTTGAAATATCCTTATCAGTTATGGTTTTCTCAATATTAATTATATTTATATAGCTGAAAGTTTTATTCAGCTCAATCCTCTTATCTTCATATTTCCCATATCCCAAAAAAGAAAAAGAAAAAAATGGTATCTTAATTTGTAAAAATTGCTTGGCATGAGGAAAACAATTTAGGTAGGGTATTTTTTTTGGGGGGGGAATTCTGCCCATTTATATTCCTTAAACAACTCCCAGTTCCTTTCTCCCTCCATTTCTCTTTTTATTTCCTTTCTCTCAAGTTTTGACATTTCCCTTAACAGCTCTATATTCCCTTTTTTAAAAACTTTTTCTTTGCCATCAGATATATTTTGCAGACCTAAGGGGTAAAAGGTTTTTTGCATTTTCGTTGTTATAGCTAAGTCTTGCAGTTCTTTTATCTCTTCCATCTATAAATCCATTTCCTCTGTTTCGTCTTCTGATTTCTGGATTATTTGTTCGTACTTGGTAGTCGTTATCTGGGAGCTTTCTAGTTGTAGATTTGATTTGGAGATTTGCTCATTTAGATTGTCTAAATTGTTTTTAGTCTCATTATGATTTCTTTTTATATCCTTTTTGCATTCAACAATTGTTTGGTGAATTAGTTGTAGCATAGAATATATTTCTTTCTGAAAGGTGTTTGTTTTTTCTTGAGGCATCGTTCCTGGAGATTAGTTTCCTGGTCTTTATATGTATCCTTTATAATCCAATATATTCCAAAGTATAGGTTCAGTTCTGAAAGCAATATTTTATAGTAATCCCTTGTCTCAAGTATTGTCAATCTGGCAAGGTTGTAATGCACAATATTCGAAGTGTTCAAAATGTTCAACCTCTCTGAAAACAGCTCAAACGTCTCTCCCAGCCAGGCGTAGTCCAAGGTCAAATTTTTCTTTCTCTCCCACTAGCTCTTCAAGTTAAGTCCAAGCTCAGTAAGTATTTATAATCCAAGAAGGTCAGGATGATATGTATGCCAAAATATTTTCCTTTATTGCCAGCTGTTCTCCCAGGGAAAGCAAATTATAGTGCAGTACACAAATCCACCACTAGATGTCATTCAAAGTCCATTTTCCACTTTTATATTTCGCCTAAATGTTTTTTTTTTCAAAGAGAAAATCTTTGAAAAAGTTATCTCACTTCTCAAATTTATCAAAGCTGTAGCTTTCTGTTACTTCCACTTCAATATTGTATGTTTCTGTTCCCCCATAAAATTAAAATGCTGCTTCCATTTACATTCGGAGGTTTTTCACTTCTTGGAAGCCTTTCCCAGGAAATTCAGTTGTAAAATAGTAAAGAAAGGATCAATATTCTCACCCAGTTCCAAACATGCTGTTTACAATGTATTTTTTTCCTCTTCAGTTGTCAGCAGCTAATGGCCGGCCACAGGAATGTAGCCGGTCTTTCCCCTGCCGGTTTGGAGGGCTTTCCTTGGATCGAACGGAAAGACCGTTGTCTTTCCGTGATCAACAAGGCACCCCTCCTCTTCATCGCCTCTTCGGGGTGATTTTAGGTCCTCTTTAGGGCCCCCAGCAGGGCAAAATCAGGCATGGAAGGCAGAGCCCTGCCTTCCTGCATCCCGTTCCACCGCGACGCAAACCGGAAGTCTGCTTCAGATTTTACTGGGAGGATAATGCTTTGGAACACATGGGTGCAAACAGGAATGCAGCCCGGGTTAAATTATTAAAGCAGCTATGTTAGTTTAAAAGATTGCATAGCTACAGTGAAAGTTTCTTTAAAGCAGTTGTGTGATTCTGGAAGAATTAGTCAATTAGTCCTTGACTAGACCTTAATTGGAAATGGAGTTTCCATCAGTGAAGCAATAATTAAGTGAATAGTTAGCATCACATAATCACATGACTTAGCAATGGCAATCCCAGTTACAGTTGTTAAATAGGTCTGATTCTGTCATTAGGTGAGGACCTCCTATGACTGTGATTTGTGACTTCCTGCCAGCTTTCCCATTGACTTTGCTTATGGCTAGGAAGATTGCAAACCCTTGACACCTTCCACCCCAATTCAAATCATTCCCAGCTTGGTTTTTCCCAGCCCTGAGTCTCAGTTCTTCCAAGACAGGGGACACTTTCTATATAACAAGTTTTATTGATTTTTTTTGTTTTACAGCCAAGTGCTTAGGACTCATCGTGGAAATAGGGCACTCCATAGAACAAAATAGAAAATATAATCATACATAAGCAATTTAAATTACTTCTTTAAAATTTCCCTCTCTATTTTATCAATCAAGAAAACAAAACAAACAAAACTATCGATAATATTTCCACCCATTTTTGAGCTTAATTAACTATTAACATATTCCAATTTGTCATTACATAAAGATATAGTATACAATTCGGGTATCCATATAATACAAATTATTCCTAACCTATACATATTACTCCAATTATTCACTTTATACTTCTCAATTAAATTTTATCTCTTATTCTATTCTATTTCACATACATATTTTATAAATGAAGATAACTTTAAGTGTTGAATTTTTTTAAACCATTTTACATTAGCCTAAATTATTTCTAATTATTTCTAAAGTAAACATATAACTGTTATATATATATATATATATATATATATATATATATATATATATTAATATTTCTCCACTATATTCTATTTCCTATACTCTATCAAACATTTTTATAAATCAGTCCAACTTTCGATCATTGCAAGTAAAAATATCAGTAATATTTCACCAATCTCAATACAACTCCTTTAATTTTAACTTTTCCAATTTTCCATAATTGCCATTCCAGACCATAATCAAATCCATAATTTACCTCAATATTAACTCAGACTAAAATCTTAGACCTTAGAAATCTCAAAAATATTAGCTCACTTGAAGTCTCGTAAAAACCATTTTACCCGTCAAATGAAGTTTTAACACTCATTTTTAAACCTAATTCTAGCTTTCTTTTTATGCCAAGCAGGTTTCCACAATAGGGCCTTTAGCTCCTCCCATCTTAATATTTGACTATACACATTTTCCCACAGTTGCGTCTGATCATAGTCTTCTTCTCTTTTTCCCAATATTGTCTGCACTATATAATCAGTCTTAGTCAGTATGGTGATTATTCATTGTTTGTATATATTGTCAGCATTTTTAATGTTTCGTGTTTGAAAGTCCATTTCTGTTGTTTTTAAAGCTGTAGCTGTTTTAGTTGAATTCTGCCTTTGGTCCTCAGAAATCTCCCATCTTTTGTATATAGGGTGTAACGTCTTCCTCTTCAGTAGGTTGTAGATATAAATCCTCAGTCTCATTAAGTTGTAAATCTAGTTGTGTGTCATGATCAGTTGAAGTTTGAAATTCAATTTTTAACTCTGAAGCCACCTCTTTCCTGAGTGTCCTGAAGTGCTCTCTTAATTCTTCTTTCGTTTCCAGAATTTTTTCTAGTATAAGTCCATAGTTAAGCTGTGAGTGAAATTCCATTCTTCTTCTCTTTTTTTTTTTTTTTAATGAAAGTTCAACAGTGTCTGGGCGTGATGCCAAGTTCAGTAGTTCAGCTGCAAATGGTTACATTGTTACGATAAGGCTTTCTGGGCTTCATGCCAAGTTCTGAGCTACATTGTAACCATGCAATCCACATAAATCCACCCCGAGAGCCAAAAGATATTTTTTTTCCTTTTTAAAGTAGATAAGAATGTTCAGAAGGGGGGGGAGGAAGAGAAACACTCCACCCCCCTCCCTAAAATCTTCCACTTAAGCTGAAAACAAGCAGACAGAGAAAGAGAATCACAGTAAGGCTTTTTCTTTCTTTCTTTTTTTTTTTCAGGATCCCCCGAATTCCAACAGTTCCAATACAATAAAAAGTAGTTATTTCCCCCCCCCCAAGTATTCGAACGCTGCTTTTCCAAGGGAGGGAATAATTTCTAGAAGCTTTTCACAGGGAAGTAAATAAAACAACAAGAGGGAAGGAAAGGTCTCACCCGGATCTTCCACAGTGGTTCTTTATGCTTAGATGTTGCTGTGACTTTCGGCTGGAGCAGCTAAGTGATCGGCCATGTTACTGGCCGATCTTTTCCCCGTCGGCCCAAAGGTGATTTCTCGGATCGCAGAGGGAGCTGCCGCTCTCTCCGCGATCAGACCCACGGAGGTCGCCTCTCCGGGGCGACTTTCGACCCTATCCAGGGTCTACTGGCGGGGGGGAAATCGGTCGGCAAAGAGAGCATACTCTTTGCCTGACCGCAGGCACTGCTACCGGAACCGGAAGTCAAGACAGGGAACACTTTCAAGGGATCAATGAGGAAAAAGAAGTTGACCTCCTCTTGCCTTTTGCAAACTGCCTCTGCTTCAATATCCTACACTCTCCTATCTCCCCCCCATTTCTGTCCTTTTGGCCACCCTGCACAACACAGGTGAGATGAAGATGCCACTATATTCTGCTGTAATCTACCTGTTGCCATCACTGTCCCCTTCTTGACTTCCTATGTTGAGCTGTCATTGTCTTCTTCCTTGTCCTCGGTATACATCATGTCTAATCTACACCGAGCTTGCTACTGCCTCCTCTTTGGTGCCCACCCCTCCAGGGAGTACGTTCCGTGGTCCTAGGAGGAGCAAGCTGAGAGTGCTAATGTGGGTTAGACTCATCAGGAGCCCAACTGCTGGGGAGGTGGATGACAAGTCAGAGGTGGGTCCATCACTGATGGTGGGCCCAGTGGAAGGAAGGGGAAGCAGATGCAAAGGAAGAGAAAGACGTGTTGAGGAGTAAAAAGAGGGGAAGGTCTAGTGGGGGTGGCTGCTAGGTGGTGGTGGTATACAGCAGTGGCTGCTAGGTGGTGGTGGTATACAGCAGTATCTTCATATTGGCTAAACTGTACAGGTGACAAAAAAGGCAGAGATGGGGAGAGGAAATAGGTTGCTGGTGGGAGTTGAAGCGGAGACAGTTCATTCAGGGAAGGAGAACATGACTGAGACACTGCAACTATCATAACTGAGGTAGGTCACCAAATACCCAAATTTTGATCATGTGACTGGAAATGCTGAAGTGGTCGTACGTGTGAGGACTTATAAGTCCTTTTTTTCTGCACTATTATAACTTTGGTCACTGAACAAATGGTTCATAAGCAGCACTGCAGGTAGTGATTGATTTATGACCACAATTGGGACTGGATTTCGGGTCATAAGCCATTATCATCATAAGTCAATACACCTACATGACCAAACCTGATTTCACTTTTTTTACAGTGCTGAGGAGTAAAAAGAAGGGAAGGTCTGGTGGGGGAGGCTGCTAGGTAGTGGTGGTCTTAAATGAATCACCATAGTCATTAAGTGAACAAGGTTGTAAATGGGTTGCAAACCCATTCTTCTGAACGGACTTTTTTTGCCAGAAAAATATCAAAAACTGACAAAAAAACATTGCAAATCATAGTCACATGACCACTACAACTGGTCATAAAGGCAAGTCAGTTTGCCAAGCATCTGAAATGCAGTCACATGATTGCAAGGGGGTAGCATGACATTTTACAACGGCCAAAAGTTTGGTTTAACATATTGCACATACCCTGACTTTTGAAGTTCAGTCATAAAGTGCAGCAGATTTATTTGAAATTAAACTATGAATGCTCCACTGTATTATATATTGTGGTGTATTTTATGAACAATGTACAAATCTTGATTCTTGCTCTGAATATTTTATCCTTGGAAACAATATGACTAGGATTGTCTTATAATTGTCCAAATAAATTTTCTTATGGTATGATTAATGAAATGCTAAATAAATAAACTAGCATTAATTCTAAACCATTGGAAGCTTCTTTCTAGGAAATAAACTTTGAGTAGTGCAGACTAATATAAAACATGGTTTCAGAATAATGCTAGTGTTTAATTTGTATAAATTACATATTTTTAAGTGATTAAGGCACTAGAAAGCACTAGGAAGAAAAAAATGCCCATTAAGAAAATTGGCACATATCCAATTTGTAGCTACATAATTGCATGTAGGCACTTAAAGCTACGAAATGATCTCAAATTAATTTATATAGTTGTCAACATTTTTTAGGCACCACTTGATTTTAGTAGGCTATATCACTGATACTATTGCTTCTTTTTAATTATTTTTTAAGGGAAAAAAGTTAAGAAAATGGCAATAAAGCTGGGGAAAAAACAATTATATAGTTTAATAAACTGAAAAATTGTTTACAAATTGTTAGGTATATCTTGGGTTTTTGTTCTCCCTTATGAACATATTTTTTATTTGCAGATCATTAATAATTATAAGTACTTTGGATGGACGGATTGCTGCTTTAGATCCAGAAAACAGTGGTAGAAAACAGTGGGATCTGGACGTGGGATCAGGTTCTCTTGTTTCATCTAGTCTTAGTAAACCAGAGGTAAGATTAGTATGTTTAATCACTGTTTTTTAGAATTTGTAGGGAGGGATTAATTACACTAAAATATTTCTTCACCTCTATGCTAGTTGAAGTACCAAGAATGCTGGAAACAGATCTCATTCCTAAAGATTCTTGATTGGAAATCTGATAAAGTGTGCGGGAATGCATGAGAGGTGCAAGGGGAGCAAACAATTTCTGTAAGCAATGCCTCCTTTGACCAGGATCAGGCATAGGAGAGATTACCTACAGAAATCGTTTGCTTCCCCTTCTCACAGAGCAGAGACATTGGAGTGAAAAAGATTTCAAGAGAGTACTATTTCTGCAATGTGCCTGCAGCTCCCATCCCTGGTCTTCCAACACAATCATATTGCTTTCAATATGTGAAAAAGCAACAATTTATTCCCTTACAATCCCTTCCTCTCCAATCTTTCTGTCTTCAAGTGGAGGCTGGGGACAAAAAAGAGGTCAGATGCATGACATGTATTGATTGTAATGGCGATTGTATCACTGAGTGATGCTTTGAATGTTGTAAATTGGCTGTAAAGTTATTTTTTCAGCTTGTTCATAACTTTGAATGATCACTGAAAAGTAGTTGTTCAGCAAGGAATACCTGTAATGCACTTTCACCAAAAAGTCTAATGCTTTTCTCCATCATATTTATTATAAACTATTAAGTAATTGAATTGCTGAAACCTCTTCTGCATTTTCTGCCCTTCAACTAACTTTAAGTAGACTTCAGTTTTCCTCTACAAACCTTGTTGAGTCCACATTTGCAGGTTAGTGGACTCAAGTATATAAGAAAAGAAGTGAAAATTAGAAAAACAGTGGATTAATCTGCTTAAGCAAGCTCTAATTGCTCTAAATATCTCTAATCTGTTCCAATTTACTTGACAGTTTACAAATGCTTGTTAGATAGGTATATGTTTTAACAAATTTTAAATTCACAAGTATCCATTTTTATTTTTATATGAAATATAAGTATCTCTTATTTTTGTGGAGGTCTATTGGCAAACTCGGAAATACTCAAATTGCCTAGTTTGTACCAATATTATGACGTATTTTCTTTTTATTGAAGTTGAACAAGTTAATATATGTAAGAACTTTAAAATAACTTAAATTCCATGGATTAGAATAACTATAGGGGGTGAGGTAATGTTTAAGGACAAATGGAAAGGGGATAATGTCATTTCCATAACTAATCATATGCCGTTGCTGATTTCTTAGTATAGTTGAATTTGAATCTCCTTTTTCTTTCAATGAGAATATTTCCATATTTCTATCTTTTTGGATTTACAATGATTTCATCACCTTATGTACCACTTCTTGCTATCATGAATAAGGAGATAAATTACAAAATGATCATGCAAATGAATTCTTGTGATCTTGTTAAATAATGAAGTCTAGAATTACTTTTTTTTAGAATTATAAATTAGCTCTGTAACACTAATTTATATTAACCAGGAGTAACAGTATAATTCTTTCAATTCTTAATTTAGGTTTTCAAGAATTCGTAGTTCACTTTCAAAATATGACCAATTTTTTACAACAAATATTCTCAGAAACCATTTATAGTACCAATTTGGAGTTCTTTCAAAACAGTTTATTGGAGTGATTGTGGAAACATAATTTTACTCTGTGTATATGTGTGTGTGTTTATTGGACATCAAGATGAATGCCATGATAACTAATCTTGTTTTTGTTAAAAAATATGTGAAAGGATTAAAAATCCTTACAAGCAGGATGTGCATAGATATCCTAATCTTTAATGATAATATTAACCTTAATTAAAATCCTTAATGATAATCTGTAGTCAGTTTTAGAAATAAACTCTTAACAGAATAAGGTTATTTTGTCTTGAACAAAACTCCTCAGTTTTCTCTCTTGTGCCATTTTGCTTCCTCTGTGGTTCTTTTATTTACTTATTTTTAAATACTGGTAAGGTGATCTGGTTTGTTTGTGTTAGTTAATTGGCATCAGAATTTCTGTTGCTAAGCTGCACAGTGATAAAATATGATGTCATGTGACTGCATCATTAGCAATGCAATCTTGAATACCATTATAACCTCAAGGTCACTTGGGTTATTAAGCAGGAAGAGGCGGAGTCCCAGGCAAGTGGGTGAAAAAGTAGTAGTTGCTTGACCATTTCTGACTTTGCACTTTCCCATTGACTGTGCTTGTGAAAGGAACATCAGAACACCTGCAATCACTTTCTAATATATGAGAGCCAGGTACTAGGTTTTATAGACCACTCATAAATCTTCTTCATACAGTGCTGTAACCTTGAACAGCTGCTGGATGAGTGATTGTAATTTAAGGTTTACCTGTTGAGATACTCATTGTATAGCATATTCATTTCTTAAGACCTCAGTAGTTTCAGTGAGGAGACATGCACATATGATGGAACCATTGTGGATATTGCTTGCATGTATTAGAGTGGATAATTACTTTTTTCATCTATCTTTTTAAACACTTCTGACCCTTTTTTAAAAAAATTGCTTTACCTAACAATTAAGTTAAATTAATTATTTAACTTAAAACATTCCTTTCCCAAGTTTGAATTATTTAGATGTTTCATATCTCATTCAAACAGTTGCTTCTGTGCCATCTTAGTAATTTTTCATTAGGTAAATGAGATGGTCCAATACACATATGTTAATTACAAATTGTTATTATATAATTATCTATCCTTGGAATTCTGTTGCTTTTTCCATTATTCCTATTCTTGTCTAGGATAAAATTTAGTATCTATAATTGCATGTTAATAATATAACCTCCAGTTCCTCTATTTCTTATGATTCCTACTCACATTTCTGCCAGATTTTGTTCCATGTATGTGGCTTTTTATTTTTTAGAGCAAGACCTTTCCTTGTCTTTGATCCAAAATGCAGTGGATCTCTTATCTAAGAGATAGAGTATCTAAGAGTAGCAAATCAGTTGTTTTTCTTTTTTCTGGAAAAGACAGTGGCTGAGATCTAAGAACTCTGACAAACTATTCTATATGCTAAAAGGGCTTATAAATTTTATTTTTGAATAATAGACCCACAAATTACATATTTTAGCCTTAAAAGTAATTTGTAGAAAGACACTGGGCTCTGCTATTTTGAAAATGCAACAAGACAATCCCAAGTGTACACTCATTTCAGTTTTGTAGAAGAAACACTTTCTTTGGGGGGAAATCTTAGTTTATTCAAAGAAGATTAAAATACAAAAGACCAAAATATTTTTAAAAGGGCAAAAGAATAAAAAAAGACTTTAAAAAGAAAACATGTAAAAATATAATACAGCAATGTTGGTTTCCCACCCTTTGCATAACAGGCCAAAAGAATTTTAAACTATTAAACTACTTAATCTATTTACAAATTGTTAGCCTATCATCTATAAACTATATTATAACAAAATTGTTAACAAAAAACAATAATGAAATATTATATAAAAGTATAAAAGTAATAAAAATTGTGAACAATAATAAGAAAAAAACAAGATTGAAATTCCCAAACCCTCTGTTAACAAACTGTTACTGTAATCAATCCATAGAAAATTTACCACGTTTTCAATCCCAAATCATTCTTCCCATAAGAAGAAACCCCCTGTTCCATTCTTTCTCTCATAGCCTACTTCATGTATATAATTAGACTTCACAATACCTTCCGTTCTCAAGAAATTACTGATTATGATTTTCCACCAAATCAAAAATTATTTAAATCTCAAGGAAGTGATGAGGAACATTTATAATAATCTATTGTTATAAACTTAACATTCCTTAAAACATTGATTTACATAAAAATTGAGTTTTCAATCCTTGGATGGTTTACTAAGAAAAGAGCAGGTAAAAATAGTGAAATAATCTGGCTGAAATAGGCACAGAGTTAGCTTAGAAGTCAGTTTATTTAGGTGGTTTGACTCTATAGCTGAAATAAATGATGATTTGTGTCATAGAATGTAGTCAATCAGAAAAGGAACATGGATCAATGCACAATTGTGGATATGCATTGATTAAATACCTTTATGAGTCATTATTGTGTCATTTTTCTATTGATCTGGATCTCATTTGATTTTAAATATTTCTGGATTCTGATCATTGTATTCTTTTTTTCCTTATTAAAATGTATGCTTCTATTTGAATATTTTGTAGGTGTTTGGGAATAAAATGATAATTCCCTCCTTGGATGGAGATCTTTTCCAGTGGGATCGTGACAGAGAGAGCATTGAAGCTGTTCCATTCACTGTTGAGTCACTTCTTGAATCATCCTACAGATTTGGGGATGATGTAGTTCTGGTTGGAGGAAAGTCCCGAACAACATATGGACTGAGTTCATATTCAGGAAAGGTAAAACAAGACAACTTTGGCAACAGAGTTTTGACAATGTTTATGGGTTTTTTAAATTGTTTTGAAATAGTTTATAGCCAACCTATCTGGTAAGATTTTATAAAACTTGTAAAAGCTGACTTTCCTTTTGTCAATTTCAGTCATATTACAAATTGAATGTTTAATTTATTTCATTTCTTATGTACCGTGTTTTCCCAAAAATAAGACCCACTCAGAAAATAAGTCGTAGCCTGATTTTCTGCCATGCGCCTAATATAAGCCCTACTCCAAAAATAAGCCTTAGTTAAGAGCCCGCTCACTCCGTCCCACCGTCTAGCTGTTTGCTTCAACGGGGCAGGACAACGTGGGTTGTACCATTGCCACCACGAGGTGAGGTGAGGCAGGTGAAGGTGGAACTGTCCCACACGCCCCAACATCGGCCCCTGCAGACAGGCCACTCCCCGCTCAGCGGCCTTCCCCCGTCTGTTCAATGACCCAGCTTCCTGCCCCCTCTTACCTTTCACTCGCTTCCCGAGCCAGACTGCCATGCTACGGAGGATGGGCGGGGAAGGCTTAGTCGTGTTACCCATCCCCCTGCACCATTTCAAAGCCAGGGGGGAGTGACGGCGAAAGGCTCTTACACTGCTGCGCAACAGCCTGTGTTCACCACTGGAGGGGCTTTATTTGGTCCTGGCTGCCCCCGTTTCACCCCGCAGATCACCTGCTTGGCAGCAGCCTCCACCAGTTCTCCTGTGGCTTGCACTGTGACTAGGCGACACAAGCCTCCCCGGCTGCCTCCCTCCTCCTGCCATATTCTTTCCTTTTGCAAGTAGATGAAGCTTCCAGTCTCCGTCATTTCTCCATCTGGGTGAAAAGTGTTTGGGCGCCTATGGGGCACTTGGAAACAGCGAATCACTCCATTTCCAAGCGCCCCATAGGCGCCCAAACACTTTTTGCCCGGACGGAGAAATGATGGAGATTGGAAGCTTCTTCTGCTTGCAAATGGGGCACTTAGAAATGGAGCGAAACCCTCCATTTCCAAGGCACCCAAACACTTTTCGCCTAGATGGAGAAATGACGGAGATTGGAAGCTTCGTCTGCTTGCAAACGGGGTGCTTGGAAACGGAGCAAATAGCTTCATTTCCAAGTGCCCCATTCACAAGCAGACGAAGCTTCCAGTCTCCATCAGATCTGTGTTTGGGCGCCTATGGGGCATTTGGAAACAGAACAAATCACTCCATTTCCAAGCACCCATAGGCGCCCAAACACTGTTCGCCTGGTCAAGAAATGACAGAGACTGGAAGCTTTGTCTGCTTGCAAATGGGGTGCTTGCAAATGGAGTGATTTGCTCCGTTTCCAAGTGCCCTGTTTACAAGCAGATGAAGCTTCCAGTCTCCCTCTGGGTGAAAAGTGTTTGGGCGCCTATGGGGCGCTTGGCAACGGAGCAATTCGCTCCGTTTCCAAGCGCCCCATAGGTGCCCAAACACTTTTCATCCAGACGGAGAAATGACAGAGATTGGAAGCTTTTTCTGCTTCCAAAAGGAAAGAGTGTAGCAGGTGGAGGGAGGCGGCAGGGGAGGCTTGCGCCACCCGGTCCTTCGGTTTCCCCTGCCTGTCTGACCCGGTCTTATTTTCGGGAAAATGGTAATTCAGTAACTACCAACATGATTTGTAATAAAAACAAAAAAATTTCTCTCAAAAGCACCGGGGTGTGTGTATGAGTGCTTTAACTTTAGAGTTTGCTCCAAATGAAGCACCATTTATATATGACTTAGGGAATACATTTTTACTTTTTGAATTCAAATATAAAAAATGGAATATAATATGAAATATCAGAACTTCCACTTTATTAATAAAGATGGCATCTAAGGGAGAGCCTGTTTTATTAAATATTTCCTTCTGGCCCCAGGTAAAATACATATGTTCAGCAATGGGCTGTCGTCGCTGGGATGATGATGAGATAGAGCAGGAAGATATTCTTCTCCTACATAGAACTCAGAAAACTGTTCGTGCTGTTGGGCCCCGCAGCGGCAATGAAAAGTATGTATAGTGATATTATATCTTAATGAATTAATAATTCTTCTCCATGGTTTCTGCATATGATGTACCTGCATCCCAAGGTTAGTATAGGTAGTCCTTGATTTATGACCACAATTGAGCCCAAAATTTCTGTTGCTAAGTAAGACAATTGTTTAAGTGAATTTTGTCCTATTTTACAACCTTTCTTGCTGAAGTTGTTAAATTAGTAACATGGCTGTTAAGTGAACCTGACTTCCACATTGACTTTTCTTGTTAGAAAGTTGCAAAAGATGATTTCATGACCCTGGGACACTGCAACCATTATAAATACATGCCAGTTGCCAAATGTCTGAATTTTGATCACATCACCATGGGGATGCTGGAATGGTTGTAAGTGTAAAAAATGGTCATAAGTCACTTTTTTCAGTGCCATTGTAACTTCAAATGATCAATAAATGAATGGTTGTAAGTCAAGGATTATCTGTATTGGAATCTTCTACGGTAAAGAAGATTATTTAGCAGAATGCATAATCAACTTTCCCCTTAATTTTTTTTTATTGCCACCACAGCAACAGCATTTAATAATGGAAAGACAATGGAATGTATCTAGATAAGTTATGTAAATACAGAAGGACAAAAGGTTGAAAATTACTGTAAAGATAAATATGTAAGAAGTAAATTTTAACTTATATATCAACATACAGCTTTCTTGTTTTACAATTAACAAATGACATAATTTATTAAATAATTACTTCCTCCTGGAAAAAATATCATGCAAAGATAAGACAAACATTGAGGCACTTTTTAATCAAGCTTATAGATTTTCTCCCTTACTCTAGTTTTTAGTTAATATTAGTACATTGGAGATTATTTATACCAAATTAGTTTTACTACATTTCTGAATGTTAGGATGCATTATTTCAGAAACGGTATGACATTTATATCATTATAAAGATAGAACTGATATGGAATCACAGTTTTGCCCTTTTTTTAAAGGTGGAATTTTAGCGTTGGTCATTTTGAACTACGTTATATCCCGGAGACTGAAACAAGGGTAGGATATCTTGAAGGGAATATGAAATCAAATATTAACAAAGAAGATTCTAAAATCATTTCGGAAGTAGAAGAACAGGAAGCTACAATGAAGGATACAGTGATAAAGGTTTCAGTAGCTGACTGGAAGGTTATGGCATTTAATAAGAAGGAAGGACATCTAGAATGGGAATATCAGGTACTAAAGATGGGGAATATGTTAATGCTGTTTAGAAATATCATAATGTTACCAAAACTTTTTTATTTTCTTTTAGTATTGTGGAACTTAACTTTTTAAAACAATTATCTTCTGTATAAATTGTACTTTGTATTTGTAAAAACCTGTGCATTAAAAACTAATGAATGTCACATTTATTGGATATATTTTTTTTAAACAATGATTTATTTTATTTTCAGTTTTGCACTCCAGTTGCTTCTGCTTGGTTGGTGAAAGATGGCAAAGTAATTCCAATCAGTCTCTTTGATGACACAAGCTATACTTCTAATAATAATATCTTAGAGGATGAAGAAGATCTTGTGGAAGCTGCTCGAGGAGCCACTGAATCCAGTGTTTATTTAGGTATGCTGCCTACTTAAACATATGGCATCATTTTTTGTCCCAATCTCTATAGACAACTTCTGTATTTTGTTTATATTTTTATATGTTTATATATATCAATTATGATTTTTTCAAGAGAACAAAAGGTTTTGAATCTGAGCTATGTATTTTGCATTATTGTATCCATATATACTCTGTTTCCCTGAAAATAAGACCTAACCGGAAAATAAGCCCTAGTATGATTTTTCAAGATGCTTGTAATATAAGCCCTACTCCAAAAATAAGCCCCGGTTAAGATTGTCAGCCAGACGGATGCATTTAGTACAGATAGTCCTCGAGTTAGGAATGTAATGGAGCCTGCCCATTCCATTCATAACTCGAGGATTCGTAGGAGTGAATCTTGTACCTTGAACACGATTCACTCCCAAGTTTCACCCACGCATTCACTAATTTAATGCGTGGGCGAATGCGTGACTCGTTAAGTGAACATGAGGTATCTCAGGGTGGGGAAGGCCATGGGGGGCCTAGTTATGGAACAGGCCATCTTCAGTTATGGAACAGGCCTCCCCCAACCCAGTGAAATACCCTCTCCTGGGGGTCCATAATTGCTCTCCCCCTCCATCTGGGTCACTATCTTGTAAAGATCTGTCTCCTCTCCAGCCTCTCTGTTTCTTTCTCTGCTCCTTGCAAGAACAGAGGGAGGCCTCCAAGGCCCTGAATGGACCTCTGGAAGCACCTCCCCGGCCTTTGTTCTGGGCCTCCAGAAGTACATGGCCGCTGCCCGCGGCCTCCGTTCTGGGTTGAGGCCTGGAGAAGACCTCCAAGGCCCAGAAAGGGCCTTCGGGGCCTTGCTGAAGCATCCCCCGGTGTCCTTTCCAGGTGGCAGCAGTCCAGAAAAGGCCTCCGACGCCTGGATCCCCATCATTTCTGGGTGTCAGAAGCCTTTTCTGGGCCACTGCTGCCCGGAAATGGCTCCAGGGGATACTTCAGGGGGTTCTCCGAAGGCCCAATCTGAGCGTCAGAGGTCTTTTCTGGGCCGTTGCCACCCATAAAGGACGCCTGGGGACGCTTCATCGGGCTCTGTAGGCCAATTCGGGCCTCGGAGGCCTCCTCCGAGGCCCAGAACGGAGGCCATGGGTGGCGGCCACGTGCTTCCAGAGGTCCGTTCTGGGCCTCGGAAGCCTCCTCCAAGCCTCCGAGGTCCAGAATGGAGGTTGGGGGAGGCTTTCATGTGCCTCCAGAGGTCCGTTCTCCTCAGCTTCCGTTCCATTCTCTGTTGCAGAGAATAGAAACCTAAACTGTGAGATCACGCAAGATCAGTAGCATGAGATCTCGCGCCCCTGATCTCATGTGATCTTGCATTTCTTTAGGCCTCTATTCTCTGCGAACGCACCAAAGGAATAGCCAAGAAAGCGAAGGATCTCTTGATCTTCGCAAGGTGAGTATCCATAAGCCTAGTGGCTAGGAAAACCCGTGAGGGGGAGGAGGGAATAGCCAGGGTGAATGTTGCAGCGCCACTGCAGTCGTTCGTAAGGGTGAGTGACTGCTGTGTTACGGCAACATTCGTAATTTTGGGACTTTTTGTAAACACTAGGGGGCGTTTATCCCGTAACTTCAAACGTTCGCTAAGGGAACGCTCATAACCTGGGGATTACCTGTACCATATTTTCCAAAAATAAGACCTAACCAGAAAATAAGCCTTAATGCATCTTTTGGAGCAAAAATTAATATAAGGCCTGGTCTTATTTTCAGGGAACCATGCGTATAATATGACCAGTACTTTGTGCATAGAAAAAAGATTGATACATTTTGAAATGTATTCTGTGCATATTTATCCAGAAATAAATTCTATTGCCTACAATGAGGTTGCATTTCTTTTAAATGGGTGAAGGAGCAGACAGCAATCTTTAAATTATATATATTGTAGTTATTGGCCAAAGTATAATACATGTCGTTTAACAGCCCTCATTTTATGGCTCATTCCTTAAACTTTTAAAGCAACCATGACTTCGGGCATCCTCACTGAAACAATCATATGAGCCTTCCAAAAGAAGCAGTGTTTTAACTGTTTAAAGTTAAACAGTTAAAGTTTAATGTTGCTTTAAATACTATTTTCTAAAGCACAGTCTTATTAACTATGCCATGTTTAATAATATAAAAACTCAGGGTATAGACACAGTGATTGTTGATTGTAGATCCCTAATTCTCTAATCTGATTGTGCTCTCACTGTGTACTCTGGGTAAAATTAATTTTTTTTCTTTAAGTCAGTCATTTGACTATTTGGATGTGGAAAGACAGTTATTTCTATGTTTAAATTATTATTTTATATTTTCTGCTCTCCTGTATTTCCATAAATTTTATTATTGACTGTACAGTAAAAATATAGGTTCAGATATCTCATTAATTCATAATGTGATTTGTTTGGATTTGGCTTAGTTGCTATATGGTTCGGTATATAGTATGAAACCATCAGTTGTGCTGTTTTTTTCTTTCTATTTTTATTTTATTCGAAAAAAGTTAAAATACAAAACTCCAAAAATTAAAAAAAGAAAAAAGAGCACACAAAACATTGAAAAAATGCTTTAAAACCCACTACCTATTCAAATATTATCCCCCCTAGTTGTTCTGTCCCAGCCTATGTGCGTCCTTGTTATGCTCACAAGGAGAAACCCCTCTTCCAAGAAACAGGCAGGAACCAGAAGAAAAAACCAACCCCTTTTATTCTCACAGACCTGAGTCAATGTCCAAGGCAAACAAACACAGTCCACAGAAACTCGATCCTCAACATGAACGGTTGCCTTCGGCAACCAGCACCTCCCACCTTCCCTTTTATAATTCAGCCAAGGCATGGCTTCCTAATGCCTTCTCCTTTGCCTTTGGAGCTACCCCATTGCATTCCTCTGTCCTACTCACTTCTCTTGCCTGCACATTCGTGCATCCGGGATTTGTCCCAACTGTTCATCACTGTCCAACTCAGGCTCCCAGCACAGCTGTGTCTCAGCCTGAGCACGAGTAGAGGGGCCAGGCTCCTCATCCAGCTGTAAGTCTTGGAGCCTTCCTCTGACTCTGTCACTCCAGGCCCCTCCTCCTCATCTGATTCCTCAGACTCAGCTGCCGGATCCACTGGCTGGTGAGGAATCACAACACTATCCCGCATCGCAGGACCCTTCCCCCGGGTCTGCTGGGCTGGATGCGGTCGTGAAGGGAACTGTTCATGGAACGCTGTCACCAAGGCAGGAGCATGGACGTTGGTCGCATCCTCCCAGGTGAACTCCTGTGGTCCATAGCCCTTCCATTCAATCAAGTACTGAAATCGGCCTTTTAGCCAACGGGAGTCTCAAATACTGGCGACCTCATACTCGGGAGCGCTGTCTCTGTCGTGTTGTTCCGGTAGGGAACGTTCTGATCGTTGGAGTGGACATGCCGGTTGTTCTGAGACCAACAGAGACCAGTGAAAGACTGGATGTACCCATAATGACCGAGGCAAAGTTAACCGATAAGCAACTGGGTTGATGACGGCTTCGATAGGAAATGGTCCTAGGTACCGGTGGTCTAGTTTCTTGGCAGGCCGGTTTGACGGCAGGTTCCTAGTTGACAGCCACACCCGATCTCCCACCGTTAATGTAGGCATATCTCGCCTCGACCGATCGGCAACATTCTTGTAATCCGCCTTGGCCTTATCTAATTGTCGTCGCACCAATTGATGGATAGTCCGTAACTCAATCAGATATTCGTTAGCTGCAGGGACTGGGGAGCTGAGCTGCGAGAGGGGAAAAAGCTGGGGATGATACCCCACATTGGCCAGGAACAGTGTCATATGCATGGAGGTGTGCTGTGAGTTGTTAAACGCAAACTTGGCTACCGCAAGATAGTCCGCCCAATTGTCCTGTTGCTGATTCACATAACAGCGCAGGTATTGTTCTAGGATTCCAATTACTTTCTCGGTCCCGCCATCAGTTTGCGGATGATGCGCTGACAATATGCAGAGATTTACGTCTAGGGCCTTCATCAACCCCTCCCAGAAACGGGCCGTAAATTGAGTCTCTCTATCTGAAACGACCCTATCAGGGAGGCTGTGCAGCTGGAAAACCTGCTGGATGAACATGTGAATGGTGGTGCGGGCTGATGGCAAGCGATGGCAAGGAATGAAATGCACCATCTTGGTCAGCATGTCCACCACCACAAATACTGTCGTGAAGCCAGAAGACGGGGGCAAGTCCGTCAAGAAGTCCATGGACACTGCCCCCCAGGGTCTTTCGGGTGTCGGCAAGGGCTGAAATAGACCTGGTGGGGCCCCCGTCGCTGACTTGGCCTGCCTACACTGTATAAAAGACATGATGTAGACCTGGACGTTGTGTCGTACTCGGGGCCACCAGAATGTACGGGAGACCAAGTTCAGTGTCTTGAACACTGCAAAATGCCCACCGCCGGATTATCATGACATTGGGTGTGAATGAGCCCTCTGAGTGGCCCTCCTGGAACATAGAGCCGATCACGATATTTCAGGAGTCCATCCGTGATGGTCCATGGGGAATCTGGCCCCAACTCCTCCCTTCGTTGAGCCACCCACGCATCATGCTGTTGTGCCTCCCGAATCCGAGCCCGTACATCTATTGGCTCCCAAACTGCAGAGAAAGACTCTATGGGGAGAACTGTCCTGAGCAGAAGCTTGTCTTCTGTACGGGAATATTCTGGCTTCCTTGACAGAGCATCCGCTCTTTGGTTGCGACTGCTTGGTATGTAGGTAACGCGGAAATTGAACCTAGCGAAGAAGAGAGACCACCGAATCTGTCGTTGGTTCAATTTCCAGGCGGTCTGCAAGCTTTCCAGATTCTTGTGGTCCGTCCAGACTTCAATTTGATGCCGAGCCCCTTCCAAATGATGCCTCCAGGCCTCAAACGCCACTTTGATGGCCAGTAGCTCCTTCTCCCAGATGGTGTAGTTGCGTTCGGCCGGATTCAGTTTCTGCGAGTACGCGCAAGGGAAGAGGGCACCGCCGGGCACATTAACCTGGAGTAACACCGCTCCAATGGCAATGTCGGAGGCATCCGCTTCCACGACAAACGGCCGTTGCAGGTCAGGATGTTTCAAGATGGGTTCCTTCATGAAGGCTTCCTTTAAAGCCTGGAAAGCCTGTTGCTCCAGGGTATCCCAATGAAACCGGGTCTTTTTCTGCAGGAGCCGAGTGAGGGGCGCAGTCATGGAAGCAAAACCGGGGATGAAGGTTCTATAGTAGTTCGCGAACCCAAGGAGTCGCTGGACATCTTTAACGCGACATGGGGGTTGCCAACTATGCAGAGACTTGACCTTGCTCGGCTCCATGGCGATGCCCTCAGGAGAAATGCGATGACCTAGGAAATCAATGGTCGTTTGATAGAATTGACATTTCTCCAGTTCGGCATACAAACGATGATCTTGGAGCCGTTGCAAGACCTGACGGAGATGCTGGTGGTGCGTCTCCCGCGAAAGGGAGTAGATCAGAATGTTGTCCAAATAGATCATGACAAACTGATCTAACATCCTAGAATATGTCGTTCATGAAGTGTTGAAAAACTGCAGAGGCGTTGGTCAGCCCAAATGGCATCACTGTATACTCGAAGTGCCCGTACCAGGTGCCAAACGCTGTCTTCCACTCATCACGTGACCGAATCCTAACGAGATTGTAGGCTCCTCTCAAGTCCAATTTCGTGAAGATTTTTGCCTCCCAGAGCTTTTTCAGAAGTTCGGGGATGAGGGGCAGCGGGTATCAATTACATACCGTAATGGCATTTAATTTTCATTAGTGACAGCAAAGCCTCAATTTTCCGGACTTCTTTTTTACAAAGAGCACTACTGCAGACACTGGCGAAGACGAGGGCCGAATAAAACCACGAGCCAAATTTTTGTCCAGAAAGTCCCGCAACGCAGCCAACTCGGGGTTCGATATGGAATACAAACGCCCCATTGGGAGAGGCGCGTCAAGAACTAAGTCGATGGGGCAGTCATATGGCCTGTGCGGGGACAATTGATCCGCCTCAGTCTCGCTGAACACATCAGCGTAAGTCGCCAGTTCGGAGGGCAGGGAGACCCCTGGGGGACTCACCACCTGGCTGGCACAGACTTAGCGGGTGTGGTCCACACACTGTAAACTTGGAAAGGTGACCAAGTTCTGGGACCAATAAATCTGCGGGTCATGCATCCAGAGCCACGCCAGTCCCAAGACCACGGGGAAATGCAGGTCGGAGGTTATGTAAAACTGAATAGCCTCCTCATGTGAGCTGATGGCCATACCCAACGGTTGCATGGCGGCCTTAATTGGCCCAGACAGGAGGACTCGACCATCAATAGTCTCTACTAACAGAGGCAGTTCCATCGGGCATTGGGGAACAGCCCATTTGGCTATAAATGCTGCGTCCATAAAGTTTGTGGTGGCCCCAGAGTCGACCAAAGCATGTATTGGAATTCCCTGTGGCTTCCCAGGGAGGATCAAGCGTGCCGCCAATATCAAGTGCCGTGGAGGTCCAAGTGCAGCATCCGAAGGATGTCACTCGGTGTTGGGGGAAGCCTGAGCCAAAATGTCTTTTAGCTTGGGCTCGGGGCGTTTCCCGATAGATGAGGTTGCTTTTGCGTGGCAGGCTCGATAGCTGACACCCCTTGTCGCTTCTTGGAGCAGAAGGCGGCCAAATGCCCAGGGTCCCCATAGTAGAAAAACAACCCCCCCCCCCGAACATCATCTATTCATTTGTGCCAACAATAGGCGAGGTCTGGCAGCATCTAACTCCATAGGCTCCTCCCGCAGAACTGGATTTCATGCACAACTGGGACCGCCCAGGTCTCTGGGGTGGTACAACAACTCCTACGCGGCTGCAGCCGAGCATCGATCCGCAAACAGAGGTGGCTCAACCCATTGAGGTCTGGGGGAACATCGACACAGGCCAGCTCGCCCAACAGTTCCTCCGACAAGCCATCCTGGAAAGCGTCTATGAGTGCAGCTTCGTTCCAGGCTGAATCCTGGCTAAGCAGCCAAAACTCACTGATATATCCCTGTAAAGGGCGTCGGCCCTGCCTCAGAGCTTTCAGGCGTCGGGTAGCAGTCTGCGTCTTAATGGGGTCCTCATACATAAGACATATAGTCACAACCCCCCCCCCCAAAATTATCCAACAATAGGCTGGGCTAGCAGGGGTGTGCCCCAACGAGCTACAGCACCAGAGAGGAGGCTGATCATAAACCCCACTTTATCATGGTCAGTGGGGAAGTCAGCTGCTCTCAGGCTGATAAAGAGCTGGCATTGGCCCACAAAAGCTGGAAACATCTCTGGAGTGCCATCGAATTTGTCAGGCACTGCGACTGGACACTTTCTTCGGGGTTGTGGAGCAGCAGGAGTGGAGGCTTGAAGCTGAGCAACTTGAGCTGCTAGCAAAGCCAGCTGCTGGGAGAGCTGGGCATTCTCCTCACGTAACTGCTCCATGGTATTAGGGGGTAGAAGGCCGAAGGCAAATTGTTCTGTCCCAGCCTATGTGAGTCCTTATTATGCTCACAAGGAGAAACTCCTTCCAAGAAACAGTCAGGAACTGCAAGAAAAAACCAACCCCTTTTATTCTCACAGACCTGAGTCAATGTCCAAGGCAAACAAACACAGTCCACAGAAACTCGATCCTCAACACGAACGGTTGCCTTCAGCAACCAGCACCTCCCACACCTTCCCTTCTAGAATTCAGCCAAGGCGTGGCTTTCTAATGCCTTCTCCTTTGCCTTTGGAGCCGCCCTATTGCATTCCTCTGTCTTACTTGCTTCTCTTGCCTGCGCATTCGTACATCCGGGATTTGTCCCAACTGTTCTTCATCACTGTCCAACTCAGGCTCCCAGCACAGCTGTGTCTCAGCTTGAGCACGAGTAGAGGGGCCAGGCTCCTTGTCCAACTGTAAGTTTTGGAGCTTCTCAGAGCCTTCCTCTGACTCTAATTTCACTCCAGGCCCCTCTTCCTCATCTGATTCCTCAGACTCAGCTGCTGGATCCACTGGCTGGTGAGGAATCACAACACTAGTTGAATACTGATTAATACATTACTACAATATTATTCCCACCTCCTGCAAAACAGGCACCAACATTTTTTAAACTACTAAATTTATTTGCAAATTATTGACCTGTCATCTATATACTATATTAGTGACAAAATAATTAACAGAAAGAACAATAATAATAAAAAAGACAAGGTTAAAGTTTTAAAGCCCCCTGTTAACAAACTGTTATTGTAATCAATTCGTAGAAAATTTAACATGGCATCTTATCGATCCCAAATCATTCCAAGAGTTAAGCGTCTTTTTTTTTTTTTGAATTTTTATTGATTTTCCAGTTTTACATTTAAATATTTGAAAAGCAACATGGCAGCTGGGTTGGTTCATAATTCAATAATGTACAAATTTCTTTAGTACAGATCACAAACTAGTACATTAAATATTTCCTCTCTTTTTCCCTTGGCATTTACTGTGTCACATTTAAATTAATACAATTCTTATTATATCAATTTAATACAAATAACTTTTTAGTTTATACATATCTTAGTCATTTTAACATTCAATCTTTTTAGACAATGTCCTGGTAAGTTTTTCCCAATTTTTAACTTCCCATTAATATTTAAATTTAACGTTTAATATTTATAGTTTCCAAGTTTTAAATAACCCCAATTCCCGCTATCACAATTCATCCCAAAATCTTACATCAGCTGGTTAATAATACAATATAATATTCTTATTTTCTAATAATTTACAAATATCTAAATTTAATAACCAAAATTTCTCTTATTTCAACATTTAATACTTCCTCTTTTCTCTCTCAATATCTACTATCTCATATTTAAGCTAGTAATTTTTATTATTACCACTAAATAAAAAAAACATATTTGTTACATTCATCAATAACTTTTTAGTTTATATATATATTAATTGCCTATATTCAATATTCAAATTTAACTATTAATGTTTATATTTCCAAGTCTTAAATGATCAAAGTATCCTTTAACTCAACTCATAACAATTTCTAATATTCAAACTACACATCTTATCTATTTGAGAATATTCTGTTTTAATTCTCACTAGTAAGTCAAAACCCCAATTTTCTTCAGTCTTATTCTAGCTTTCTTTCTTTGCCAAATCGTCTTCCATGTCTGTGCTTTTGAGTCATCAAATAAATCTCCCTGTGTTATGTATGTTGTTTGACGTAGAAAAAACCATCCGATCACCATTTGTTTGAGAGAACTAACAAATTGTCTCTCTATTTTTCCATCTTGATGTAGTTGTCTTAAAACTGTTAATCTTCTCTTCAGTCTGTTGTTCTTCTTGATCCTCAGGTTTCTTCTGATTTGTCAGTCCCTTTTCTGGGTTTTCTATTGACTGTATTTGTTGATCAGTTGAATCCTCTGTCATAGTATTTAATTGGTCCACTTTTTCCGTTATATTCTGTGTAGTTGATTTTTCAGTTGTAATCAAATTTTCGTGTACCTGGGCTGACATCCCATTCTTTTCTGCAACCTCTTATTTCATCAGTAGCTGTAAGAATAGTTTGGTAAATTGCTTTCAGCATAGAGAGAATTTGTTCCTGATCTTCCTCCATATTCTCTTAGTAATGTATTAGATTAAAAGCTTTGTAATCAGAGAGTGTAAAAAAAAATTTTTTTTCAGTGAGTATGGAACACAGTTGGGCTTCACAGCTGATAAGTGTCTCAAGGTTATAAGTCTTATCAATTGTCTAGGCTGTCAGCCAAGTGTCTTTTAAACAATAACAAATTGTAATATCAGGTTTAGCCACAAGATGTCGCCCCTATATTTAAATTTTTCCTTTAGGTCCAAAGTTTTTATAATCTTTTCAATTTTACTTCTTTTTTATAAGTAAAAACCCAGATCTTCAGTAAGAGTAGAAAGTCTTTTAGTCCACAAACTTTAAGAAGTAAAATTCCAATTAGAATCAAGTTATTCTTGCAACGTTTTTAAACTCTCCTGGATAGTCAGTCACCACTGTTTTTAGAGGGAGGGCTAAAATCTCCCTTCCCTCTCCACAGGGGGGAAAGTACTTAAGCAGCTTATGCAGGTAACAAAGGTAGTTAGGATTTAAGAGAGGTAGATCTCATCGAGTCTCTTCCGCGCTGCTTTAAAGTTGCCTGATGGTAAGTGTGACTTCGGCTGTCTGCAGCCTAGTGACGAGCCATATTTCTATGGCCGGTCTTTCATTCGCCGGTTTGGAGGGCTGCCCCGGATCAAACGGAAGAGCTACCGCCCTTCTGCGATCACAGAGATCCCCTCCTTGCTGGTCGCCCCTACAGGGCGACTTTCGAACCTTTCCAGGGTCCCCGAGCGAAGCAAAACTGGACGTGAAAGATGGAGCTTGCCTTCCAAACGTCCATGGCGACCGCCTGAGCAAACCGGAAGTCCGAGTTAAACGTAATTCTTAATGCCATCTCTTATCAATTGTTTTCTGGTAAAATATAATAATTTCAGTCTCCACAGATGGTCTTTCTTCCCAACAAAGTCCAGATGAAAATGGTTTCCGATTAAGTGTAATAAATCCATTCCTCAAATCTCCTTCAATCTTCCTTAGGAAAACTAATTTATCACTTCTCCATTTAATCAGGCTTCTGCTGTTGTAAAAGAATGCAGGCTTGAACTTCAGAGGGACGTATGCAATCAACTCAGTTCTAAGTCTATTGCTCTTTCCAACAGTTCTGCAATTTTCAAATCACATTCCTTTTGTGAATCTAATTTATCCAGAGCTACATGCATCTGAAATCATTTCATCAATTTTTTAAAAAAAGCTTTCAACTAAAAATTGCATGTTACCAATTGGTTTTTTTCCAGATATCAGCCTCCCCCCCCCCCCACTTGTCTGTAATCTAATACATTGTTGGTCTATGTAACTTAGCCAGAAAACAAAGAACATTGAAGCAAAGTGAAGAAATAAATAAAAAAGCAAGATAGATATTTTCTGGATATTTTGATCCAAGATTAAAAGAAAATTAACAAATAAGCAAATTTTGCAAATGAATAAAATGCAAAATCCTGTGGTGAGAGATAAACTAAATGAAAGCACTTTCACCATCCAAAAGCATGTTCTTTACAGAAAACTGAAAGTTATTCAGGAGGGGGGAGGGGACAGCTAGAGTCCAGCAAGAGTTAAAATAAATCCGTATTCAATTGACCAGTCAGCTTTTAAAGATAAAAGCAAAGTAAATCAGAAGATTCAAAAAGTGAAGTTAAAACTCGAGCATGCTTAAGAAAACAAACTGCTAAGAAGATGACTTTCTGACTGTTCCTACAGGGAACTGGAATCTTCAGGACTCCACTTCCCAGGTGGGTCCATGGCCCTCCGAAAGCTCATTCCTAAGTGCTCTCATTGAAATCCAGAGAGCAGCACAGCTTTGGTAGCAAAATCTGCAGATCGTTGGCAAAGGGGAAAAAACCCTTACCATTCAGCAGCACCTTACCTCAAGCAGCTATGCTTGAGAAATCATGGCTTAGTACAATATTTATTTACTCATTCACTGCCCATGTCAGCTGTAACACAATCTAAGTTTAATCACCATGAAGCCACTCCTCAGAAGTGATTTTCTCAGTCACTCCTCAGAATTATGGATAAAATCTATGTTTAGACTTATAAGTTTAGACTTATCATTTCATATTCTTTATTCCAAATAATTTGCTTGATATGTGACATGCTAATTATTCAGATTTCAGTCCTAAAATATGTAAGGTATAAAGTTGAAGCAATGTTTCTATATAAAGTCTGTGAAGCTTCTCTAGCTATATACATTTTCTGAAGCTTCTGCTATACGCAAGTTCCTGGATAGGAGATTGAGTTGGATTTATTGTTGGTAGTGTGAAACTGGGTAATGTGAACTATATACTACTATCACAAATACGTTTGTGTATACTTATTTGCATAATTAAATGCTTAATAGAGATTATCCTTTTGTGGGAAACTTAAATGGAAGATCTTAACGTATTTGCTGGTAGAATTTTATATTGTACATTTTTAGAATTTTCTATATACGCAGATCTTTGATATATAGATGTGGCCAAAAATATTCGTGTCCCTCCACGTATTTCCCAGACTCCTAATTTTCCATGAAGTACCATAGGCTGAAACTAACACAAGTAAATGATATCTACCATACTTTATTCCATAATCCATAGAACAGGCCCTTTGCTTTTGATGTATGACTTAAAATATTCTTATAAATAATAAAACAAATGAAAATGGCATAAATATAATTATTGATACCCCTTAGAAGTTAAAAGACATTGGATTTTAATGATCTCAAGCAGACTATAATAATAATAATAATAATAATAATAAGTTGGAAGGGACCTTGGAGGTCATCTAGTCCAACCCCCTGCTCAGGCAGGAAACCCTATACCATTTCAGACTAATGGCTGTCCAGTCTCTTCTTAAAAACTTCCAGTGTTGGAGCATTCACCGCTTCTGGAGGCAGGTTGTTCCACTGGTTAATTGTTCTAACTGTCAGGAAGTTTCTCCTTAGTTCTAGGTTGCTTCTCTCCTTGATTAGTTTCCATCCGTTGCTTCTTGTCCTGCCTTCCGGCGCTTTGGAGAATAGTTTAATTAATACTACAGATGTCTTCAATGTCATAATCATTCAGCCTATCTGGAGAAAAATACTCAGGCATTTTGTGTCATTGTATGCAGCACAGTAAATATGGACAAGAAAAAGAAAAGGAGTATTGTCTGAGGAAGAAGGTAATAGCTAAGCATGATAAAGAGCTTCATGTTTTTGTGACTACCACTGCTAATGTTTTAAAGAAGTTTAAGATTAACAACTGGTCTAGAGCTAACCTCCATAAGCATGGCTGCAAGAAGAATATTGCTCCCAGATTGCACAGAAGAATAATTTGAATGGTGGAGAAAGAACCATGGAAATCTTCAAAACAGATCCTGGCTGACCTCCAAGATCAAGGTACAGCAAAATCATCGCACCGTGTATTGTTGCCTGACTGAAAGCGGCCTCCATGGTTGAAGACTCAGGGAGACCACACTCCTTCAGATAGGCACAAAAAAAATCAAAATAGAGTTGGCTAAAATGCATGTTGACAAGCCACAATATATCTGGGAGAATATCCTTTGGACAGATGAAATAAAACTTCAGCTTTTGCATAAATCATAGCAGTTCTACGTTCACAGAAAAAAGTGATGCTTTTAAAGTAAAGAACACATCTATTGTGAAAATTGGAGGAGGCTTCATAATGTTATGGAGTTGCTTAAATGCCTTTGGCACTTGGTATCTTAAATCTGTGCAGGGCCCAAGGAAATCAGAAGATATGAACACCTCCTGAATGAAATATAATGGCCAAAGTTAGATAGAAAACTATCAGTCGCAAATCATGGATAATTATCTAAAACATACACTACATCTAAGAGTACCCAAGAATAGTTGAAAAGCAAACTTAGCACTGTTCTGACTCAGCCTGCTATAAATCCTGATCTGAATCAAATAGAACATGGAAAAAGCTGAAACTTACAGTTAGGAAAAGGAACTCATGAACTTAAGACAAGTGGACCAGTTTGCTCACGAAGAGTTTTGCCAATTGAGAAATATAGAACACTTATAACTACAGAAAGTGCCTGATTGCCTGAAGAGGATGTGCTATGAAATATTAGATTAGAAATATCAATAATTATGTCCATTTTCATTTTATGTTAAATCATACATTGAAAGCAAAGTGTCTGCTGCATGGCCTATGGAATTAGTCATGATGAATGTGATATAACTTAACAATTTTACAACAAATTGGGATTCTTTAGCGGAGGGGTAGCATCTGCATACATTTGATAGCATCTGTGTTTGTATTAATTTCTAATGAGATGGTCTCATCTATTGAGAATATACAATTATTAGTTCACTACTGGATATTTTTTTAATAAATTCTGTTTTAAATACTGTTTTGAAATTTAAAGAATTAAGCTTACCAGTCCTGTAAAAATAATTACTGCTGATTTTATATGCAGGAATGTATAGAGGTCAGCTGTATCTTCAGTCATCAGTTAGAATTTCTGATAAATTCCCTACTAACCCAAAAGCTTTGGAATCCAGAAATGATAATGCCGTTATTCATTTGCCTATGATCAAGTGGAAGCCTTTAATTCGTAAGTAGTTTATCAGATTTATTACTTTTTCAAAAAATGAAGGGTGGAGTATAATTTTTGATAAAAAAAAAATATGAATGATTTTTAGCTATTGGAAACTTCTCTATGTTTTCTAAGATATTATATACTGAAACATTTATGTATTCCATAGTTTACTAACTTTACAAAAGTAATATTTGGACATTCGTATTCTATTATGTATGATAGAACTACCAGGGAAAAAAAGCAATGCTGTTTACTATTGATAAATCTATCGTAAGGAATTTTTATATTCTTTCAATAATAAGTATATAGTTCAATTTTTTTTCTGAATATATTGCATTGAAAAATGTATTGGAATTTGCATATGGAAGCCTATACATGGGATATAATACTGCAATCAAAAATATAAGAATTCCATATCACAGTCCATTAATTATCCAAGAAAAAGTTCATTTAATATTAATATTAAGATAGAATTATGGGTTTTACAACACATGAAAATAGCTGTGCACATTCTCAGTATTTTGGGATAATTAATCATTAACTGAACTTGTATGGTTTCCTTTTGCCAACTCTTTAGCTGTGATCCTTTATAATAGACAAAAATATTTTCTAAAAGATAACTTCCATTCCTATAATGCTCTTGAAAAAGGCAAAAAAAGATAAGAACATAAAAAATTAGATAATTTTAATCTTGACCATTATTGAATTAATATTCATAAAACTTAAAAAATATTCTAAGCATAGTTATAAAAAGTGTACTTTCTATTTAGATTCTCCATCAAGAACACCTGTTCTGGTAGGATCTGATGAATTTGATAAATGTCTCAGCAATGACAAGTTTTCTCATGAAGAATATAGTAATGGTGCTCTGTCAGTTCTGCAATATCCCTATGGTATGTGTGAATTGTGCTTTATTTTCAACTATTGCTTCAAAATATTACATTTACATTAGGACTCATGGCTTTCACTAATTTAAACAGAAATCACAATACTGTTATTTCTGTAGAATTGTTATTGGCTTCTTGGTAAATTATGTTTCTAGGTAAATTAATGATATTGTTTTTGTATTCACTTAGAACAGGGAGACCTGTTCCAAAAGGACACTGTGTCTTTAGCATAATGTCCAAATGAAAGACAATATGATTTTAGCAAAGAAAAAAAAAGGTAGATCAAAACAAAATATAGTGAAAAAATCTTTTACAATGTAGAGCTTTCCTATCTTGTCTATATAAAATTTCTTGGAACTTGCCTCTGTTCCCTGAGTGTCCACATGATTAAAATCAATTCCTGTCCATATGTACAGTATATGTATGCTTGATTGTACATGCTTCTCAAAAATACATTAAAAAAAGGCAAAGCAAAAAAGGTTTATTAACAAAATTAACTGTATAAAATAAGGTGCCCCATTTATAGAATTAATTGAGCTATCTACATCTAACAGTCATTTCTCTCACATACAAACCATACTTTTACAAAAATGGACAAGTGTACACATGCAAATTCATACATACTCCCCAGCTATCTTCCAACAGAAGTAGCAAAAAAGGGAAAATAAGATTGTGATGGAGAAAGAGAAATGGATAGTTTTACTGAGAAATAAAAAGAAAAGAATGAAGAAATTAGATAGATATGAAGCAAGAGGAAGAAATCATTGGGCCCAGAAAAGAAAATAGTGAAGATTTACAAAAAAAAAAGTTTAATTCTCCAAGAAACAACTCTTTGTGTGGTAATCTTCAAAAGATCCGGTTTTGTAGCAGTCATATTTGCACTTCATACTTATTGTTTATAATAGCAATTTTTATCAAAGAGAACTCCTCTGAGGATCACACAACATGGACTTTGTAGTATTGTACTTGATAAATAGCGTGGATTCAGATTTGGCTATCACTTTCCCAGCTGAGTTCTCAAACTCTGCTTTTTGCATGACAAAGGGCAGACAGATAAGTAAAATAAGTAGTTTAAAACCTTACTCAATATTCCTAAAGCAGGGAAATTTTGAAGAAACTGGTTTATTTTTTAACAAGAAGATTTATAAATGTAGGAAAACTATTTTTCTTTTATGTACGATTAAATATTAACAGTACGATTTAAACCCACTAAAATCAAACAGTTAAATGAAAAGGAGAGAGAAACAGTTGTCAGGTGTGGATGGGAGGAGGATGTGCTTGGACTTGAAAAGTCCTTTCCTCAATTTAGAGAAAATAAGGATGTACACATGTCTTGCAGGTTCTCTGGAGCTTATTTCTAGCATACTTCTAGAGGTCTGGGAGAATGAATTGAGTTCATACTGATATTTGATACCACTACTACTTCATTGGTGTCAGGAGCACCTGAGTTGAAAGGATTAGCTGGTGACATCACCATTGCCTAGGGGACTCCCAAGGATGGCCCTTTCGTGTTCCCAGTATTTTCCCACTGAAGTGGTACCTGTTTATCTACTTGCATTTGTATGCTTTCGAATTTAAGTTGGCAGGAACTAAGTCAAATTGACGGGAGCTTATTACATCATAAGACTTGTAGTCTTGGATTTAGAATTACCAAGCTGTTGGCCTCTCATTGGTCACTCTCATGTAGTTAGGACACTGAGTCAGAAGACTGCTGTTTAGTCTTTTTTTTTTTCAGCCTGGATATAGTCCACAGTTAAAAAGGAATTGACCGGCATCCCAAATGTTCTTAACTTCTGCTCAACCATTTTGTCCATAATGGCTGGTAACTGTCATTATGCAGGACCAGCAATAGCAACCCTGGAGGAAAAAAAGATCTCATATTTCCTATATCCCCAATAATTTCTATGCCCTGTGTTCAGTTTTGGACATCCCACATTCAAGTCTGAATACTATGTTGGGGTACCCCAGGATATGGCAAAGACTTTAAGAAATGATTTAAGTGGGTTTAAGAAAATATTTAATAATATTCACTATTTTAATTATAGATAATGGCTATTTTTTACCTTACTACACACGAGAGAGGAACAGACGAAGCACACAGATAACTGTAAGATTTTCTGAAAATATGAATTCAAAGATCATCCGAAAAAAAGATCCAGTTCTACTTCTGCACTGGTGGAAAGAAATTGTTAGTACCATCTTATTCTGTATTATGGCCACAACTTTCATTGTGCGCAGGCTTTTCCATCCTGATGCTCGTAACCGGGTAAGTATAGAACTTGTTTCTAGAAGTGAAAGTATACATATTTCCTTTATGGAGAACTTTGCATCTAATCATTAGTATTAGAATAATTAAAAGGTATTTCAGATCAGTTGTGATTATTTGCTTCATCCTTTAGTGCAATAAAAGTGACGTTTAGAATTGTAAACAAGATTTCTAAATTCTTAATATCTTTGAATCATATGATCTTTGTATTTTTATAGCATGTTTTCACACAACCACACCATATGGCCAGAATGATATTATGTGGTATCAGTCCACATCAAATGCCAGACATTGAAAAAAATATCTTAAATAGTTCTGCAACTGACACTTTTTAAATTCATGTCACAGTACTTCAGAATATTTATTTGTGAAATGTATAAACTCAGTTTTGAAGGACTCTATAATAAATATACAAGAATAATTGAGTCAATGCAAATATTTAAAATACATGCAAAACACTAATAATACCTGAAAACATAGATTCTATTAACAGTTACTCTTTTGGTACTGAAAGCTCCCTCACCAACTGATCCCAAAATATTTCTGAAACAGCTAGGTTTTTACATACTAGGGAAATATTTCGTGACAAATTTTCTAATGAAAGAAACCCCCACAGAAATTGCCCATTTTAAGACTCCTCCCTTTCTTTTGGAGATCTTCAGCAGCCAATCTCTCTACTCAGATTGGGTGGGTAGAATCTGTGATAATGATTTTTGTGATACCTTATTTACCTGCATCCTTTAGAAATTCAGAATACACATCTGAAATTAGATAATTTTTCCTATTAACATTTCAATCTAGTTGACTTTTATTACTTTTGTTTATCAGCAGCGGAAGGAATCTGAAACTCAGTGTCAGACAGATAATAAAAATGAACAAACCAAAGACAACAACAGAGATGACCTTAACTGTGGATATGTGTCAAGGTAAAAGTAGTATTATTCTTTGACAAAATCCATTCATTGCAGTAGCCTTTGAAAAACAAGCATTGATAGTTAATCTGCTTTAGTTTGTGTTAAACGTAGTGGGTACATTTTATGTTGGAGGAGTATTGTACTAGCATTATTTCTAAATTCATTTTTTTTTAATGTACAGTATTTCCATCTCCTTTCAATAAGTTGTCTCTTAATTGCTGCTTTTTAAGAAGAGTAATAGGAAAAGCTGTTGTTGCAAGGAGAAGAAATGAAAAGTTATGGTATGCTTGTTACTGTCAGATAAGTTGTTGGGTGTAGGATTATAAAAGATTTAGGGGCAACTGCTATTTCAATAATACGTTATTAATACGGTTATTGTATGGTTTTCTGTGATGCATTTTCTTACCTTTCAAAAATAACTTTAAATGGAAGAAAGTATTAAGATAATATATTAAGATAATAATGGAAGAAAGTATTAAGATATATTATATTTCAGGGTTTTACATGCAAAGAATTAATTTTCTGTTTCCTTACATTCATTAATGAAATATCAAATAAAATGTGAAACAGTTTTAAAAATAAACTCATAAAGATTGCTAAGTAGCAATAATAAAAAAACAAATCAGCAGCTTTAGAAAAGGCTTTTACTTTCATGCTTACAATTACTGGTAGCCAGAGCCTCTAGAGCAGTGGTGGCAAACCTATGGCACGGGTGCCAGAGGCTGCACTCAGAGCCCTCTCTGTGGGCACGCGTGCCGTCGCCCCAGTCCTAGGCCTTCAGCTGGGTTTTATAAAACCTTTTCGCTTTAGGCCTCCACCGCCGTGTGCAAAAAAAAAAAAAGGTTCAATCAGTCAATTTCAACTTCTCGCAGGGAAAAAAAACATCTTGCAAAGTTGGAATTGATTGATTGAACTTTTTAGTCCCACCCAGTCTGTCGTTACCATTGCAGCCACGCCCACCCAATGGGCCACGCCCAGCCAGTGGGCCACACCCACCCGGCACTCGACGATGCATAAGTGGGTTTTGGGTTGCAGTTTGGGCACTCAGTCTCTAAAAGGTTCGCCATCACTGCTCTATAGTGACTCATCTGTCAATCCACAATACAAACTTCATGTCCAGCATACATTAAGAGATCACTGGCCTCTTAGTAGAACAGGTTAAAAACATATTCTGTTGAACTGAAAGTGTAAGAAACAATACAATTCAGGCTTTTTTGACCTGCCATGTTGATCAAGGACTGGCTTGCTTTCTTCAGTAGCAAATGTAGAAATCAAGCATTCCTCCAACTATTGGCCGATCATTATGTTGAATGTCTGTTCACATAAATTGACCAGACTACTAACAACTCAAATACATGAATCATCAAATAAAAACCTATGTTAAATTAGTATTGTGCAAGTACCGGAAAAATCAATTTTACTTTTGTGTTTTCTTGCAGGTATCTGACAGATTTTGAACCAGTTCAGTGTCTCGGTCGTGGAGGTTTTGGAGTAGTATTTGAAGCCAGAAACAAAGTTGATGATTGTAACTATGCTATTAAAAGAATTCGTCTTCCAAATAGGTATTTACATACCTTTCTGGTTACCCTTCATATTCTACTCTAGATGGCACCAAGCTTCACGTATTGGTTGATGTTGTTTTAGAACTATTTTATTCAATGGCTGAGAAGGTTTTCAAAAATTAAAAACTAACATTAGATATTGTAAGAAATCAGTATTATTATTTTCAATAATAATTATAGTATAAATAATTTCAGTAAATTTCTGAATGTTCTTTTGGAGCCTTCTATAAATGTGAATTCCTAAACTTTTTTTTTTTTTAAATTACAAAGTGGACTATAGTCAAGAGTATTTTTGTTGTGGTTTGAGACATTTTATGTTAGAGTATTTGCAGTATTTCTAAATCCATCTAATGTGAGGACTACTGAAAAAAGAAGCTTGAGTTCTTCAACTTTTCACTCAGAAGGGTTCGATCCTAAAATTATAATCTTATAAATAAAAGGGGTTCTTCTAATAAAATTTTTGGTTGAATACGTTTTTCCCAAGAAAATAGTCTATGTCAGTTAATTACTGAGTAGGAAGTATAATTTACAGACAAGGAAATTTTAAAAAAATATTTTGCTGCCTGAAAAGATTATGGCAAGTAATATTTGACCAATTTATCCTGAATAAAACTTTTGTCTTTGTTGTTGTTGTTGTGTTACCTCAAATTTTAGAGAGCTGGCTCGTGAAAAGGTTATGCGTGAAGTTAAAGCATTGGCAAAACTTGAACACCCTTCTATTGTTCGATATTTCAATGCTTGGTTAGAAGCACCACCTGAGAGCTGGCAAGAAAGAATGGATAAGCTGTGGTTGAAAGATGAAAGGTATTTACTTTATTTTTTAGAAAATGTATAAATTTATTAAAGGGTTCTGGAAATGCAATACTGGTTGTGTTCACAAACCATGTTAAACCAAAATTTTGCAGAATAGTATCTCTAGAGGAATCAAGACATACTCAGAAGAATATAATGTAGCTACTTCGATAAAACTGAGAGATCTGACTTTGGTGTAATGCCTGGATTGGAGATTAGATGGAACTCATTTTATTATTCCATTATTGCTTCTTGAGTTTCAGTAAGGGATAAAAGTCAGGATATGCATGTACCAAATAACTCAGAAGCTAAAAAGAGAACTCGGACGATGTAAATTCTCCCTTCATTAGTTGTTGTGCTATATAATATGATCCCTCCAGAACTGCATTGTGGAGAACATTATTATGAGTGAGGGACCTAGAGATTATTCATCAGTTTTTATTTCTTAGTCTGGTGCTTCCAGTAAGTACTTTATAATCTTTTGAACAACTGAGATATCAATGTCACTTTGTCACAATATATTAGTGAACTTCAGATCTTTTGTTTATCTGTGCTTTTATAGGTCTAATATAGTTTGGCAGTTGAGATTGATTATACAAACCTCTCACTCATTTTTGCTTAATCTTTCTGTTTTAAAAAGTGCTTAAAATTTACATGCATTTTCAGAAATGCTTTTTCCGTTGCATAGAATTTCTGGCACAGGTTTTAGAGCGGCAAACTATCCAAAAATTCATGGAATACAGATTTTGGCAGGGATGTGTCTTTTGTTCAAATATGCAAGCATGGTAAATTTATGAAAACTTAAATGGGACAAATTTCTCATTTTTTCATCAATTTCATCTTTTCATCAATTCCTCATCATTAAGTATTACTTTTCTCTTTAATGCTATTTTTTTCAGTGTAGTTCAAATCAGGATTTGGATTTTTGCTTTTTACCTGACAGGATCACTTTTTTGGCATATCCTGTTCATGTGGTCCACACCCAACTCCTCTTGTTCACAATATGTACCAGTTTTACCAAAGAGAATGCTTGCTCAACATTTTAGTTAGGGTGTTTCTGCTGCCTTACAAGGGCATTCAATTCTGGACTTGGTCTTTAGCAATCAGAAACATAAAATAAATAAAAAACACATTCACTTCCTCATAGCAGGAATGATAAGAGTTTTTCTCCAGCGGAGAAATAACATTAGAGCCCATACCTTTTTTAAAAGTTCCATAGAAGTTTCAGATAGGCTGTTTGGTGTTTCATGGATCTTATTAATAGCAGAAAAATGTAAGACAATTTCCAACTAACTTAGGCCTGTTTCTTGTTGATCTGAATGATTTGGGAAAGAAAATGAATTTGGAATATAGATAGTACTTGATTTAACAGCAGTTTGTTCAGCAACTGTTAAGAATTATGATGGTGCTGAAGGAACAACTAGTGCTTGAAGATATGGCCTTTATACTGCCCCTGCAGTCATAGGATTGCAATCTGGGCTCTTGCCCAGATCACACCTACAACAGGTAGCCAATCCCTACAACAGGTAGCCAATCCCTACAACAGGTAGCCAATCCCTTCATGATCATGCAATCATCCTCCCGGCTCCCTCAGAAAGTCAGCCAGGAAGGTTGCAAGCCATTTCCTTTCTCCAGCACAGCTCACAGTTTCCCTACCCTCCTGGTGTGGAGGAGAGTTGGCACACTATGCTAGAGAAAGGAAATTCAGATCATCAGGATCCAAGCTTCCTTTCTTTGGCCCAGCACACCAGTTCTGCACACAGAGAAAGCTGTCTACCCTTTTTCATCAGGAAGCTCTTTTACTTTGTTCATTTAGCGACCCATACAGTCGCTTAGCAATTAAGGCTGAGATGGTGATTGAGCTAGGCACTCACTTAATGGCCTTTACAACTTACAAATATAATGGCAAGCTGCATTACGGTCATAAGTTGAGGACTACCTATATTGAATTCAAAGTAAGTAAGACTATTTGTATATAAAAACATAGAAAACTGTGACAAAAAAATATCTAGTGGTCCATCAAGTCTGCCCTATGAATTGTTTGTTTTTCTTTTCTCTCGATTTATTTATTATTTTACTCATTATTTTTAATTTTTATTTTATTTATTTTTAAATTTTTATCAGATGATAGGCATGCGTTTATCCCAAACATGTTTAAGCTCAGTTACTGATGATTGACCCACTACCTCCACTGGAAGTTGGTTTCAAGTTTCCACTGCTCTTTCTGTGAAGAAACTTTTACTTTTGAAATTCCCTCCTGTCATTTTGAGGTTATGACCCGTGTTCTTGATTTTTGCTTAATAATATTGCTTAAGTATGTGATTCCTAGGCCTTTCTAGGGTCATATAGGGTCTGTTGAATGTCTCTCTCCAAAGGTGAAGAGAAATAATTACGATTGTACAAATTTATTTAAACTCCAACATTTGCATTATCAACCTTTTACACTTTCATAATGGTAGAGCATGGGTGTCAAACTTGCCACATCACGTGACATGTTGTGACATATCTCGATATTTTATTTTTTTTTGCATTGCTGGAGCTGGAGTGGGCGCGCGGCCTCCGTATGATGCAACTGGCCTGTGGGCCGGCAGTTTGACACCCCTCTGGTAGAGGGTAAAAGAGTGTTGTTTGGAAGCATCTGGAAGTGGATTGATCCATACAATATTCTTTTTTTCATTTAGCAGTTATGAAATATGTCAGATTAGTTTGAGAAATCATAAGTTAAATAATTTATAAGATTAAGAGTTTTAAATAGCATTTCCTACTGTAATAAATTAATAAGTTCCCATTAATAAAAAAGATGCTAAAAGCCATAAAAGGGGGAAGGAGTCCACATCATCTGCTCCCTTCTACTCAGTTAGGTAAGTAGGACTGCAGGAAGATTTGAGAATAAATTACTGTCTTAGAAGAAATCTTGAAATGTTCCTGTTAAAATGTTCAGTACATTCTTTTGTAAGGTCCTTTATACTCTGAGTGTTGTAAAAAGTAACTTGATGATGAATCTGATGAATTTAAAGTATTTCGTAAGGTATGCCCAATTTGAAAATAATTTGGAAAAAAAGCTATAAACCTTGTACAAACGCAACTCATCCTGTATTGCTAATTAAACATCCATAGTCTTGTCTGGACTTCCGTGTAAGCCTAAAAAGACCCTGGTATTTTATAGAGTCATCTTGTTAAAGAATTTTAAAACATTGGCATCTTTTTTCAAGTTCTAAAGGAATGGCATGACTACTGTAATGAATAGCAGAGAGGTTCTGAGCTCATACAGGGTCCAAAGCATTCCAAATCATTTTTGAAGCATGCATACCCTAATTCATAGAAATGTTAAAAGCTTTGTATTTCTGCTCTGCGGGCAACATATGGTAAGATTAATTTAAGTTTGTAATGTTATCTTTTGCTTTCCTAATATATTTAAAGTATTGATTGGCCACTCAGTTCTCCCAGTCCAATGGAGGTGCCATCATTTAAAATTAGAACAGAGCCATTCTCTACTGAGGAAAACATTGAAGTCATTGCTACATCTGTAGAAAAGAAGACTCTACTTTCTGTAGGAATACCTTGTGACCAGTCAGATTCATCAGAGAATAATTTTTCTCCTTTGGAGTTTTCTGCCATCGAGAACAGAGATTTGATCCAATTGGCAAGTGCACAAGATAATTTCATTAATAGCTGTGTTATGGAAGGCAGTCCTGTTGATGATAATGATCCTGTACATTCCTTTGAAGTGTATCTTCCTGCTAAATCGGTAGTAAGGTTGAGGGAGAGAACATCTTCTTCTATTGTCTTTGAAGACTCTGGATGTGACAATTCTTCCAATAAAGGGAATAATATTACCAGTTTGCTTCACGATGGCCATTTTGAAGATAAAGCGACAAGCACAAGAGAGTCCAATAATGGAAACTCATCTTCAACAAGTTCTATATCTATTTCTCCACCAAGACCAACAACTTTAAGTTTGGACTGCTCTAACAACTCAGTACAAAAACTTTTACCTACCACTCCAAAAGTGTATCTTTATATCCAGATGCAACTTTGTAGGAAAGAAAACCTTAAAGATTGGATGAACAGAAGATGTACAATAGAGGAGAGAGAAAGGACCGAGTGCCTTGTGATATTTCTGCAAATAGCTGAAGCTGTCCAGTTCCTGCACAGTAAAGGATTAATGCATCGGGATCTCAAGGTTTGTACTAAGAACACAATATAATTATTTATCTCCCTAGAGTAAGTTATTTAATTATATGTATATATTTGAAAAGCATTTTCATACTCCACAGAATTATTTCTTCATTGTTGTATGTTACGAAGGATGTCTAGGAAAAACTATACAACTTTTACTAGCTATTTATAGTTATTATTTATTAGTAGTCTTTATCAGATGAAGTGTGAACATAAAGCAAATTATATAATAGTAATTTATTAAGCATGTATTCTGCCCAACTCTCAGTGACTCTGGGTGATCCCCCAAAATCAGTGAAAGCAATTTTAATAAAGAATTAAAAATAAAGGAAAACTATATGCAGTATATAAATGTACTATAGAAAAATTACTCATGAATAAATACTGTCACAAAATAAAAATAGAAATTGTTCAGATGAAATATAATCCCCCAATAAGTAAGTTTATTGTTGCAGCCATAGATTGTAACATACGATGTGCCATAAAATACAATAAAATAACAGTGAAATAGAAAAGTTATAAAATAAGTAAAACAAAGTAATAAAAGGAGTACAGGTAGCCCTCAACAACCATTCATTTAGTGACCATTCATGGTTACAACGGCATTGAAAAACATGACTTATAATCAGTCCCCACGCTTATAACTGACACAGTACTCTCACAGTCATGATCAAAATATGGTTGCTTGGCAGTGGCATATATTTACAATGGTTGCAGCATCCTGGGATCATGTGATCACGATTTATGGGGTTTCTAGCAAGCACAGTCAATAGGGAAAGCCAGATTTTCTTAAGGACAGCATGATTCGTTTAACTGTAGTGATGTTAATCTCAGGAAAAAGGTCATAAAAATGGATGTGACTCATTTAACAGCTGCCTTGCTTAACAAGAGAAATTCTGGTCTCAATTGTGGTTGTAAGTCAAGGCCAACCTGCATTAGATATAAAAAAAATTACAGCAGAATAAAGCTCAAGCTACAGCTAAGAACTTAAGTACAGTATTCCTTTCTAAGTTTAAATGACAGCAGAGCAAATGTAGTAACTTGTTGCTGACAACTGAAAATATATTTGCAAGAAGATAGTTCAATTTTTCAAGATCAGAGCCCTTGAGTTAACATGCCATCAGTAATTTGGCTCTAATCTCATTGAACATGAGGCAGCAGAGGACGTAATGGATAATGTCTTTCGCTTGACAACCATCACAAGAACAGAGATGTTGTTTGAGAGAGAGTTTACACACACAGAGAAATCTCCCTTTGAGATACTTGAAAGATATGGTTTGCAGGTGAAGAGAGGTAAAGCACTGGTTATGTTAACTAGGTTCCTGGAGAAGTTTTTATAATGATGGTGCCAAGATGAACATTTGGGTGATTGTACCTCAGTGACATCCCTCTCGAAAAGCCTTTCTCTATTATTTTGTCTGTTCCAAGAATTAAATTATCCCCAAAGTAAATGGGAATGTGTTTGTAGAATGGGTGACAGAAATTCGGTCCATTGGTTCCCAGCTGTATAACAGAGAAGAGTTTGGCAAGATGGGATTCTTGAAGGCTTTCTAGTTTTTTATAATGCCCTAACAATGCAACATGTATTCTAATGGTGATAGAAGGTAGCCTATCTCCATCCTAAAATAGGCAATGAGACTGCCCTGCGGGAGGACCAAGATCTTCCTAATGACATTATTTTGGACTACTTCTAATTGAGTAATAACCTTCTCATCTCTCCCCAGATCTCAACCCCATACAAGATTTGGGCAGTCATCTTTCCTTAAAATATTTTAACTTCAGGGGCTACATTTAGTAATGTCAGTACTGAATTGTGATTTTAATTACATTAAACAATGCTATTTGAGATTTTGGTTAAGAGTTGAGGTCATTGAGGACATATTTAAAATGTGTCGTGTTTATTTAGTGTCAAGTTTCCTTTAGTGTTTTGAATCTATTTTTCACCTCCTTCATTCTAGGTTCTAATGTTTTGTCGGATAAGATGACAAAACTTTTACCAGAGAATGATATTTCAGGCAGTTTAAAAGCATTCAGGAGTGGTTTGCATTCTGGGAATTAGGTCACAGATTTTCTCTTTTCCCTATTGTCTCATTTGTAATAGCAGGTTCTCATCACTATGAACTGCCTTGGAAATCCAGATTGGAAGATGATACGTTTTTCAAAATGTGGAAATAGGCTAAAAGGCTTGATTCTGCTTTCATGAGTTTTGGAGCTGATACAAGCTGGCTGATGAATCTAGGGAAAGGACAAAAAATACAATATTGGGCTTTTATTTTAAAATTTTGAGTGGCACGTTTTGTGACTATTGCCCTTAATTACCTTCTTTGGGGCCATTTAGAGAGAAATAAATCTTAGAATCTAAGGGATCCTTGTTTCCAGTTTTGAAAACTGGTTACAAGCTGAAAGCTGCTACATATATCTAGTTATTAATAAATAAGTGATTCATTTTGATACAGAATCACATGAGAAATATACATTGTGGAATAACCCAAATTTGTAGATAGTAGGGTGAATGTTCTATGGGAATATGTCGACCAAAAAAAGAATATATCAGTTGATTTTTAGAGGATGTTTTAAAAATTTTGTATTCTAAGTATGATAACATCTATTTTATAAGATACATAGTTGAAACATACCACAAAAGATTACGGTCCGGAAGCTTTTGCAGCCTCTCAGGTACCAGGAATATTAGAATGTTTAAGAGATGAAAGTGAAACCAACAATTCCATTTTATACAAAATTCAAAACTATAATAATAATAATAATAATAAAGTTGGAAGGGACCTTGGAGGTCATCGAGTCCAACCCCCTGCTCAGGCAGGAAACCCTATACCATTTCAGACAAATGGCTGTCCAGTCTCTTCTTAAAAACTTCCAGTGTTGGAGCATTCACCGCTTCTGGAGGCAGGTTGTTCCACTGGTTAATTGTTCTAACTGTCAGGAAGTTTCTCCTCAGTTCCAGGTTGCTTCTTTCCTTGACTAGTTTCCATCCATTACTTCTTGTCCTGCCCTCAGGCGCCTTGGAGAATAGCTTGACTCCCTCTTCTTTGATTAACTGTAGATTAATATTATTTTCATGCTTTGAACTGTGGAACAAAAGAATTGAAATATCCATTCTTGAAAATCCAGTGATCCAAATTTAATTAATAGGAAAAAATTCCTTCTTGTAACATTAACAAAGTTAATCTGAAAATGTTATTTTATTGGGTCCCTTAGAGAATGTTTTAAAAATCTTGGCCATTATTTTTGTGTGTGTGCTAGTGTTTGTAAGAAATTTTACAGCTCCTTTAATTCATATGTTTGGTCAACACATTGATAGTTTCGTTTGGTTTGAAGTCATATCATATGTTAATACAGTTTTGGAAATAATTATGAATATGTAAATATGAAGTTAAATGATTTTCCTGAAATATGGAATTTGTAATTTTATCAATTATATGAATTTGATGCTAATCATTCAGTGTGATATTGGAATGTCCGAATCTATGGTAGATTTTTTTGTTTTTACTTTGTTTTATATAATATCATTGTTACTTCATTAACCATAAATTTAAATTTTAAGTATATTCTCTTCCATCTTTTACTTAATATTTCATTAATATGCATATAAAATTTATGTTTAAAAAATTTCATTGCCTATTTCTATTGAACATATTTCCATAGAAATATCACTTTGAATAGTGCAAATTCATATAATTCATCCACTTCATGGTATTCATTAACCACACTAATTGAAACCTACCTGTTTTTCATTGTTGAAATAAATATTTTAAAATTTTAGACAAAGACCATATAGGAAAATTAGGGATAGAAGGATAGTTTTCTGTAGACTCTGCTTATTGCTACGATTAGCTAATGGACTGTTTATTACTTTGTAAATACAGTATGCTGTCATCTCTTATTTTATTTTGGAGAAACCTCCTACAACATTATACAATTGATTCCTCAAGATAGTTTTCAAATATACGCATGTGTGTTTTATACTTTGGAAGGAAAAAAGGATTTCTTTCACCAGTATTGTAAAAACTGATAGATTGGAAAATGTAATGATACAATTTTATATGATACAGTGTATATAGTTAATTCCTTTGTAGTAATTTTATTTGTGTTCACTTGTTTGTATACAGCCTTCCAACATTTTTTTTACAATGGATAACATAGTAAAAGTTGGAGATTTTGGTCTAGTAACTGCAATGGACCATGATGAGGAGGAAGAATCTGTTTTAACACCAATGCCAGCTTATGACAGACACACAGGGCAAGTTGGGACCAAACTCTATATGAGTCCAGAGCAGGTATGCTTTTTATCTGATTTACAGGATCTTCATAATGGAATTTCATAAAGGATAAATGTTGGCACAATTATTGAGTACATATCAAGTGTGAGTCAGAAAGTTTCCTGTTTTGAATTTTGCCCCATCCACAGAATGTGAATAATATTTTCTGCCTTATTAAAAAGTGGTAATAAGGAATACCTTATTCAGAGGAATTATATGATATGTTTTAATTGTTAAATTGCATTGTGTTTGTGCTATGCTATTTCCCCAGTTAGGATTTAAATGGCATTTATTGTAGTTTACTCCAGTACATTATAAAAATAATATTTTGTTATTTAGGCTGATGTTTCACTTTAGATGGTATTGAATGTATAACATGCAACATACAAAAATCAATGCTGCAATATGGGAGTTTTTGTTCAGCGTGCCAGGCAGCTGCATCTTTCTAGATACTCAATATCATCTTCACCTCCCAAATTCCTACCCTATTGGTACCCAGTTAAGCATGCAGCTCTTTTAATTTTTGTCTTTGTTTTTTTTTTTTTTCCCCTGGTAAGGATTTTTTCCCCAAAACTAGCAAACTTGAGGTTCCTCCAGATATGTTAATGGCTCCCTATTATTTTTGTGCAGCTTAATGTTGTTTACACTTCTATTAGCTAATTACTGTTAGTTAACATTCTTGAAATTCTAGAAAAAGCATTTTGTTTTATTAAGAAGCGTCCTAGAAGCATATAAATGAGTGAAATGAGTATCCCACAACTCTTCAGAACATTTGAATGAAACATACATGTTTGCTAATATGAATTAAATACAGTGATGGGATTCAGCTGGTTCGCACCGGTTCAGTAGAACCGGTAACTAAATTTTGCTGCATTCGGAGAACCGGCTGGCTTCCAGTCTAGGCCTGGAGGAGGCCTCCCAGGCCTGGAACGGCCCACTGGAAGTGTGTGGATGCCATTCCGGAAGTCTGCTTTAGGCCTCGGAGGCCTGGAGGAGGCCTCCCAGGCCTAGAACGGCTCACCAGAAGTGCGTGGATGCCACTTTCGGAAGTCTGTTCTAGGCCTCGGAGGCCTGGAGGAGGCCTCTCAGGCCTAGAACGGCCCACCAGAAGTGCGTGGATGCCACTTTCAGAAGTCCGTTCTAGGCCTCAGAGGCCTCCCAGGCCTAGAATGGTCCGCCGGAAGTGCATGGATGCCACTTCCGGAAGTCCGTTCTAGGCCTCGGAGGCCCAGGCCTGCATCAAATAAGAGAACCGGTTGTTCAGGTATTTGCATTCCACCCCTGCTCAGATCCCCCTTTCCCCACTGGCTTCTGATGGCTATTTTTTATTTTAAATTTTACAGATTTATGGAAATGCTTATTCACACAAAGTCGATATATTTTCCTTAGGATTGATCTTGTTTGAGCTTCTTTACCCTTTCAGCACTCAGATGGAGAGAGTCAGGGTAGGTATGCCCTTCTGAAAATATTCTTGGAAGAAAATAAATTATTCGTTAGCAATAAACTGAAAATTGTTAATTTACCATTAGGTACAAAAATTATATAAACAAAGAATGATTATTATATTAGCTATGATTCTATAATTCCTGTGGAGGAGCTATAGTTGAAGTTAATTTGCTTAAAAATTTTATGAGTATATTTGAAAATAATGCCTTGTCAAATATATACTTGATCAGAAATTGGGAGTGATTTTTATATATTTTTTTTAAGTTTGATTTTTGCTTTTCTTATGGCAAGATAAAGATTTCTGAAAGATTGTATAAATATAATTATTGAGTGAATGGAAATAATGTATTGGATTCAGAACAGTAGCAGGATAGGTAAAAATTGTAATAAGGTGTTTCTGTAATCTAAAAGAACCAGATATAAGGCCTAAATTACAAAGGAAGGGTAATTAACATAATTTTATGATGTTACAACTGAAAGAAATTAAAATACACTAATTATTATAAAATTGCAGAATATTCTCTGCTTTCGTAAAGAGAAAATATTGTCCTCTTTAGGACTTGGAGCTGAAATATGTGTAATTCATATTTCAACACAAATAACTTTTTCTTTTAAAATGTTTTTACAGATTTTAAGTGAAGTAAGAAACTTGACTTTCCCACCACTGTTCATTAAGGAATATGCACAGGAGGTATATAGGAATTTAAATTTCCAGTTTAGAGTTGTGCTTTAGCATTGGGGTTTTATTAGGTCAAACTGCATTTATTTTATTATTAAAAATCATAAGCCTGCTTGGTAAATTGTACTGTTACTCTGCTATGCTTAATCTTGTCCTTCATGACTTAAATCATTAACTAAGAAAATTAAATTTGGATTATTGGATCCAAGAAATAATGAATGCATCGCAAGACTTCATTTGAAACCTTTCCCCCTTAAATACTGCTTTTCTAGGCACTTTTATCATCTGGAGAAGGGGAAATTCAATCTGTTCCAAAAAGAACTTTATAATTTGAACTTGTTTCTAAACTTAGTTTAAACAGCACAAATGATCTTTATGGTATGAAACACACTCTCCTATCTAAGGCTGATTATCCAGCTATATCTCCTCTAGAATAAAGCCATTCTCCCTCTCCAATGTGTGCCTATGTCTTTGTACTGATCGTTTATTAAGACACAAACGCTTGAAATACTATATTTGGAGGTCCTCCTCTGGCTTTCTTGCCATCTATTCTGATACAGATATGTATATAATATTTTATGTATTATATTTTAGTGCCAGAGAGTATTTATTTTAAGATAAGAGATAAAACTGGAATCAGATTGAGACAAAATATATTTACAGCTGTTGTGCAGAAATGTGTTTTGTCATTGGCTGGAAAGGGTGTTTGCATTTACTTTATAATAAGGGGACAGCAGTTAGATAATGCTATCAATTGAAAACATCTCACCATCTGAAATAATACTGTTTTTGATGTTTTAGCATAAGATGGTAAAGCACATGCTCTCCCCAAGTCCCACAGAAAGACCAGAGGCTGTAGACATTATTGAAAATCCTCTCTTTGAAGATTTGGAATTCCTTGCAAAACCAGTGATCAGGCAGCGATCCCGAACAATGAGTTCATCTGGAGTCAAGCATTCAAGATAGCTGAGAAAATAATTTGGCACAATTACAGGAACCTTGCAAAAGAGTTTAAATGACCATTTAAAACATTCCTGCAATATTCATATTCTAAGCTTCATTTTTTCTTGTCTGATTCATGTACAACACTATTACCAAATGAAACTAAGAACCGAATGCTTTCAGTCTTTCAAATGAATGATTTTCACTTCAAAACCTGGCCTGATTTAATTACAGTACATTATTTTGCATTTAAATCTTGTACAGATGATGCTTATTATGTAAATGAAACTAAATTCTGTATTTTTATAGAAACAATGCCTTCTAATACCAATATATAAGCTTTGATTCCTTTATATATATAAAAATGAAGATGATCTGAAAGGAAGCTAGAGGAGGTAAATAAAATTTTGTCCCTGGTAACATATAAAGTAAAAATTGTTTTACTATCAGTTGCCAGGTTTAGAGCAATAGTGTGATAGGCTTCTTTTCAGAGAAATTAATTGAAGAAAATGTTTAGATTGAATGAAAAATATGTTGATTTAAAAAAAAGCTGCCTTGGATACAGTTTTGAATTGTGCCAGTACCAAATGAGGCATTTTTCTCTTTTTATAATTTGAGGAATACATAATCTTGATATAAAAATTTTGTAGTAATCAAGTCTTACACATTTCTCAGTTAAAATGTTATTATTTAATAATGCCTTTTTTCAATGTAAATATGTTAATTTTTATTTATAAAATTGGAAAAACAATCCGTTTGGGTTGGTAGTGTACAGTATGCACTTGAAGTAATTATTAAGTGCATTAAACTACTGTGACTTTTTTCAAGTCTGATTTAATAAAATCATTTCTATTTAGATGTAACTGTGTTGTGTTTCACATTTGAATGAAAATAACTTAATTTGATAATTTCATCCTCATTTGTATATGATAGCTTTCCAGCATCCTGCTTTCCTACCTCTCTCCCCTGCTGCATACTTCCTCTGCCTTCTGTCTTCCCAGACATGTAGGAATCTCTCAGCTCCCTACTGCATTCATCACCTTCACCCACCTCCCCACTGAGACTCTTCTTCAAGCCATTCATAGCAGATGAAAAATTCCAGGACAAAAAAGTTCTTGTTTAAAATAAATTTAAAAAACACACAATAAATAAATAATAGACGTACAAATATGCTTGCAACTGTTTTTTCCAGGCTTCATGCCCAGGAAATAAGTAATTTTATTTTTGCCATTATAAATCTTTTCCAAGGGTCTGAAAGTTGATACAGAAGCTATCCAGTGAGCTAGTTAATTTTTAACAAGTCATGTAAGAAATGGATGGATACTTGCTTCCCCTTCAAATTCAGTCATGTTTTGCATATCTTTAAATTTGAAGGAAATATTTCTACCAAGTTGAAAGAAAATTTATCAAATATTTATTACTGTATGAGTTTGCTTAAAATGCCTACTCTAACCAGTAGATAACAACAAATATACTGTAAACACATTCAGTGCCAGAGTGTCTTCCTGACTTCAAAATCAGATGGCTCCCACCAAATCATAAATGTGATTTGCAAAAGAAAGTAGAGCATGGGAAAATCAAACTGATTTATATGTATACATTGGTATATATTGCTTGCCTTTGTATGTTTATTACCTGTTTGCATATTTTTGTGTTAAAAAAAAGTATTTAAATTCTCTTTTTTCAAGATTATCCTCTGCAAATGTAATATAGGGGTGCTCAAAGGCTTGGGATGCAATTCTAACCTTCCTCTTTTGCCCCTTTGTCCCCAAAATGCCAACATCTACTGAGTTCAAACTTAAGAAAGTAACATTCTGAAGAAGGATATAAAAGAGCTAGGATGTCTGAAGTAGGCATACTCTATGTGGGCTGCAAAAATTCAGAGAATGATAAAATGGTAGCAAATAATTTTCTGTAGGTTTTCACTGTCAATTTTTTTCATCAGAAGCACAGTATTGCCTTGTCCATAGAACAACATGCTTGAATATTTGAGGGGAATTTTCCCATAGAGATGCAATTAAAAATGGAGGAAAAGCAGGCAGCATTGTAAATAAAACACAAGATGACTGGAATAAAAGAAATTTTAAATGTCAAAACCATTTTGGTTCTTAACATTTATTAATTTAAACCAGGAAGTATTTCTGATGGGCAACTTAAGATAAAGGTGTCAAGCTGGAGATTCCTTTTAAATATCTGTCTAAGTAAACATGGAAAATTATATCTGCCCATAAATAGCTTTATCTTCACTTTTCAAAGCTAATAGTGCAAAATTAAGGTATTAAAACAAAGCTCAGTTGTGGATGTACTGAAAGTCACAATTTGAAAAAAAATGATACATCTAGAGAGAACCAATTAAGTTATTCCATTAATAATAAATTCCAGTTAAACTTATCTCATAATATAAGAAGGAAGAGTTGTTAACAGTTTATGTGGACACTGTGTGGAAGTTAGGCCCCTGCCATAAAATGAGCCAACTGGAATACATACCTAACTTCAGCATCTTGGGACAGCTATTGCAGCCTTTATACCGGTGTTTCAACCTTAGCCACTTTAGAACATGTGGACTAACTTCCAGAATTTCTGGAATTTGAAATTGCCACGGTTGAGAAACAATGCTTTATACCAATATTAAGTTTCTTTCTCTCTACCTCGTTTTTCTAGCCATTGATAAAAAGTATCCCATGTTCTAAAGTATACTGAGTCTTCTTTCTCTTTCATTTTCAATGTCAACCTGTCCATTTCTGCATTTGAATTTTTTTGATTAACTCTCCTTTCTTGTTTAATATCTACATGAAGCCACTGGGTGAGCTCATCTGTCACCATTGGTTGAGAAATCATCAATATGCTGATCATAAGAGTTGTGGTGGTGCAGAATGCAGTATTGCAGGCTAATTCTGCTGACTGCCTATTGCCAGTAGTTCAGCAGTTTGATTCTCACTGGTTCAATGTTGACTCAGCTTTCCATCCTTCTGAGGTTGGTAAAATGAGGATTCAGATTGTTGGGGGCAATAATAATGACTCTGTAAAACACTTAGAGAAGGTTGTAAAGTGCTGTGAAGTTGTATATGTCTAATTATAGTGCTATTGCTATAATCAGCTCTAGTTCTCTACACATGGCAACCTGCATGATGGTGTCTCTGTCCTCCTATGATGCCTGGAGGCTGTAGGAATCTGGATGAGGGACGACAGACTTCAACTATACCCTGACAAAACTGGGTGGCTTTGGGTACATGGAGCCTCAGGAACAGAGTGTTTGTCATCCTTATTTCTGAAGAGGATTGCACTACCTTGTTCAGATCCAGTTCACAACCTATAGTTCTTTTGGTCTAATACAGGAGTGTCAAACTTGCAACATCATGCGACGTGTCTCAACTTTTTTTCCATTGCCAGCAATAGGGTGGGCGCGGTTTCGGCATGACACATCTGGCCTGCGGGCCGGCAGTTTGACACCCCTGGTCTAATAGAATTACAGAGTTGGAAGGAACCTTGGAGTTTTTTCCAATCCTCCTGTTCAAGCAGGAAACTCCATACTATTTCAGACAAATGGTTGTTCAATCTCTTCTTAAAAACCTCCAGTATTGGAGCACCCACAACTTCTGGAAGCAAGTTGTTCCACTGATTAATTGTTCTAACTGTCAGGAAATTTCTCCTTAGTTCTAGGTTGCTTCTCTGCTTGATTAGTTTCCATCCATTGCTTCTTGTCCTGCTTTCCGGTGCTTTGGAGAATAGGTTGAATTGCTCTTCTTTGTGGCAGCCCCTGAGATATTGGAACACTGCTATCATATCCCCCCTCGTCCTCTTCATTAAATAGACATACCCAGTTTCTGCAACCATTCTTCGTATGTTTTATCCTCCCATCTCCTAATCATCTTTGTTGCTCTTCTCTGCATTCTTTCTATAGTCTCAAATCTTTTTTATATCGTGACCAAAACTGGATGCAATGTTCCAAATATGATCTTACCAACGCATTTTAAAATGGTATTAACACCTCACGTAATCTTGATTCTATCCCTGTATTAATGTAGCCTAGGACTGCATTGGCTTTTTTGGCTGCTGCCGCACTCTTTGGCTCATATTTAAGTGATTTGTCTACTAGGACTCCAAGATTCCTCTCAGTTACTACAATTGAGCCAGATACCAGATCTTTCATGGATCATGATTCCCTGCACTAGGTTACTTGAGCCCTGCTCATTTCTTCCCTGGACTACTGCAATGTGCTCTATATGGGACTATCCTTTAAATCAATTTGAAAACTTCAGCTGATGCAAAGTGCAGCAGAAAGAACAATTTTTGGAACCCCTAAGGTGGCACCTATTACATCTCTGTTCTGCAAAGTTCACTGGCTATTGGTCTGCTTCCAAGTGCAGTTCAAAGTATTGGTTTTGACCTTTTAAAGTCCTTAATATCTGATGAAGCATCTCTTCCCACTAAGACATCCCGTCTTATTTGTGCCAGCAAAGTGAGCCTACTTCAGATCCCCTCAAAGAACTCCAACTCTCGGGATCCAGAAGAAAAGCCTTTGAACATCTTATCCTCTAAGGCAATATCTTCCCCCAATCTCCTATGCTTCTGTGAGAGCCTAAAGATGTGACTACCGATTAACTTGGGGATCACATGGGGGCTGCCAGATTAATTGCAAACTCTTATCTCTCTCCACCTGTTTTCTGCTCTCCACCCATCCACCTTTTTGCTTATCATACTGATGTAGTATTCTCATTGTGTTTCTTTGTCATTGTTTGTTTATTCTATTATTTCTGTTCTGATTATACTTTTTTCATTTTTCTTTTTATTATTGTAAGCTGCCTAGAGTAACCCCAGGCCGAGATAGGCTGAAAATAAATTGAACAAATAATTATTATACAAAGAGTAAAATGCATAGCTGTCTGCATATTTTTTATTTCTGGAACAAATAACAGAATATGTAATTGTTTGGGTTTTTTTAAAGTAGAAAATGGGCATGGGAATCTCAGCTCCAAATACTTGCTAAGGAAAATATTTAAAAGATCAGATTGTATTTATGTATTTACTTGTAAATTACTGCAATGTGCTTTCTATTAATCTGTCCTGGAAGTTCCTTGAGAATGCCAACCTGAGTTCCACAGCATCTATGACCACTAGATGCTGCTGGAGGTCCGAAAATCCCAGCACAAAACATCTCTTGTACAGTTACACCAGCTGCTGTTTTTTTTCCTGACATTGAATTAATGTGACATTGACCGATCATGCTTTAGACTGCATTATTACATCTACTACATGGCACTCTACAAGGTAAGGAGGTCTTACATTTTCAATTTTTTTCTATCTCAAAATGAGATTGTTTTTTTTCTGGTAATGGAATATTATTGCCATCTATCCCAGAAAAATCTGCTTAATCATCTTTAACATTCTGCAGCAACATATTTCCAGGACAGTTGAAAGTTAACATGGTGTTAATTCTACCATTTTTACAAATCCAAACGAAGTGTCTGCTATATTATTTTACTCAGTTCTGCGAAATCATTTTCAGTTTTCATGGTCAGAAGATATGAATAAAACACAGTACAACCTGTATTCTGTTCACCCCAAGTGCCTGTGTCCTTCTATTGCTATTGCCTCCCTACCTTCTGGAATTAAAAAGGAAAACAGTTTTCTGAAATACTGTGTGCTCCTGATCTACTTCTTGTACCTACTTCTTAAAAAGTAGACCTCAGGAATGTTTGAAAACTTTTCTTGATTACAAGCACTGAACATACAACTTTTCTATTTTTCCCAGTGTAACCCACGAAACCTCAGGAGTATTTACACTCTCAATTCATAGGCTTTGTTGATAATAGCAACATGCTAAGAAAAAATATATATTTATATATTTATTATATTGATATTGATAAATTAGCATTGATAATAGCAACATGCTAAGAAAAATATTTTCTATTTTATATATAGCTATATAGATATAGATGTATGTTAATCCCAATTAAAAGTAACCCTTTCCCAAATGCTATGGAAAAGATAAGATTGGCAAGGAAAATTAAGGCAGACGCATTGTGTTATTTGCAGGATTGCTATGTTTAGTAATGTTTCTGTCTGCTGGTTAATGAATGCTAACTTTGGCACATAGATCTAAGCCTCCAATGCCTTGCTGCAGCTGCTTTATTACCAAAGTCCTTTCTTTTCTGCACGTATTAAAATTAAGAGTATCCTTTATTCTAGCACAGGATTTCTGACACCACCCAGTCAAAAGCTATTTGAGTCTGGTAACTATAGATGAAAGAGAAATGACTGTTTCATCAGAGAAAGGGGAAAGCTTCTATTCTTCACTATTCAGATTCTGAAATGATTCTCCCTACTGAAGGAGAGCTTAGATTCCTGAACCAATTATCTATGAAGATTCTCAGTCATCCAGGTCATGGTTGTCCCAAAGATCCTTTTCAAATGGTAACTGGACTTTCTTTGAAGATGTTTCCTTTCTCATCCAAGAAGCTTCACCAGTTCTGACTGAATGGTGTGAGTGGAAGGATTTATATATGTATGTGTATTTGTGTGTGTGTGTGTGTGTATATAAATTTATGTATATAAATTTGTATATTTCTCTATATAAATCCTTTCACTCCCCACCATTCAGTCAGAACTGAAGAAGCTTCTTGCATGAGAAGTGAAACATCTTCAAGGAAAAAACAAAAGTCCAGTTGCCATTTGAAAAACACCTTTGAGACAACCTGAACCAAATGGGAGTTCTCATCTGGTGGAACAGCTATATTCAGACATCCTGCAACTTAGGTGTAATGTTAGGAAAGTACAGATTCCCAAAGATGTAGCCGCTTATGTTTATATTTATGACAGACATCTTGATTACACTTTAAACTAGCCACAAGGGATCAGCTCTCTTATGCTAAATAAACACATCATGACTTATTTATGTTTTGTCTACTGTTTATTTTAAAGGCATAACCTGAAAAATTATCTGTGGATTACTAATCCTAAGAGAAATCTACAGCACAGTAGCACTGTCAATTTCCATATACAGTTCAAATCAGTGCCCTTGGGTTTTTTGTAAATAAATATATTATCAAAAACAAGTTATAACAACAACATAAATATATAAATAATTGAAATATAAACAGTTGCCTTTGGTTTATAAACATTCTTCAGGTTGCCCTGAACCGTGCCAAAATTTTGGTAGCAATTGTCCTACATTGCTTGTGGAGCTGCAATCAAAAAGAAATATGTGAGAGTTATTTTAGCATGTTCATATTCTGAAATAATTGTTTGAAAAGAAAGTTGTGTTCTATATACCGGTAGGAAAGAAAAGGTTTAATTTACTTATGGACCTCATAGCCAAGGGTGTAACGGTTGGCTGAAAAACAGGCCCTTTCACTAAGAGTATGATTTATAACTATATTGAACAAGGAATTGATGAAATATTTCACATGATATATTTAAATTTAATTCATACCATAATGACTGCAGCTGTCAGATAGAACTTTGTGCCCCTTTTTAAGGTGCTGTATTCACTGCTATTGGAGTCTGTGTGGATATTTCAGGAGAAAGACAGGATATGGGCCTGACTGTAGAGCAGAAAGTTGACACAGGATTTTGAGTTTTCCAGTTTAACTTCTTTAAGAAAATGTTGTAGTTATCCATGTACTCTGATGTCCAGGGGTTCCTGAAAGGAAGAGTCCGGATAGGTAAAGACAAATTTGAATTATTAAAATCAAATTTTTGGATATAGTCTTATTTTTCTAGCTATATAGGCACACCAAAGTTAATACTTATTTTCAGCTGGTGGTTTTGGGTGGAATTCCCTTCTCTGAAGATCTGCCAAAGATCCAATTTACTGCTAGGACTGACGTGCATTATTTGTGCTGTCTTTTGGTGGCTAGGAGTAGTTTTAATAATGGTTCAAGGACTGTATCATTTATTATTAGATATTCATGTCACTTTTATAACTTTATAGGTAATTTAAGGTAATGAACATACATAATACTTCCTTGTCCTATTATTTCATCTATTTTAAGATATTGTTCTGCTATCTCTCAAGGATGCTATTACAAAAAAGAAAGGAATCCAGTAAATAAAAAGAAACAAAGTATTTTTGGTATCATGCATTCAGAAGGAACATAGGGTGTGGTGTGATAATTTTGGTCACTGTTTAGCAGGTTCACATCATAAATGTGGGTTGAGAATTCCTTGAATTAGACAGATGCTTTGGCCAGGAATGTAAATGTTACTAATCCATAGCACTGCCCTTTTATCTTTAGCCTCTTCCTACCATCAAAATCCAGACAATAATGCTCACTCATTGTAGTAGCCATCATGGAAAAAAAAGTTGGAGAAATTCCGATTTGCTTGATAAAAGCCACTACGGACACTGGGCCAATGTTTATAATCCCTTTGGTAAGTACTTGCATCAGTAGTGGTGACAAAATCTGTTAAAAGACCAGATATGAAGCAAACATTTTCAGTCATTGTATTTCTACATTTCTTTGGGAAAGGGTGGATATTTCCATACTTATTGGAATATTTTCATAATTATTGATATCTTAGCAAGTACATATATTTGACTAAATTTAACTAACCTGCCTGAAAAACAGAAGATCCCAAATGTGATTTCTTAATTTCTTTAAGTTGTGTTTGATTAGCTCGCCTCATTTCTAACATAAATTGTTGATAGTTGTTCCAGTTCTGCCCCAATTCTTGCTTGATACAAGGAGTACCTATGCTTCCAGGAAAAGGAAAATCCCACATTGTAATATATTTTTTTCCATCATATCCAAAAGATCACTGTGGATACAATTACATTTAGAAAATGTCTTGCTAATTATTCTTATTTTTAATAATAATATTTGAAGAATGTGTATAATATCTTATTAAAATGTAATACTTATAAATTATTGTAAGAATGCCATAGGGATAGTGAGGATGCATTTCATAATAGCTCATTCTGAGCTGAGGTGATGGTCCCCAAACAGTGAATTTCTATTTGATGTTGGATCCCTGGATATTGATTTGGGTGGTGTGCAGATTTATTCACAAACAAGTGTGGGTGTGGATTTTGATGTGCAGGATGACTTTTTTTTCCTTTGGTTTCCATATTAAGATGATACAGTGTGCAGTCCACAGAAGCAGTGCAGATGGCCTTTTCCACTTCACCCTTTCCCTTTAAGCAGTACTTAATTCTTGATCTTGACCTTTGATCCAGGCCATTCATTGTACTGAATGACATTCATATGTGGAGAGAAAATTCAGGTATCAGAGTTAACTTAGAAAAATAACAAATTCAGTAAAATAAATGTTGGTGAAAATAGAAGCAGTAATTATATTTCTATGCAAAAGCTAACAGTACAAAAAAGTTGTAACGGTTAAATATATGAATATAACTTGGAGGAATACATTATTATAGCCTTATGTATTTGGCAAGACTTCCATTTTTGGATTTATTCCCACATGAACATCCTTAGTGATAATTGTTTTGGTTTTTTCTGCAGTGTTTCACTTTTTCTACAATACAGTGTTGATTTTATTTAATGTATTTCATAGAAGGAATAACTGTTGAAGATTTTCTGAAACTGGAATACTAGTAGCTAAGTTAAACCAGTAACTTGCACAATAAGCTTAGGAAAAACATTGCTCAGATTTAATGATATTTAAGAGATTGCACAGCATGACTACCTTTTTTTGAAATTCTCTAGCTGAAAACTAATAAGAAACATGAATATCTTGAAGCTAATCAATCAAGCCAATAGATTAGATCCTGGCAACATTCCCAAAGATACTTCATTTATTGGATAAAGCAGTCAGAGAAACATTTTGAAGGATCATTTGTGAAAAATAAAGAATGTCCAATATGTCCCGAAACCCCTTTTCTTGGAGGCAGAATTCAGGAAAGGCACCCAGCCTTCAAAAAGATGAAGGAACTGCAAGTCGAGATGCCCAAAGATACTCATATTGAAAGGAATCAGTAACATTTAACAAAATCCTAATTCCCACATTGTGGGGAATAGAGGATGCCTCACCCACCAGAAGTAATGCTGTCTCACAAAATGCTTTTCAATTCACTGAAAAATGGAATCCCAAATGAACAATTATATGGAAAGTTGTCATTCTAACATTTTCTACAAAAACTCTGCATGTAGTTTTTACTGGGTGGAATATTTAACATATTCACATGCACACAGGTGAAGTCCTCAACTTATAACCACAACTGAGCCCAAAGTTTCTGTTACTAAGCAAGACAGCTGTTTAGTGAGTTTTGCCTCATTTCACGATTTTTCTTACCCCCATTGTTAATTAACAGGGTTGTTATGTGAATCTGGCTTCTCTGTTGACTTTGCTTGTCAGAAGGTTTCAAGGTCACCTGATTCCAGGGCCCTGCAACCATCATAAATACATGCCAGTTGTCAAGTATCATGTGCCTGTGGGGATATTGCAGTGGCCATAAGTGTGAAAAACAGTCATAAGTCACTTTTTCAGTGCCGTAATAACTTTGAAGGATCACTAAATGAATGGTTGTAAGTCAAGGACTACCTGTACTGCCTGCAGGCTAAACTAGAGCAATCGATGAAATACTTCTCAATTTTACTTGAATTTAGGTGGATCAAAATCACATCATCTAATTTGGTATTTATAAAACCACATGATATTGAATCTAACCACATATGAATCTTTTAAAAAAATTAAAACAATTCAATAGTTTCACTCTTGTGGTGAAGGATGGGCCCTTTTTACCTGGCATGGCAAATGCATCTCTCTGAGGAGCTATGCTCTCTGCTTCCTTTTTCTGGAATGCAGTTGGCTCTGAAGGAAGACAATACTTTTCTTGATCTCCCTCTATTTGCTGGAAAGCTAGAAGAGCTTCTTGGCTGTTTGACAAACTCTCATCTATTTTTACAGGATAAGGTGGTTCTACCTCTTGACAGATGGGTTCCTCAGTGTATTTCATAGGCTCCTTCTCAACAAGCCTTTCAAACTCCTTCTTTTTTAGCTGAGTTTCCAGTTGCAGTTTCTGCAAAATCAAATTACAAAATCAATGGATGCAAGATGAAGATTTTTTTTATTTTAACTGTATGCTGCAACCATGAAGCCCTGTGGAATAAGGAATACTTAAAAATTGAAGTGTGGCTTTTATAACAATCTGATAGGGTAGCCTTCCCTAATTTGCTGCCTTTCAAATGATACTATCAAATGTACACTGTTGAACTGCCTGTTTTTATAGACATGCTAGAGTCCATTTTTTCCCCTTTATGTGCTCAATTTCTGTAGGTAATTCTTCTCCCAGATCTGTAATCTCTGTAATCTCTGACAGCGGGGTGTAATTTACGGCTAAATTCTGGAGAAACCTTCTGAAAATAATTGGCTCAATGCAAGGACTGTCATCGGCTTTTCATCCATCTACAAATGGGGCGGCTGAAAAAGCAAACGCAATGGTGGAACAATATCTTAGGTGCTATGTGGATTACCAACAGACAAACTGGACTGACCTCCTCCCATTCGCTGAAGTGGCTTACAACAACACTGTCCACAGTAGCACCGGTTTCACGCCTTTTAAGATCGCCACTGGAAGGGATTTTATCCCAATGCCTGAATACCCCCAAGATCCCCCTGCGTCTCAGACGTTAGACCAATGGGTGTCACCTTGGAAGGGAGTGTGAGACAATGCCAAGAAAGTATTGAAAAAAGCTTCAGAAACATATAAAAAACAAGCTGATAAGAAAAGAGCTCCCCAGAGGTCATTTCGCATGGGGGAAAAGGTTTATCTGTCCACGAAGTATTTAAGTATTCAAAGTGCCTAGCAAAAAATTGGGACCTGGGTCCTTTCCCCATAGTGCAAGTTCTAAACCCAGTTACTGTAGAATTAAAACTTCCTCGGCTTTTAGGGAAGATTCACCCTGTGTTTCACTGCAGCTTGTTGAAACCTTTCAGAGAATCAACTCTAAGACCCCCTCCCAAGAAAGCTCCTGGACCTGTGGTGGCTGGGGAGACTCATTATGAAGTGAAACGTATTCTCGATGCTAGATTGTACAAGGGGAGATTGCAATACTTGGTGCAGTGGAAAGGCTACCCATTATCAGAGGCTATTTGGGTGAAGTGTACTGATGTAAAAGCTGATAGACTTATTCGTAAATTTTATGATAAACATCCGAATAAACCGAGGGAAAATCCCTAACCTATGCTTTTGTTTGATTTGCAGGACTTCTCCTTTCTGTTAAGGGGGGACATTTTACCTTTTGGTTTCCTTGTGCTTTTTCTGTATGTGGGATTCTCATGTAGAAAGGGGAGAGGGGGGAATGTTTGAGCATTTTCAGTTAGCCTAAACAATTGCAGCTGGGTGAGCTTCAAGGTCAATTTTAGATAAAGTTTTGGCAGGTGAAAAGTTGGGAGGAGAGCCCGTGTTTTAGATTAATTGGTGAATGTGATTTATGACAGCCTTTCTGGGGTGGGATTTGCAACTTGTTATATTGTATCGGGGGGGGGGAGGGAACTTTAGTCTTGGGTTCAACTATGTAAGTGCTGATACTTTGTTTCCTGAATAAAATGTTCTTTAAGGAAGAAAGCTTTGCCTTGAAGTTCTTTTAATTGGTTTCATCTATCGGAACCATGACATTACACCTCCCTGGATAATGAAATTCTATTGTGCTGCCAGCCAGATAAAATCCAAATTGACCTACCCCCATTTTCCTCAACATGAGACAACCATAACTAACCTTTGAATAAGACTGAATTATAACCTATGTATGGATTTTATTGTATTTTATTTTTGCCTACTTCTGTCTACGAATCTGAATTTTATGTCACTAATGTAAGGTATTTAAGGCAAAAACACAGACACAGAGGAAAATGCTAGTAACAGTAGTGATAATAATATTCTGATTATCTTTTTAACTTATGTTTTATACCTGGTTATCATCTTTTACTTTTAAACAGTATTATTATTGTTGTTGTTGTTGTTGTTGTTGTTGGAAATAAACATTGAACTTAACTGAACTATCAGTTTTATGCTAACATGATGTTCCTCTCTCCAGTGACTTCTACCTACCTGATACATTGGGGCAGAGTGTGTTCCAAGGTGATGTAATTTTGCTAAGATTATAGACTATGTGATATATAGTTTTATATTATTTTAAAGTGTTTGTTTTAAAAGACAACTCAAAAGTGTATCATAATTAATGATTAGAAAGAATTATAATTATGTAGCTCTAGGAAAAAAGAATCCAATATTCACAGTTCTCTCTCTCTCTCTCTCTCTCTCTCTCTCTCTCTCTCTCTCTCTTCCTCCCTCCCTCTCTCTCTCTCTCCCTCTCTCTCTTTCCCTCTCTCTCTTCCCCCCCTCTCTCTCCCTGTCTCCGATCTTCTGCTCACCTGGCAAGCTGGCTTCACGCTGTCCTCTGACAAACTGACACATATTCTGATTGGGCTGGCTCTCTCCTGCCCTTGGTCTGCCAGTCCTCTTCCCCCACTAAGTAAGAGAGAGAGAGAGAGAGAGAGAGAGAGAGAGAGATGCTGCTTCCTGCTTCGACGCAGCAAAGGCAGGAGCTCCGCCCAATAAGCTTGTCGGAGGACAGCGTGAGGCCACTCTCTTTTTTACACACACACACACACACACACACACACACACAAACAGAGAGAGAGAGAGAGAAGGGAAGCGCAAGTGCCTGTCTCTGTCTCTGTCTCTCTCTCTGCAAATGAGGCTCCCAGCCTCCTGGAGAAGGCTCAAAGAGCCACATGCGGCTCCGGAGCCACGGGTTGCCGACCCGTGCTCTAGTTATACTAAAGACACCAAACTTTCCTAAATAAATATTGAAGAGTTGACTGCAAGTAAACCTGGTCACTGGTGGTGCTATACTGAAAGAGGAATTCCTTATTTTACAAGGACATGTAAAATAGCAAAGAAGTGTGGACCAGTTTAGGAAACAGAAAAGGAAAAGAGGAAATTTAACTATATTGAGTTTTATGGATCAGAAATAAGGGCCGGAATGGACTACTAAAACAGATGAGTACATGGTATTTTTGCTCAAATTATGGATCATGCCTAAACTAAAAGAGCCATTATTCTTTAATGGGATATAGATACTGAACACCAGAAGAGCTCAGCCACATTTCGGTGCATAACAGAAATCACATAATACATGGAAATCATGCAGATATCTAACAACCCTAAATTCTCCTGCCCAACAAAGAACCTTCTTCAGAGCTAGGCTTGATGCTCTTCTGCTACTATCACATCCTATAGTCAAAATGAAAGCTTGTTTGTGAATTTTCTTATATCTGACATGAAATCATTCATCACATATTTCCAATTGCGAAGGATCAGGACCATAGAGTGAGTTGCAGTTCAGAAAGATTTATTGCTCAAGCCTGTACAAAAGACTGACAGTCAGCACTAAATTGGCGCTGGACTTGGACCTCTTGTGGCAATGCGAGAACTCTAAACTGATGATGCATTTAACTCCACCATCCAGCTCTGTCTGCTCTTCTACACATATAATCAAGCTAAATTTTGTGTAGTGGCAATTACAATTTGTAGAACAATAGTCAGCTGGGGTATGGGCAAACACAATGAAAAATGTCTTTTATTATCATTCATACAATGGTTTTTCCGGAGAAAATGTATATCTGTAAAAGCTGGATACTGATAAAGAATGAATGAAAGAAGATACCTTCAAATAAGGGATTGGCTTGCTAATAGAACTATGAACTTGAAAAAGAACCAGTTTTGGCCAAAAAATCCCAAATGAGCCAAGCATACCTGGAGCAAACAGAGTTCTTTCAAAATGATGAAAAGTGTATCATACTATAATGTAAGCTCCATCCCTGGAATGGTTAACATACAGGGGGGGGGGAGAGTTTGCATCACAATGTCACAATGCATCTTTCATATGTTCTCCTTTTTCATATCATCATCTGATTTGTAAGCTCACATCAATCAGCTGAAGATTTGCAAGAAGTTCAAGTTTGGGAGATGTGTTTCTCTTTTTCGAAATGTATGGAAGTTTTCTAAAATTGACAAAATCTTTGAGGGCAAATAGGAGGAGAAATGAAGAAAATTGGACAACTTTGAAATAAGAAATTTATATAGATATAATATTTGATGCCTGAAAGCCAAAACCAAGCATCACTAACCATGTAGACAATTCGTAATTATATAACTAATGTTAGTTCCAAAAACGTTAAGGACAAAAAACATTAGGAATAATTAATTAATACAAATATTACATACTTTTGAGAGATCCATCATAGATAGCTGGTTCTGGAACTCATCATATGGTTTATAATCCATCATATACAAAGTCTTGTACATATTCTGTTTCACTGGTGGCTAAAGAGGGAAAGAGGTGGAAAAATATAATATTCAAATTATTAAGGCTTGTGTAATTAGATTGCCTAATAAAACAGTAGAATGGAGAAATACCGTTAACACACAATAGTGTTTTTCTAAAGACTTTGCAAAAGAGGGATACGTGTCAAGGATCATTCTGAAAAATATGTGTTCAGTAGATTGCTCTACTGAATTCAAGATGTAAATATGAAGAGTTGGGTGAAAGTTATATATCAACAAACTAATATCAATCCTCATGATAGTTTATTTACACTTACTCATTTTTATCATTTTTCTCAACATTTTAAAGCTTTCTGTCAAATGAAGAATTTCATTTTGATTCCAGCTCAGCAATTATTTAATTATGATGTGAATATTATTTTATGCATCTGAAATTGATTTTGTAGCTTTTGATTATTTCACTCTATTTCTATAAGATAAATGCAAAGTTCAACTTGATGAGGTAATTTAAATCGCTGAATATAAATTCTTTATATCTCAGGTGGTGGAGCCAGTTTGGTACAGTAGCTAAGGCAACAGGCTAGAAACCAGAGGATCGTGAGTTCTAATCCCACTTTAGGCACACAGCCAGCTGGATGACCTTCAGCTAATCACTTTTTCTCAGCCCTAGGAAAGGGGCAATGGCAAAATCGCTTCTGAAAAAGAAAAAAAATCTTGCCAGGAAAACTGCAAGGACTTGTGAAGGCAACCTCCAAGTTATAATTGCTTCTGCCAAATACTTTTTAGAAACAAGTGATTCTTCTTTTAATACATTCCATTAATTATTTTTATTTTGATCAGCCTTTTGTCAACTACATATCCCTCCCCCCAGTATATTGCCATACAGATAATGGATTTTAACTGTCATAATCCACAATCAATACAGTTTTAAACAAACTGATTGGAAGGATCACAGTTGATCCAGCATATCTGAGAGTATGAGGGGGGGGGGGTATAAAATTAACAAAAATAGACCCTTGTTTGACGATGAAATTACAGAAATCAAATATCAAGTCCTTAGTAAGTCCCACTGGATAACATATAAAACTGAGGTATTGTCAAACTAGCAATAGGATACAATGCAAGTAAGTATATTGTCATGATGAAATCTAGTAGAACTGAATTTGAGATGGGATTTAAAAAAAATTAAACTAACTTCCTAGCTATCTGCTGATTAGAAAATCTAGTCATTCAATCCACCTGAGCAGCTACTTTATCTTAAATAGAGTTTACCTTTAATATGGTTTGAGCAGAGTAGGAGATTAATGGAAAAGGAAAGGAAAGGAAGGAAAGGAAAGGAGAACGAGGAAAAAGGGAAGGGAAGGGGGGGAAAGGATTTGTGGGAAAAACTTCACACAAATTCATGCCTCACCTTGGAAAGAGAAATTCGCTGTGTGATATCTGTCATGTTGCATTGATTGTCTGGCAAAGAAAAATATCAACCAAATCAACAGATTGTCTCCAGGATGGTTCCAGAATATCTTACAAACTTTGCACAAGAGATATATATAAAAACCTTTTACTATGACAAGAGTTTTGGGGCATGTTTTCAACTGTAATATAGGGAGATACTTCTCTTCATACTATAAGTAAAATCCTCCTTGGAGAAGGTTATTTTGATTTGGTATACATTTTTAAACATCAGGGGCATGGTTATAAAAATAACACCTTAAATATTGATAGAAGTATTAAGGTAAAAGCTTTCCTAAAGTCAAGTCAAGCGCTATCTGAAATTGCAGACACACAAACAGATACTGTAGGTAAACTATAAAAAGAAACAAGATAACAATGAAAACATTACTTTGCATCACTTAAAAACAAAGTAGAGTAATAAAAGCAGAACATTAACTTAATTCAAAGCAGATGAGATCCATGAAATGAAAAGAATGTATACTATAGTTTAAATGTCCGATGTTGTCACTGGGTAATATAGAGCTATAGAATATTATGTTTCAGTTATTTGAAGCAGGTATTGGCAGTGTAAAATCCTTTTTGCAAATCTCTACTAACTGATATCCTGCATTATTGCATTTACCCCACCTTACTTTTTCCCAGGTTTCTCCTTGTTTCTGATTTTTGTATTGCAATCTCCCATCAGTATATATTGCTTAGATGTTATATTTAAGACTTCTTGCAGTTTTCTCATATAATATATATTTCTTTCATTTATTGGGTTATAGTTGAGTATATATCTTACAGGCTAATTTTTGAATACTATAGCCACCCTATTCCTTTGTATGGTTTCATATCCTGAATAATTACATCTCATATAATTATCTTTTAATATAGCCAATTCAGAACCACCCACATCCAGTTATTCCTAAAACATCCAATTCTATTTGCTTAATTTCCTCTTTAATAGTTTCCTTGGTTTATGTTACATTTATGTTCCTAATTAAAAATGAGTATTTCTCTTTCAATAAAGCCAGTATCCATTGCTTGGCCTTCTTAGTGATTTGCTCTTGTTAGATATCATCTCTAAATCTGCTTCTGTAAGTTTAGTATTTTTCTATGAACTAAAGAAGTCCCTTCTGATATAGACAAGTTCCACCATCTGGCATCCAGACTGATCTAAATAACATTAATTTCAAGGGCATTTTGATGCATTTGGGATTGGTGGAAGTAGGGGTAGAGAAGCTTGTCTTCATTAGACTAATTGTTTTTATCTCAGCCAGGCTATTCAAATAGACTGTCAAGGCTCCATGTATGTTGGACAAATGTCATTGGTGCTTCTTTCTAGCATATGTCTAGCTGCATATATGGACTTCTTTTTCTGGAAATTTTATGTATGCATTATCTCCTAGCCCAGGGGTCTCCAGCCCCCGGTCTGTGGGCCAGTACCAGGCCACGGCATGCCAGCAACTGATCCACACAAACAAGCAAAGCCCCATCCACGGGATGCAGGCAGCACACAAAACCACGCTCCCTCCAGTCCATAGAAAAACCTCTCTCCATGGAACCGGTCCCTGGTGCCCAAAAGGTTGGGGACCTCTGTCCTAGCCCCTTCAAGTGTTGAAGGGGCTAGGAGTGCAGATAGGGTGCAGATAAATTATATCGATCAGGTCAAAATGTATCCAACCCTACATATAGCGAAAGAACTACATAAAATATTGTGCAATTTTTGTCTCATTTATCAGGGTAGGAGTGCTTTAAACTAAGGATTCAGAGTGTACATCCCATAGTACCTTTTTCGTTATCTCAAGAGTTGGCAGAACCCAAAACTGTCACTTTTTAAATGTGAAAGGTTTGAAGAAGCAAAATAGGTGCTTCTGAATAGATTTCTATGTAAATTTTATTTATTAAGAATCCTGAAACTTCTACCTCTGGAGGTAGGAGAGCACTAGTGCCATTAATGTATGGAAAATCACTCTCAGCACAAGGTCAGTGCAGCCTTCAAGCTGCCAGGCACTGAATATTTTATTTAAATGTGATTTCTCTGTGATAGATGTGAATCTGAAGCTAGATCATCACTGATGTCAATGAATGGGGGGAAAGGAGCTGAATGTATTTGGAGAATACTAAGACGGGGAAGGCTGTCCTGTACTTATACTGATTATTGCATCTTAACTTCTGTGCCTTCTCATAACAGCAAATAAAGCAATTTTTCTCCCATTCTTTTTAGAGCATCTTTTCCCTTTTTGCATTATAAATTAGAGCCCAGTCCCTGTTTTCTTACCAACCTTCTGAACAATTGGCATGGGTGATATGATGGATTTATTTCCCTGACCAGATGAGCTGTGTAACCTCTTAAAATAGCAAAAATGGAATGTAAAATTGTTAGAGAAAGCAATTTCTGAATTCCTAATGCAAGTGGATCTCTCACAACATCATGTGGAACTGAAATCAGCAGAATTATAATGTATTACGTGGCTACTAACATATGCCACCCTAAATAAAGAGCTACTAGGATACCTTTGAGCAGAGGTTGTGACACTGGCTGTTCAGGCATCGTTGCAGCACTGCTTGAATGGATTCTATTAGGCCCCATGAGCGAAGCAGGACTGTTTCCAGGGAAGCAGAACTTTTCACCTTTATGACACATTGGAACCTCCACACATTCTGAAGTCTGTGTCCTCCTCAAGGGAAAACTGCACAGTACCTGTTATTTTCTTAAAATTGTAATCAATCCTTTGATCAGCATGCCAGGAATACATACTTGTTCTTGGGCAAGCATGAATTTCACTCAACACAAGCAATGATGTGGACATTTATTTATGAACTCCTTGTTCAGGAGATAACTGTTCTTTGGGACAGTAAGCAACAGAGATGCCAGGGAGGGGATGGGGGGCAGAGTTTTTTGCTGCTCCCTGCCAACTTCCCACAAGGAAACTCAATGAAGAAGCTGGAAGGAAATATCTCTGAAAAGGATGACCCAATAGACCACAGGTTGTCTAGTATGTTTTAAAATGTTGAAATTGAGCTGCTCCTGGATAAATGCAGAATTTGAGATAAATCATTACACTAAATAATCACTTTTAACATTTCTTATAAAATGCAGTTCAAGATTCTGAGTGAAAAATAACATTACATTAAGGAATAATATTTTTAGATATATTTTTCATTCTAGATTTTATTTAAAAAAATATTTATGTCAGGATAATAATTTAATAGCTAAACAGCTTATGTAACGATGTAATGCAATGTAAGGTGGATAATGCAATAATAGGAATGACTCAGCAGGAGTCTGTATCTCTTTAAGAGCTTGAGTATATAAGGGAAGGCCTTGCTGGAGTCTTTCTCTCTTGTCCATTTCTTGCTGTAATTGCTGTATTTTGGAGTTTGCTGTTTCACCACATGTATGTATTTTGTTCCTTGTGTATATTTGTAGATAGTGTAATATAAACCACAATTAAATACAAACCACTGTTTACTGTATTTACTCTGGGTTACCTCAGCGCAGTAAGACTGTGCATGCTCTGACAGGTTATGGGCCCAGAGTGAGGAGAAACCCAGTGAGAGTTTGGTCCAGAACCAGAGGAGTTGAGGTTTGTGGTTTGTTGTGGTTTGTAGTGGTTTAAAGAAGCAGGCAACATGGCTTCTATCAACGTAATTGTAATGTACTGAGTTGCTAAGACAGCAGGTGCAGGGCGAGCGCCAGGCGAAGCTAGCGGCCATGTGGCTGCTATGGAAACTGGATGTCTGGAGACCCAGGCATGCTTGCTTAGCGCGGGAGAAAATCGTGCAACGATTGGTTAACAGTTACCAATGGCTCCTTGTATAAAAGGGTGGAGCCAGTTTCGTTTTCCTGTTGTTTTCTCTGTGTGATGAATAAATCTTGTTGTTACTCGTAAGTCTCTTCAATGTCTACCTTCCTAAGAACAGAACAATTGGCGACCAAGGTGGAATTGTGCTGCCACCACAACGAAGGGCCCGACTCACCGTGAAGGAAGGCCAGACCGCGCTGAGGGACGGCATTCCTACTTCAGCTCACTCACCTGCCAGTACGCAAACCCTGGGGGAGAGTGCTGCGAGGAACTGCCCTGGAACCCCTCCAGCAGATTGTGCAGCACGTGGTAGAGAAGAGACCCTATCATGGCAAAAATAGGCTGGCTTGCTGAATTCGACGTTGCTCACCCAGAGAGGTGGAGCTTATATGTCGCCCGGGCTGAAAATTACTTCCGAGTAAACCGGATTGTGGAAGATGAGTTGAAGGCTGCAATGCTGCTCTGTGTTTGTGGCCAAGCCATTTTCGATATTGTGGAGAACCTAGTGTCCCCGGCGCCATTGGAGACTGTGACATATGGCAATTTAAAGAAGATGCTCAAGGAGCATTTTGAGCCGAAGCTGTTGGTCATTGCTTGGCGACACGCTTTCGAGCAGAGGGACCAGCGTCCTGGAGAGTTCGCCGCAGATTTCATCGCGGCTCTTCATCAAGCGTCGTGACCATGCAAATTTAAGGACCTGGAGGAACGGTTGCAAGATCGTTTAGTTTGTGGCCTGAGGAGTCGTGAGCTGTAGCAAAAGATCTTTGCTAAAGAGACAATATCTTTCCAAGACGCGTTGCAAGAGATAACAGCTGAAGAGGCAGCCAGCTGAGCTGTGAAGGCCTTGCGACTCTCAAAGAACCTTCAGCCTTTGCACATCGTCCACCACGAGGATGCCAAATCGGAGGAAGAGGCCGCGTCGGACCAGGAAGTCGATCTGTTGCGACGACCTCCGGCAAAAGGACCCCCTAGGCCTCCTGACAAAGCAGATCCCTTCTCTAGATGCATGGGGTATGGGGGTCGGCACAAACAAGCTGACTGCTGTTTCTGGGCAGCCAATTGTCGGGCGTGTGGCAAGCAAGGCCACATCGCCGCAGTCTGTTTGGGCTGAAGGAAAGAGCCCCTCAAGGAAGAGTTGCCTCAGAAAGGTACTGGGGTCCCCAGCCAAAACAGGGTGGGGTTCTGTGCAAGCAGGAGAAGTATCTTTAGGATGGGGGCTCACCGACCGTTAAAAAAGAAACTGCACATTGAAGTCAGGCTTCAAGGGGTTCCCCTGCGAATGGAATTGGATACGGGTTCGGCCCTGTCCATAATTTCTCAGGGCATGCTTAAGCAGATTTGTGGCAGAAGCGGCCAACGGATTAAGCTCAGGCCGTCGAATCTGGTATTAACAGATTTTCAGAACTCCAGAGTCAGGGTCAAAGGGGAAGCCACGATTGGGGTACAATTCAAGGGATTCAAGGGCCCGTTGGACATCGTTGTGGTCGATGGGAACCGCACGAGCCTAATCGGACTCGATTGGTTCAAGGCTTTGGGGATTCAGGTGACTGGAATTCACAGTCTGCAAACAGTCGACCTCGCAAAAGTTTGTGAAGAGTTCTCAGACATGTTTAACCCAGAGCTAGGGAAATACAAGGGCCCACCAATTGCTTTGAGGTTAGATCCCTCTATCGCTCCAGTGAGAATTAAACCTCGCCGGGTGCCCTTTGCGCTCAAGCAAAGGATTGATGCCGAACTGGACAAGCTGTTGCAGCAAGGCATATTAGAACCTGTGGATAGTAGTCCATGGGAAACCCCCATCGTCACGCCACTTAAGGCCAACGGAGAAGTCAGAATCTACGCTGAGTATAAATTCACCTTGAATAAATTCACTCCTATCTGGTGCCAGTAATCAGCCATATTCTGGCATCTCTAAAGGGAGGTTGCATTTTTGCGAAACTAGATTTGGCCCAGGCCTATCAGCAGCTGCCTGTGGACAACGCTACGGCAGAGGCTCAAACAATCGTAACCCACCGGGAAGCTTTCAAGGTGCGGAGGTTACAATTCGGAGTTAACAAAGCTCCTGGCATCTTCCAGAGTGTCATGGAGCGCACGCTCCAAAATATTCTGGGTTTATGCCCATATTTCGACGATGTCCTCATAGCTGGGGAATCAGTCGAAATCCTGGCTGTCAGGCTCAGGGTTGTTTTGCAGCGGTTCCACGAAGCGGGCCTGAGGCTAAAACAAGAAAAGTGTAAAGTGGGAGTTACTTCCATGGAATTCTTGGGATTCCGCATAGATGCCAAAGGCATCCACCCTGCTGAATCCAAGCTTAAAGTGATTCAGCAGGCGCCCAGCCCTAAAACGAAGGGAGAGTTTCAAGCCTTCCTAGGGCTCCTTAATTTTTATCACACTTTCCTCCCTCATAAGGCCACAGTGGCAGAGCCGTTACACCGGCTCTTAGACAAACAGGCTCCATGGAAGTGGACAAACGTCCACGAGAAACGTTTTGCTGAAGCCAAAGCCTTACTGTCGTCTAATGCAGTGTTGGCTCATTTCAACGAGCGATTGCTGGTTAGCATAGCTTGCGATGCATCTCCGTATGGGATCGGGGCTGTCTTAAGCCACCTAAAGGCTGATGGGACACAAGTCCCTGTAGCCTACTATTCCAGGACCCTTTCTGCGGCTGAGCGCAACTACGTGCAAATAGACAGAGAAGCACTGGCAATCGTAGCGGGCATCAAGAAGTTCCATGACTTTTTGTATGGTCGCCGTTTTACGGTCTTTACAGACCACAAGCCACTTCTGGGGTTGTTCACAATGAACAAGCAGACACCCCACATCATCTCTCCTAGAATGTTGAGATGGTCAATATTTCTCTCTGCGTATGATTTTTGCCTGATTCACAAGCCGGGCAAAGAGATGGGCCATGCAGACAGCCTCAGCAGATTGCCCTTAAGGAACATAGAGCCTGATCCTGCACCGGCAAACCACATCCTGTCTATTCAGGATTTGCCTGAGTCCCCTCGCCACGCAGGGGATGTAGCTGCAGAGACAGCTGCCGACAACACGCTAACACACGTGTTGAACTGGGGGTTATCAGGATGGCTGGACACGTGTCCTGGCATGGAATTTCAGAATTTCTGCAAGCAGAAGTCTGAACTATTCACCTTTAAGGGGTGTATACTGTGGGGCAATCGGGTGGTAATCCCGACCTCATTGAGGTCTAGAGTCCTCGTTTCGCTGCATGAGGGACATCCAGGGATAGTCCGCATGAAGGCGCTTGCGTGCAGCCACCCTTGGTGGCCTGGGCTCGATAAAGAGATCAAAGCCCAGGTCCAAGGGTGCCACATTTGTCAACAATCTAGGCCAGAAATGCCCCAAGCTCCCATCCATAGGTGGGAAACAACACATGCTCCTTGGTCAAGGATCCATCTCGACTATGCAGGTCCCTTTCAGGGGCAGCTCTTACCCATTGTGGTGGACAGTCACTCTAAGTGGCTGGAAGTAGTTCCAGTGTCCGCTGCAACTTCCACTATCACCATCAGGGTGCTCTGCGGCATTTTTGCCACTCACGGACTCCCTGATGTAATTGTCTCTGACAACGGAGCTCAATTTACTTCGTCGGAGTTCCAGTCCTTCCTGCGGGCAAACTTAATTTGCCATGCTACGTCGGCACCGTTCCACCCTGCATCAAATGGCCAAGTGGAACGCAAGGTGCGGACAACAAAAGATTCATTGGAAAGGATCACGCACGGCAACTGGCACCACCAGTTGGCTGACTTTCTCCTTTGCCACCGCACCACCCCGTGCACAGCTACGGGCAGGAGCCCCACCAAGCTCCGATGGGGTCACTGGCTTATCACTAAGCTGGATAGGTTACACCCAGACCGGGTTGCATCGCAGGTGTCACAGCCATGGGCACCGAGGTGGCTGAACTTGGGTGATCCGGTTTGGACCCAAAACTACGGCCCTGGCAACTTGTGGGTGGTAGTAGTGGTTTGCAGGGTCAACGGCCCCCTTTCTTATGAAGTGGCCTTGGAAGACGGTCGCGTGCTGCACCGGCACATTGATTAGCTTCATTGGAGGTTGCCAAGCCACTTTTCCACTCCTTGCTCTGCTCTCAGGGGGGAGGGGGCCCTCGATCCAGATCGAGACGATCAACCTGAAGGGGTTGACAGCGAGGCGGCTCCTGACCCGGGCACCACGTCCTTGGGATATTATGCGAAATTGGCTGTCCAAGCCTCTCCAATGGCGGGGTTTGCACCTGTGGGACATTGCTCCCAACCGCAGGCTAATGCTGACCAGGGAGGTTCTACTCTACAGAGGGACTTTCAACCGGCTACTTATGCCGATCAGGGGAATTCCACCCCACAGCGGAACACTAACCAGGGGAATACCACCCCTCAGGGGAATACCACCCCTCTGGGGAATTCCACCCCAATCCGGCACGCAGAGCTGGGCGAACTGGCCAGCCTGCATGCCCCAATCCCAACCGCAATTCACGGGTCCCCAAGCCCTGGTCTGCCGAGCCCGGCGGGCAAGCTTGCAGGCCGGGCATCAGCTGCAGCTCCGAGGAGATCAGAAAGGGCCAGAGGGCCGCCGAAATTTCTATAGGAATACGTGAGGGTTCTGTCTGTGCTAGCCTAGTGTTCAGGATACACTCAAAGGAACAACCTTGCTAGCCTAGCATTCAGAATTTGCTCAAACGAACCACCTTGCTAGCCTAGTGTTCAGAACATGCTCAAAGGAACAACTTGCTAGGGGGTGAAATGCCGGCACTATGGCAGCATTGCCATGTCCTAAGAGGTCCCGGGCCAGGCCGAGGTTAGTGGGAGTGATTGGACAGCCTCCATGGGGAGGCCGACAGTATTAGGGTGCATTATGCTTCCAACCTAGGGGGAGGGGTGTAATGTACTAAGTTGCTAAGACAGCAGGTGCAGGGCAAGCGCCAGGCGAAGCTAGCAGCCACGTGGCTGCTATGGAGACTGGATGTCTGGAGACCCAGGCATGCTTGCTTAGCGCAGGAGAAAATCGTGCAACGATTGGTTAACAGTTACCCAGGGCTCCTTGTATAAATGGGTGGAGCCAGTTTCATTTTCCTGTTCTGTTTTGTGTGTGTGATGAATAAACCTTGTTGTTACTCATAAGTGTCTTCAATGTCTACCTTCCTAAGAACAGAACAGTAACGGGAAGAGGGTTTGCAGTGTCTTGTCTGAATGAGACAAACTACCTCTCCTGGAGTCTGAAAATGGAGATGTACTTGCGAAGGGAGGGGTTGTGGATGATAGTTGCTGATTCATCTACAGTCCTGGATGATAGGGACCAGAGAAGGAATGAGAAAACATTGGCCAGCATAATTCTGAGTTTAGAGGATAGCCAGCTGATACATGTGAAGGGTCTCCAGTCTGCTAAGGAGTGCTGGGAAGCTTTGCGTAGTGTGTATGTGAGAGGGACTGTGAGCAGCAAAGTAATGCTGACAAGAAAGCTATATAAAGCACAGCTGAAGCCGGGAGAGAGCATGTCTACTCATTTGCAGTCCATGAGAAAGACATTCCTAGAATTAGAGGAAAGAAGGATGACTTTCACTGAGTCACATAAAGTGTATGTGGTGCTCAGTTCATTGGACAATTCATGGGACATCCTAGTGACCAGTTTAGAGTCCATGCAGGGGAAGGACTTAACCATGAGTTATTTCACTGGCCGGTTGCTGGAGGAGGAACAGAAATGGCTGGAAAGGTAGCAGAGAGGTGATGACAACACACAGACCAGCCTAAAACTGCAATGTCCAAAGATGCCAGCACAGGAGCTGAGAAAGTTTGCATGGTGAAACATTGCTTCAGGTGTGGTTCTATAAAGCATCTCCAGAGACTCTGCCCTGAGAGGAGAAACAGAGGAGCAGCGAGACAACCAACATTTTCCCTGGCAGCGACATTAACTAAAAAAAACACTTGGTTGTTGGACAGTGGGGCCAGTCAGCATATTGCAAATGACCCACAAATGTTTTCCAATTTTAGACCAGCTAAGCAAGCATTTGTTAGCTTGGCTAATGGACAATAGTCTGCTGTTAAAGAGAAAGGTAAAATTTATGTACCTGGTATTGGAGAATCACTGGATAATGTGTTATATGTACCAGAGTTAGACCATAATTTACTCAGTATTTCAAACTTCGATAAAATGGGGTATGAAGTAATGTTTGCAAAGGGTCAATACACCATAAGGAAAGGTGGGAGGATTTGTGCACAAGGTGTTAAACAGGATAATTTGTATGTACTAAGGAAGCAACAGGATGGTTGTGCACGAACACTCATGAACATTCCCAAACATGATAATTGCGTACATTTATTACATAGGAGGTTAGGATGTGCAAGTTTTAAAATATTGCAAAGGATGCCAGATATAGCTGAGAGACTTAGAATTAAAAAATGCAACACATATTTAGATTGTGCTATTTGTAAGGAGTCAAAGTCCAGAATGTATCCTCTAAATAAGAAAAGCTCAAGGCAAACAAAGGGAGTTTTGCAGTTAGTGCCCGCTGATTTAATTGGTCCTATGGCGCCCTCTCTTGGAGGAGCTCGGTACGTACTAGTCTTAGTAGATGACTACACCAGGTGTGGGTTCTGCTACTTATTAAAGAACAAAACTGAAGTTCTACAATAATTTAAGCAGTGGCTAAACTTTGTAGAGAGAAGGTATGGCTATAAGGTATGCCAGCTGCAAATAGACAGGGGAACAGAGTTCATGTCTGATAATTTCCAAAGATGGCTGAGAAATGTAGGCATATAGCATAGACATACAAACCCTTACACATCAGCAGAAAATGGAGTGGCTGTATTCTAATACGTCCATTATCACTCTTAAGTTGTTTTTAATTTGTCTCTTTGGCAAGAAACCATTTTGATCTGGATGTATGAATTCAACTAAGTATTTTTTCAGTCTCTCTGCCATTATAGAAGTAAAAATTTTGTAATCCACATTAAGCAGTGAAATCGGTCTATAATTCTTAATCTGCGTCAAATCTGAATCTTCTTTTGGTATTAGAGTAATGTTTGCTTCCATCCATGTAGCTGGGAGTTTAGCCTCTAACAAAAGTCCATTACAAACATCTTTCAACGATTCACTTAGTATGTCTTGTAGATTTGTATATACCTCCGCTGGAAGCCCATCTGGGCCCGGTATTTTCCCATTTTTTTGTCTTTTTATAGCCTCTGATATTTCCATCATTGTAATCCTTTCTTCTAACATAGTTTTAAATGTCTCTGGAATTTTTGGAAGATTATTTTCTTCTACATATTGAACAATTCTCTCTCTTGAAGTTTCCTCTTTATCGTACAGTTCTTTGTAGTATTTCTTAATTATCTTTTTTATTTCTTCATTTTTGAATTGTAAATAGCTTTTCCCATCTACTAAGTTGTGAATCATTTTCTTCTCCTTCTCTTTTTTAAGTTTATAAGCTAAACTTCCTGGTTTATTGGCATTTTCAAAAAAATTCTGTTTTGCTCTCTTTATCTGTTCTGCCATTTTTTCTGAATCCAACAGGTTTAATTTATGTTTTATTATTTCCATTTCTCTTTTCAAAGTCTTTTTCTGTGGATCTTTTTCTAATTTCTTCATCCAAACTTGAAAAAATTTGGACATATAGAGATATTCTAAATATTGATGGGAATTTAAAATCTAAACAAGAACTGGAAAATCAGTATCAACTTGTCGTGGTGGGCACATTTACAGATGCAAAATAGATATGAAAAAGACGTGAAATTGTATGGATTTTATAAAGAACAAACTGTATTTCATAAGATTTTGTTAACCTCTGATGAGAAATTAATTAAGAAAATGTATAACTTTTTGTTAATTCTGGAAATGGAAAGTGAACAAGTTAAAGAAAAAATGATAAGATGGGCGAAAAACTTTGGTTATAATATAGAACTAGAAAAGTGGCAAAAGCTATGGGAGAGAAATTATATAGTGACAATGTCAACTTCATATAAAGAAAATTTATATAAAATGTTTTATAGATGGCACTTGCCACCAGCAAGATTAGCAAAAATGTTTAAAAATATGTCAGATAGATGTTGGAAATGTAAGCATAACTCAGGCACGTATTATCATGTTTGGTGGACATGTGACAAAGCAAAGGCTTATTGGAAAAAGATACATAATTGGTTAGAAAAGATATTGGGGAAACATGTGGATTTTAAACCTGAACTTTTCTTTTCCATAACAAGTTTTATTAGTTTTTGTTTGTTTTACAGCCAAGTGCTTATAACACATCGTGGAGATAGGGCACTCCATAGAACACAACAAAAAATACAGTCATACATATACAATTTAAACTACTACTTTAAAAGTTCCCTCTTATGGTATACAATTCGAGCATTCCTAAAATATAAATTGTTTCTCACCTCTATCTATTATTCCAATTTCAATTTATGCTTCTCAATCAAATTATATCTCTTATTCTATTTCACATACATATTATGTAAATAAACATGAATTTATATATTTTAAAACTATTGCATTAGACATAGTTAATATAATAACATTATAATAATAATAATAGGACAATAATTATTCTATCATAAACAAGTAATATAACTATTATATCTTAATATTCTCAACTATATTCTATTTCATATATTCTATCCAATATTTTCATAGATCAGTCCACGTCCCTAAAAGATTCCTCAATTGTTTCAATTTAATCCATTTAATACCTCACTAATTACCATTCAATTCTTATAAATAAAAATATCAATAATATTTCACCAGTCTCAATCTCAATCTAACTCCTTTAATTATAAATTTTCCAATTTTTCTTATTGCAATTCCAAATCATAATCAAATCCATAATTTAAATCTAGTGTTGACTCATACCAAAGTAACCTTAAAGATCTCAAAAATATTAGTTCAATCAACGTCCAGAAGCCCTTTTTACCCATCAAATAAAATTTTAACTCTTATTTTTAAATCTAATTCTAGCTTTCTTTTTGTGCCAGGTAGGTTTCCACAACAGGGCCTCTAAATCCTCCCATCTTAGTAACTGGCTAAAGGCCTTTTCCCACCATTGAGTCCAATCATATTCTTTTTCCCTTTTATCCAGTGTTGTCTGTACTGTCATGTTGTCAACGTTTTTTGTGCCTCGTATTTGGAAGTCCAATCCTGTTGCTTTTAAAGTTGTAAATGTTTTAGTTGAGTTCTGCCTTTGATCATCAAAGAAATCCATCATGTAGGATGTGTCCTCTTCCTCTTCAATAAATTCAGTAGATTCAATAGATTGTAAATGTATTCCATCCATCTCATTAAGTTGTAGATCTGATTGTGTATCATAGTCAATCAAAGGTTGAGCTTCAATTTTTAATTCTGAGTCCTCCTTGAAACTAAGCGATCTAATATGTTCTTTAAGTTCCAGTCTCGTTTCCAAGATTTTTTCTAATATAAGTCCATAATTAATCTGTGAGTAGGCCATCTTCTTTTTTTTTTTTTAAAGAAATTCAGCTTAAAGAATAGATTGCAGCGTTATAAAATATAAAATGCAGACAGAGATATATTTCCAAAGAAAGATAGAGAAAAAAAAAACCAATAGTCAAGTCCAGCACAGAGATAAAAACTGGCAGTCAGTTGTTATGTTGTAATCCAGTCTGGGCATCACGCCAAAATCAGGAAGTGGGAGTTCAAATGGAGCAAGTTACATTGTATCAGCATAGTTTCTGGGCTTCATGCCAAGTCCCAGGATGCATTGTATCCAAAAGAATCTACATAAGTCCGCCCAGAGAGCAAAAAGTTTTTTAGGCAGTACTGTTCAGGAGGGGGGGGAGAAAAAAAGAACATTCCACCCCCTCCCTAAGGATTTTCACCTAAACTGAAGATAAACAAGCCAAAAGAGAAAGTCACAATAACCCGGATGCTCGAGTTCCAACTGCTTATGTAGACAAAATAAAATAGTAAAAAAAAACAATAATTGTTTTTCCAAAGCCCGTTTTCCCCAGTAATCAAACGCTGCTTTCTCAAAATAGGGAAATAGTTCTTAAAGCTGTTAGCAGGGAAAAAGGTAAATTAACAAGAGGGAAGGAAAGGTCTCACCCGGATCTTCCACGGTGGTTCTTTTCGCTTAGATGTTGCTGTGACTTTCGGCTGGAGCAGCTGAGTGATCGGCCATGTTACTGGCCGATCTTTTCCCCGTCGGCCCAAAGGTGGTTTTCTCGGACCGCAGAGGGAGCTGCCGTTCCCTCCGCGATCAACAAGTGCCCTCCTCTACGGTGGTCGCCCCTCCAGGGCGACTTTCGACCCTATCCAGGGTCTACCGGTGGGGGGAAACCGGACGGCCAAGAGAACGAGTTCTCTGCACGTCCGCGGGCGCTGCGACCGGAACTGGAAGTCCAAACCTGAACTTTTCTTATTAGGTATAATGCCAGAAAAGATTAACAAACAAAGCCTATATTTGATTCTACACGTCACAACAGCAGCAAGAATAATATTTGCGCAATATTGGAAAAATGAAGGACTACCACCAGAGGAAGAAATAATCAAAAAAATACTGGAATGTGCAGAGATGGACAGATTAACCATGAGATTGAAAGATAAAGAAGAAACAGAATATTATCAAACTTGGGATTTATTTTATCAATGGCTAGAGGAAAGAATGAAGGATTAGGAACTGAATATGTATTCGCGTTTTTAAACTCAGACAGCACGTTGGTTGAAAAAATAATATATGTATGTAAGAGAAAATTCAATAAAATCTTTATTAAAAAAAAGAAAATGGAGTGGCTGAAAGGAGAAATGGTATATTGCAGACCATGAAGGACTCACTGCTGGCAGATGCAGGAATGAGTAACAGTTACTGGGGAGGAGCTATAAAAACAGCCAACTATTTAGTGAACAGGGTATGGAGTGTTGCTATCAATGAAACTCCATATTACATGTTGTACAGAAGGAAACCTTCATTGGCTCACCTAAGGACATTTGGCAGTTATGCCTGGGTGCATATCCCTAAAGGCACCAGAAGGAAAGGACAGAAAAAGGCCAGGAAACTGGTTTGTGGGATATGAGCCAGGTTTCAAGGGATATAGATTTTCAGATGGAACATGGAAGGTTGTAATATCAAGTTCTGCTAGTTTTGCAGAACAGAATAATTGGGACAGGGTGCATGCTAACACTGAAGTGTTCATGCCAACAAGTAGCGTTAGTTCTCAGGAAGGAGAGGCTACACAAAGCCCAATAAAGGAAGAACATGATAGCAGGTCAGAAATAATAGGGATACATGAGGATAGAGCTGAGATAAAAAGAGAAGTCATAGAAACTCAGGAACAGGTGATCCCGAGGAAGTCTGAATGTAGTAATAAAGGTGTACCTCCTGATCAATTCTCAGCAAGTGGGGTTAAAGTGTATATTGTAAGGTATGAACCCCGTAATTATCAAGAAATGTTATCTTTGCCTCAAGTAGAACAGAATAAATGGAAGGAGGCTATGGACAGAGAAATGAAGTTCATGGATGTGCATCAAGTATTTACCCTTATGAGATTACCAGAAGGAACAAGGCTGTGGGGTGTAAATGGGTATATAAAAAGAAGGTTTTACACAATAATGAACTGCAGTATAAGGCAGGAATGTATATAGAGAAAAATTGTTCAGTTGTTCAAGCCGATATGTTGACTAAACTTTAAATGCAGGCAAATGTAAATGTAAAAGCATTTGGTTTAACAGCTGTTTAGCTTTAAATGGGAGGAGTGTCAGGATAATAATTTAATAGCTAAACAGCTTATGTAATTATGTAATGCAATGTCAAGTGGATGATGCAATAATAGGAATGGCTCAGCAGGAGTTTGTATCCCTTTAAGAGCTTGAGTATAAAAGGGAAGGCCTTGCTGGAGTCTTTCTCTCTCGTCCGTTTCTTGCTGTAATTGCTGTATTTTGGAGTTTGCTGTTTCACCACGTGTATGTATTTTGTTCTTTGTGTATATTTTCAGATAGTGTAATATAAACCACAATTAAATATAAACCACTGTTTACTGTATTTACTCCTGGGTTACCTCAGCACAGTAAGACTGTGCATGCTCTGACAATTTATGCCAGGGGTGTCAAACTCGCAACGTCACGTGATGTGTTGCAACATATTGCGACTTTTTTTCCATTGCCGGCAATGGGGTGGGCGCGGTTTTGCCATGACACATACGGCCCATGGGCCGGCAGTTTGACACCCCTGATTTATGCAGTCTCCTCCTGGAATTCCAGGGACTTCACAATTTACTATACTTATATGCTATTGAGGGATAAAAATCTCAACATAGCTCTCCCCCAAATATATCTAAAAATAAGATATAGATATAGATATATAGGTATACATGTACATATACATATAGATATATTAAATCACATATACCACCAAAAATACAAAAGTCAAGCTCTCATACCCATGCTAATACTGTATAAATTAAATGTGAAATCCTTTCTAGTATTGTATAGGAAAGCCAAATCAACAGTTGATTTTTTTTCTTCCCTAAATATAAAACTCTACTGACACTAAAGTGATTACAATCTACTTCCTCCTTAATCCAGCTAATACTCATGGGGGAAACCCTCAGGCTTGGGATTTAAGTGTTCATGCAATTAATTAAGAACAAACCCCAGTCTTAAACCAAAAACACCCAATAAGGAAGCTGATTTCTTTTTTCTTCTCTTCCTGTCATCGAGAGTATGCCTAAATTCCTATGCTAACAAAACAGATTTCTTTCTTTCTTTCTTTCTTTCTTTCTTTCTTTCTTTCTTTCTTTCTTTCTTTCTTTCTTTCTTTCTTTCTTTCTTTCTTTCTTTCTTTCTTTCTTTCTTTCTTTCTCTTTCTTTCTTTCTCTCTCTCTCTTTCTCTTTCTTTCTTTTTTTGAAATCCCTTACTTAACACCAGATCATTCTGTAATCAAAAACAACCATGAATTAAACTCATGTTAAAATTAAGACCATGATTGGCTCTGTGTATTGAAATAGCAGTCTTCAAAAGAGAAGCTTTCAGAAGTGTGTGATGGCAGTGAGCAAAATGTGTTCTGTTCAGGCACAAACATTTGTTTAAGATCAGTTTTCCTATTCTCTGTCTATCATTTCCCTCAGCTAGTAGGAAGGTCTTTAAGAAGAGACCAAACAACAATTTTCTCTTAAATGTTATAGGGGCTCCTACTTGACCAGGCAGTTAGACTAAAAAACTTCCAAGGTCCCTTCACACTTTGTTATTCTGTTATTTTATTAAGTTACTAATTTCAGTATGTATTGCTGTCTTTACATTTAAACGTACCCTGAGTATGTCTGCACAGTACAGATTTAGATTTCTGTTCTTTTTGTTATAATACTTCTGTTTCCACTTCACTGGAGAAAATGAAAACAATTATTTGATTTTTCTGTGATCATTAAAAAGTTAAAAGTTCAGTTTCATTCATTGAGTGAGTACAATTAAATTTATTAAAAGTGGTTTACAAAATCTGACTGCCATGTTTTTGACAAGTGTTTTTCCATGTGTCAGTTATTGAAAAGGTAATTTTACATATCAAAACAGGAAAAAAGTAAGCAACACCCTTATTCTGAGCAATAAAATGAAACTATTTGTCTATTTTTTTTTGTTCCAAGCAGGCAGGCAGGCAGGCAGAAATGGGGCTCTCCTGAATAAATACCAAATAAATAATTTAAAAGCTTTAAAATACCCCTAAATATGCACAGAATTGCACCCACAGGAAAAAAAAATGAATGGAGGAAAAGACTGGACTTGGAGAGAAGAGAAAATTTGGAATTAAACCATTTATTTAGATGCAAAGATGAGAGGAGACAATGAAGTGCAAACGGAGGTCACTGATCACAGGTGAAACAGAGCTAGGCGGTAGCAGACCAGTGGCTGAGAGCAGCATGGTGGACCCTGAGCAGCAGCTGTGCAGAGCTGAGTGTCAGAGGATCGGAGTGCCCAGAACAGTGGCTGAGAGCGGCATGGTAGATCAACTGAGCAGCAGTGATGCAGAGCTAAGTATGACAACAGGCTGGAGTGCTCATAGCAGTGAATGAAAGCAGCAGCTGAGAGCAGCATGGCAGAGCACCTGAGCAATGGCTAAGCACCCAGATCAGCACATTGTACCTGAAAACCCCAGCAGTGGCCAGGCAACTGAAGGGCAAGAAGGTAGGGAGGAAAAGGATAAGTACATAGCACTTGTGGAGAGAGAGGAAAGGGATAAACTTTCAAGGCAGGGTGTAGAGCAGACATGTCAAACTCACAACATCATGTGACGTCGTGCGACATATCAGAACTTTTCCCCATTGACGGCAATGGGGTGGGCGTGGTTTCCTCGTGATGCGTCTGGCCCGTGGGCCGGCAGTTTGACACCCCTGGTGTAGAGGGTTAAAAGCTAAGCATCTCCTAGAAATAAGCGTGAGATTTCCAACATAAAGAAATGCACAACACTTCATAAAGGGCCAAGAACTTTTGTAAATTCTTAAATTTTTAAAATTTAAAATGCTGGCTGTCGCTCCCCCCCTTGGGGAAGTTGCTGCTGCCGGGGTACTGGCCTCAGGCAATTTCTCTTCTTCCATGATGAGATCTTCCCCGAATCTTTGTCAGCCTATTCCTTTAGTTTAGGAACAGCGACTGGGGCTCGGGATCCCTAAATGGTTTGAAAAGTTTGTGGATTTTGGCTTGATGACATGGTTCCAAAAGAAGAAGCTTTTCAAAGAAACGTGAGGCATTGTTTTCCTTAAAGAATCTTTAATGGCAACATAGCTTCGGCACGTACATAGCGAAGCCAAAATCTAAACTCTCCTACCCCAGCCCCCAGTATCTAAGTATAACTCACTCCCTCATTTAACAGTCATTAATCACATTCTCCAATTAGTTTGAAGTGCGAACTTTCCCTCCCATTCCATAACCCGCCATATTTTATCTCCTCGTATTACAACTAACCTTGAAAATACTGTACTGAGATACTGTTATGGCTAACTAGATCCCAAGCACATTCTTCCACTCCCCCTCCCGCACCATCTAATTGTAACTCTAAAGTAATACACAGGTTAAATAGTAGATGTCTGCATCTTCATATATTGTCAAGCAAGAACATCCGATGTTAGCAGCATTGACACATAAATGATTTAGATGAGGGAATAGAAGGGGAACTCATCAAATTTGCAGATGACGCTAAGCTGGGAGGAATACTGTAGTCAACACCCCAGAAGACAATCTCGGGATCCCAAAACATCTTGACAGACTTGAACAATGAGCTCTATCCAACAAAAATGAAATTTAACATGGAGAAAAGCAAGGTTTTATACATAGGCAGGAAAAGCCAAAGGTATGAGTACAGATTAGGTAAAACGTGGCTCAAAAACAGTAACTGTGAGAGGGACCTTGGAGTCTTAGTGGACGATCACTTAAATATGAGTTAGCAGAGTACGGCAGCAACTAAAAAGCTAATACAATCCTTGGTTGTAAAAACAGAGGCATAGAATGAAAATCACATGAAGTATTAGTACCACTTTATAAAGCTTTAGTAAGGCCACACCTGGAATATTGCATCCAGTTTTGATCACCACATTACAAAAAAGATATTGAGACTTTGGAAAAAGTGCAAAGAAGAGCAACTAAGATGATTAAAGGCCTGGAGACCAAAACATATGAAGAACAGTTGCAGGACTAGGGGGGACATGATAGCAACATTTCAATATTTGAGAGGCTGCCACAAAGAGGAGGGGATGAACTTATTTTCCAATGCACCAGAGGGCAGAACAAGAAACAATGGATGGAAACTAATCAAGGAGCGAAGCAACCTGGAATTAAGGAGAAACTTCCTAACAGTGAGGACAATTAACCAGTGGAACAGCTTGCCATCAGAAGTTGTGGGTCCTTCATCACTGGAAGTTTTTAAGAAGAGACTGGACAGTCACTTGTCTGAAATAGCATAGGGTCTTCTGTTTGAGCAGGGAGTTGGACTAGAAGACCTTGGAGATCCCTTCCAGCTCTATTCTGATTCTTATTCTAGGTTGCTTCTCTCTTTGGTTAGTTTCTTGTCTTGCCTTCAGGTGCTTTGGAGAATAGCTTGACTCCCTCTTCTTTGTGGCAGCCCCTGAGATATTGGAACACTGCTATCATGTCACCCCTTGTCCTTCTCTTCATTAAACTAGACATACCCAATTCCAGCAACCGTTCCTTATGTGTTTTAGCCTCCAGTCCCGTAATCATCTTTGTTGCTCTTCTTTGCACTCTTTCTAGAGTCTCAACATCTTTTTTACATCGTGGTGACCAAAACTGGTCCCTCTCACAGTTACCTGTATAACCTGGGTTACACTTAAATAAAAGGAAGTCTTAGGAACTTGCTAGTTGCAACAGCTTGAGGCTGAATGTTTTAGCTCAGTTTATTTTAGTTGCTTCTCAATTTCAATGAGTAAGTTCGCAAATTCCAAAAAGGAACTGCTGAGTTCTGTTGAATTTTTTCCTTTTTCCTCAGGATCACAGTTCTATGCATAGAATGAGTTTGTAAGTTATATTTTGGTTAATCATGATTCACCAAATAAACTAAGATAAACAACCAAGTCATGGTTACCAACTATTGTACTTATTTATTTAGTGTATGGCATACAATGCCAGGGAGGTCTACACAGTATTGCATGCTTTCAAACTGCTGCGTAGGTAGGAGCTAGGGATCGAGTGACAGGACCTCACTCCATCTCACAGAGCTGGGCTCGAATTGCCAGAATGCAGAGCTTTTCTGGCTGGCAATTCCAGCATCATTAAGCCTATGTGCCACTGTGTCCCCTTTTAACTACTAAATAAATAAACTAAATAAACCCCCAAGCCAAAATTATGTTATGGTTTAGACAAAGTGGAAACTCACCCTGAATATATTCTCTGTAGCATTCATATATTTCAAATATATTGATAATATGAACATCTTGCATGATAAATATGCATTATAATTGATCGTCCATATTGTAATCAAACTGCTGTGATAGACATGGATCATCCTGTTACTCTATAGTGGAATCTCAACCTTAGAAACTTTAAGATGTTGATATATATATCAACACCCAGATGCATGGACTTCATTTCATGCTGGGAACTGAAGAGCACAGTTTTTAAAGTTTAAAGTTCCTAAGGCTAAAGTTCCTGAGAAATACCGCTCTAATTTTTTTAACCTCCCCAAAGAAAATACAACATTAAAAAAATCCTGTGGATTTGTTTCAAAATATTCACACGTTCTCATTTAAATCTTGGCCTTTTGTTGTATGCACTGTTTTTATGATGTATCTTTGTTCTGAAGTACCCTTTCCATATTTTCTATTTTATCAATATCACGGAGAGGACCTATCCTAGCATTGATGCAAATGACAGATGCCTTTAGCAAAATATCTGGTTAGTCTATTAACTGATCCAAATAGAAACTTATGCTATAGGTGAAAATATGGTTACCCATCCATTTAAAAAAATATTAATTCCAGATATGTATTCCATTAAACATCTAGGTATCTTTATACCACAGGGCATAACACAGCTCATAACTTAGCAAAATATAATATAAATTCAATATATAGTGAGGTTTCCCACTATAAACCTTACTCTTTGGGAAAATAATATATAATATAATATAATATAATATAATATAATATAATATAATATAATATAATATAATATAATATAATATAATATAGTATAGTATAGTATAGTATAGTATAGTATAGTATAGTATAGTATAGTATAGTATAGTATAGTATAGTATAGTATAGTATAGTATAGTATACTAGAGTATACTAGAGTATACTAGAGTAGAGTAGAGTAGAGTAGAGTAGAGTAGAGTAGAGTAGAGTAGAGTAGAGTAGAGTCTGGAAAGGACCATGGAGGTCTTCTAGTCCAGTCCCCTGCTCAAACAGGAGAACCTATATTATCTCAGGCAAGTGACTATCCAGTCTCTTCTTAAAAATCGCCAGTGATAGAGTGCCCACAATTTCTGGAGGCAAGCTGTTCCATTGATTAATTGTCCTCACTGTCAGGAAGTTTCTCCTTAATTCCAAATTGCTTTTCTCTTTGGTCAGTTTCCAACCATTGTTTCTTGTCCTGCCCTCTGGTGCTTTTGTTCTGTCCCAGCCTACGTCCATCCTTGTTGCGTCACAAGAACAACCCCTTTTTTATCAGTAGGCTGGAAAACCCAACCCTTTTTATTTCATAAACAGTTCTGATAAGTTTTCTCCAAAACAAAAACAACAGAATACTTTTCCAACAGATAATTGGTTAAAAAAGCAAACAGAGCAGGAGTTAAACAGGAAATTCACTGGTAAAACAAACAGACCATGATCCCTTGAAGTTCTTTGCAAACGGTTGCCTTCAGCAACCAGCACCACCCACACCTTCCCTTTTTATAAAGCAGCCCCAAGGCGTGGCTTCTCAATGCCTTCTCCTCCTCCCTTGGAGTTGTCGTATTGACTCCCTCTGACCTGTTCTAGTTAACTGCCTTCATTTATGAGCATCAATAATGTCTACCAGCTGTGAGTCTGACTCATCCTCCCCACACAGCTGAGACTCATCCAGGGCACGATTGGAGGGGCCAGGCTCTTCATCAGATTGTGAGTCTTGTAACTCATCAGAGCCTCCCTCCGACTCTGATGGCTCTCCAAATGCCTCCTCCTCCTCCTCTGATTCCCCAGACTAAGCTGCCGGGTCCACTGGCTGGCACGGACTCACAACAGCTTTGGAGAGTAGTTTGACCCCCTCTTCTTTGTGGCAGCTCCTCAAATACTGGAGGAATGATCTCAAAATGAATTTATATTCTGAGAGAAATTCCAGTATATATAATGGACAGTTTCAGAAAATGAATTGTTTGTTTAGAAAATTTCTATGGGGTTTTACTATTCTGAGAATATCTTTACAGAAAATGCAATTACCAATTAATGAGGAAGAATTTGCTTTACCAAATCTGGAGCTATAACACCATGCTTACATATTGTCAAGAATTAAATACTGGTAGTCAACAATTGGTGTTAATTTTCCAATTTGGACAAACATTAATTAATTAATTAATTAAATTAATTAAACAAGCAAGCAAGCAAGCATGCACCATGGATCTCTAGTATTGATATAGTGCAGGATCTAACTATACTATAACTCTAAAATCTCTGGAAATAATTATATCAGTTAGAAAATTATGGAATGGAATGTCTAATAACAAGAGATGTGACCCTTTTCCCGTGCTAAATTGACTTTATAGGGAAGCCCAACTTGGGGGAAAGATGATGATACAGAAATATTGAATGGGAGCAGGGATATTGACCTTAGATCAAGTGATATATGATGAGAGTGTTTACCATATTTTGTGTTAAGACACAAATATAATCTACCAGATGTAACTCAGTGGCAACATGTACAAACAACATTGTCTGGATCAGCAGCATTTTGAGCTTCTGAGACACCTAAGATATTAGAAACTTGTTATATACTTTAAAACTAAAAAAAACCCCTATTATTAGTTTCGATAGATATTTACTATAAAAAAATCAGTTTGATATACAGATGAGAAATGAGTGGAATAAAGAATTAGAGATTCCTAATTGCCTAAGCAATGTAGAGTGTTTTAACTTCAATATAAACAGTGTCAGTGGACAAATTAATTAATTTAATTTTAACTAAACTATTATTTGTTAGACTCTATTACATCCACACAGAAGAGGATTGTCTAGTACAGCATTTTGTTGGAGATGTAATAAAGGACAAAATATTAAATTAAAACATTCATTTTAAATATATGGCATTGTAAAAACATGTGCTTTACATGTTTTGTCTCTAGTTTTGGGAGAAACTAGTGGACTATATAAATGTGATTATGTAACAAAAGCTAAACTTTTCAGATAATGATGTTCTTTTGAACTACATAGTAGTATTTGTAGTTTGATAACTGAACTATAAATGGATTATCCATGTCCTTATTGTGGACAAACCCCCCCCCCCTGATATTGCAGTTATTATTCTAACCTCTATCCATGGGAAGTTTACTTTTTTTCAGTCACATTCTTGATAAAAATCAATGTAACATGAGGAATTATCATGTTTTCCTAATGCTAACTGTCATAATAAGAAATTTTATTGATTGATTAAATTTATACATCCTTTATTTCACCATATAAATCTGAGCACTTACTGTACTGTGCTGTAAAAATGCTTAAACTGAGGACAGATTTGGCATGGGAGAAATCCTCTTCTGGTGAGGATAACCAGGTTAATTTCTCTACTCTCCTCATAGGAAACAGGATTTCAGAGATAGACTTCCCCTTATACTGATTTGGGGCCAACAGGATGCAAATTAGGCTCCTTAATTAGATTTATTCCTTCCCTCCTCCTATACTCTGATCCTAATGGAACTCTGAGGAGTCCATCCATCCATCCATCCGTCCATCCATCCATCTATCCATCCCCCTCCTTCCCTCCTTTCTGGGTCATATAGATAGATAGTATTCCAGGCTATAAGATACCTCATTTGGCTCCAAGCCATTCTGTAACTTGATATTTTATTGATGGTATCAATTGCTAAGCTTTACTTTGTAATGAGATACTAACTGGCCAATGGCCACTGGCCCAAGCAAAACCACATTCCCCATATATAAATTGGGAATGGAAAGGAATTGTTGATCGAACAATGCAAACAATGATGCCATGGGAAGAACAAGGTAGGCAAATGTATTACTTTTTTAATGAATTAAAGTGAATTATGTTTGCAGCTTTTCATTTCATATTATTACATGGAAATTATATATTTATTTATTTATGAGGATTCATGCTGAATAACAAATATGCATACAAAACAGAACAGAATCTTTCATAAAATGTCAATAAATGTCAAATTATTTTACTAGGTGGCCTAAAATATTAAACAGAGGCATAAGCATGAATATCATGCTTTCATTTGTGCCTTTCATTAAATGTACTGCTTATGATCTAATATAACTTTATATTTAAATCAAATATAAATGCCTTATAAAATATGATGTGCAGAACTGCCATTATTAGAATCTCTTTCCTCATCATTCTGTCATAGGAGGAAGACGGTCTTTTAAAAGGTTTCCTGTCACTCAGCCTAAAGTAAACATACCTCTGTGAAGCAATGCTTCTTTGTATCCAGTGTCCATGGCTTTAACTTTTGGAAGACTTGATACACCCATTCTAGCATGGTTAACTTTTGGGTCAAAAAATGTGATCTCCTGTCAACCCTAAAAAGTTTTTCAAATAAAACACAAAAGTCAGGCTGTCTTTTAAATTGTGGTCTTTAATTCCCTTTGTTTTTCTCCCCTTCCTTTATCCCCTGAGCACCTTGAAATGTTTATTTTTAATTTTGTTAGCTACTTTGGCTAACAAAAGTGAGCGAAAACATTAAGAGAGATCAGTTTAAAAAAATTCTGAGAATTCCAAAATTCTAAGGAACAAACATCAAACAAACAAACATATATTTGGCTGGCATTTCTAGAAAAGCTTAATATACAAAACACAAAGGGGGACCAAAAAGATAGATGGAGAGAAGAAATGGATGTTAATGTTATGTGGCTGGAGGCTTAAATGCTCTCATCAACTAGTACAAAGAAAAGAAAACAGAAACATTTGCAGCTTCTCAAATAAAATACCAAAAGAATGAGACAGCAGAGACTCTATAGATTCAAATCCAGGAAACTCCCACTGACACTTGCACAACATCTGCTCAACAACTTTAACATAGCTTCCCAATGGAAAGCCAAATGGGTCATTGAATGCTCAGACATAGGAAGCCATATAAATGACCCCACAAAAAGGATGCAGGCTTTGAACTACCATGGCAAGAATGGATAATCCTGAATAGGATTCCCACATCACACGGTGTCTGCTGGGACTCTCTATATAAATGGGGCATAGTATCCTCCCCTCAGGGTCTGCAGGGTCCCACATTAAACTGTAAATCACATCATGACCAGCTGTAAGCTGAGGGCATATACCGGTCCAGAATCTGATTGTAAGGACCTGCCTCAGCTAATTCTCCCAAGAAAGCAGAACTCTTGAAACTGACATTGTTTCAAACAGGAACTTTTATTAAGAGTTAGTGATAGCAGGAGAGCAAAGCAATATATAAAGATTTCCCACGCAAATTGCTACATTAAAACTTTCATTCACAAAACCCCACCCCAGAGCCCAACTGTCCAGTTCGCATCCAGCCAATCCACAGGTGCAAAATTGTTATGGGAACCAGAGATGATAAGGGATGGTTCCAAGGCACTTCCCAGGCAGCAGAGTGGAGATAAGGCAGATGGCCTCTGGCACATTCCTTTCCCCTTTTCACACCCAAAGAGATATATCAAATTTTAGAGGAACAAAGTAGAGGAAACATACCCATAAGCTCCCCTCCCAACAGAGCAAAGCCCCCCTCCCAGCAGAGAGAGGCCTCCCCCCTCCCAGTAGAGCAAAGTCTCCCCCGTTCCACTAGAATGGCATAGCCCCAAAAAGAAACATTGAAGGGTTTTCTGACATGCTGCCTCCCTTAAAAGAAGGAGATGTCCGCCTGGAGAGATAGAAAGTAATAAAATAGGAGAAAGAGAAAAACAAGTTAATCAGGTTTGTCAGGATAATGAGTATGAAAACGTTTGAGCAGTTTGGGGGCTCTAACATGTTTTTTATGAACCCATTCATTTTGGGAGGCTGGGAGATCTTTCCAGGCCACTAGGTACTGCGTAGCCCATGGTGTTTGTGTCAATCTAGGATCTCCTTAATTTCAAAGTGTTGCTCATCCCCCCACCAAGATGGGTAAAGGTGCAGGGGGAGCTACTGGCCTTAAAGGTGAGGTTATTTCAGGATTTAACAGACTGCAGTGGAATATGGGGTGGATTTGCCTTAAGGGTTTTAGGGTTCCACTGTGACAGGGTTTATTGAGAATGGACTCACAAATTTGGGTCCTAGTTTCTTTGATGGTTGCAATGACTGGAAGGAACCTAGTATATATACCTACTTTGAACTGTTTAGGTTTCAATCTCTTCTTGTCTGCCTGAGCCTTATAAGCTGCTCTGGCTTCATCTAAGCCTTTTCTGACTGCTGGCCAGGTGTTTTGCAACTGCTTAATCTATTCCTTAAGGGAATGGATCCTTAAGGGAATCCTTTCCTTAAGGGAAGGGATGGTGGGTTCGTTATTTGGCAATTAGGGCAAGGGATAGAAAACTTGGCTGGTGGCTACTTGAAAAGGAGTGAACCCCATGCTAGAATGGACCACATTGTTGTATATTACTTCAGCAAATGGCAGGAGGTCAGTCCAGTTGTCCTGTTGATAGTTGATAAAACATCGCAGGTACTGTTCTAATACTGAGTTCATTCGTTCTGTCCCACCATTTGTTTGAGGATGATGACTAGATGACAGGTCCTGGTCCATGCCCAAAAGGTCTAAAAATGCCCTCCAGAACTTTGAGGTGAATTGGACTCCTGTCGGAGATTATGCACTGTGGGGCTCCATGCAAATGATAGATATGATGGAGGAACATCTTTGCCAAAGTCTTTGCCATTGGTATCTTTGGGCAAGGGATGAAATGGACCTGTTTTGAGAACAGGTCGGTCACCACCCAAATAACGGTATTTCCAGCGCTCTGGAGTAGTTCTACAATAAAGTCCATAGAGATCTCTTTCCAGGGTGCTGAAAGTTTTGTGACTGGTTGAAAAAATCCAGGTGTTTTTCCTGTCTTCATTTTGCTGCTGCACAGGTAGGGCAGCTGGTGACATAACCCTCCACATCTTTCTTAATGGATGGCCACCAAAATTGTAATTTTAGGAGGTGTAATATTTTCACAAATCCAAAGTGCCCAGCCGCTTTGGAGTCATGGCAGGTCTGCATAGTCCTTAGTCCCTGGATGGCTGGCACATAAATTTCCTCCCTACCCATGCAAACCCATCTCGCATGGAACAGAGGTTTTTGTGGCTAAGGAACCAGTCATCTTTGTCCAACACTTGTTTGAACTCAGATGTAAAACTGGTGTCTAGCAGGGATTTACTCTTTGACTGAGCTCTAATGGTCACTGGTGCTGCTAGTTGCTGCATTGGAACTAACTATTTTAGTTAACTAAAATTAACTATTTAACTATTTCTGTTTTGACACTGTTATATTGTGGTAATCTCGATAAGATGTCTTCTAGGAAGTCCCCCCCCCCCAGCAGATAGCATAGAGTAAAATTGAACCGTTGGAAGTACTGTGCCCATCGGACATGTTTGGGGGACAGTGTCCTTGGGGTTTTCAGTGCTTCCAGGTTTTTATGATCTGTCCAGACCTGGAATGGAATTTTGCTCCCCTCTAGGAAATGCCTCCAGGTGAGAAGAGCCTCACAGCGTAAGCCTCCTTCTTCCACACTGTCCAACATTGCTCTGTCTCAGTTAGTTTTATTGAGGTGTAAGCACAGGGTTGTAGTTTCACTTGTTCATTTTCTTGAAGTAAAACTGCCCCCACCACCACCTCACTTGCATCAGACTGAATGACAAACAGCCTCTCTGGGTCTGGGTACTTCAGAACTGGCTCTGCGGAAAAAGTATTTTTAATTTCTCGAATGCGGCTTGGCATTCCATGGTCCACTTTAGTGGCTGGCTGGGTTTCAGCTTGCCCTCTCCCTTCATTCTCAGTAAGTTTGTGATGGGGAGGGCGATGTATGCAAAGGAGGGGATGAATTGCCTATAGAAGTTAGCGAAGCCCAGGAAGCTTTGCAGTTGTTTTCTGGTGCATGGGACGTCCCACTCTAGCACAGCCCACAGTTTTTCTGGGTCCATTTCCACCCCTTCATGCGAGATGCTATAACTCAAATAATCAATCTTCTCTCAGTGAAATTCACACTTTGAGACCTTAGCATACAGTTTAGCTGCTCAGAGTTTGTTTAAGACCTCTCTGACCAATTTCACATGTTCCACTTTAGTTTCGGTATAGATTAAGATATCGTCCAGGTACACCAACACTCCCTTATATAGGTGTTCATATAGCATCTGGTTTATCAACTGCATGAACATGGCAGGGGCTCCTTATAATCCAAAGGGGAGTACTTTAATTTGAAAACCGTCAAGGAGGCAGTTAAATGCAATCTTCCATTTGTCCCCTTTTTTAATCCTGACCTGGTAGTAAACTTCCCGCAAGTCCAATATTGAAAACACCTTTCCCTTGGAGAGGTGAACCAGCATGTCCTTCATAAGGGGCAGGGGGAACACATTTTCCATGCACACAGCATTGAGACCTCTATAGTCCATGCAGAGACAAAGAGACCAATCTTTCTTTTCCTGAAAAAATACCGGGGCTGTTACTCAGGTTCTCACTGGCTGGATGAAGCCTTGGGCCAGGTTTTTATCTATAAATTGTCATAATTCCTCCAACTCCCTAGGGGTCATGGAATATATCTTAGGCTTAGGGAGTTTGGCTCCCTCATCGCTTCTCGCTGCTGCTGCTGCTTTTCGATCTGGGCTCCCCTTCTCTCTCTGGGTACTCTTAGATGGGTTTTTTAGTCCTTTTGGAAATTTTAACATCCCTTCCTGCCAGTCTATCCTCGGGTTCCATTTTTTCAGCCACATCAACCCTAGGACAAGGGGCCATTCCCTCCCTGGCACCACTATAAATGATAAAGACTCTGAGCGGGGTTCGGTGGCAAAGCTGGTCAGGACACCTCCTGCAATGGACCCATCAAGTTGGCAAAATGCAATGGGGTTTTTTAGTCTCCGTAAATGGACCCACAATTTCCCTACCAAGGTGGGGCTGATGATGCACCTGGTGCAGCCTGAGTCTCGTAGAGCATTCAGGGCCACTTTCTCCTCCTTGCCTGAGATTAACAGCTTTATGGGCATGGTGATTGGGTGATCGGCTCACTTACCAGGGGATCATTGTCATAGTCGCTCTCAGGCATCCCCGTTTCCTCCTCCTGTGGAGTTGGAGTTCACCCTGTTGATTTTGGGGTTGGGTGGAACTCCATGACCTCTGCGCTTTTCAGGGCCACATCTTTCAGGTGCTGAGTGGCTCCTGCTGATTTCCCTCTGGGCAGATGCTCTCCCTTCTTTGCGGGGGTTTTTGTATAGCACTCCAGGGTATGATGACCTTCCTTGCCACATTTGAAAAAGGTGGTCGATCGTGGCTGAGTCACTGTGGGTCTGGGTGCCTCTCCTTTCTTTCTGGGGGAGACTTCTTCCAAGTCTTCCCTGATCTGTATGGGTTGCGATTCTGGTCGATCTCTGCTTCTTCAGCCAGGATGCACCAGATGTGTAGGCAAACTGGAGCCCTCCAGGCAATGCAGGCATTATATAGATTGTCATTAAGCCCATCCTAGAAACAACTCACCAGGATGTCCTCCGGCCAGTTGAGGTGACACGGCAGGTCCTGGAACTCTTTGTCTACTCGGCTACTGGGCGGCAGCCTTGCCTGACCATTTTTATGTAGTCTCGTGCCTTCCTGTCAGCTAGGTGGTCTTTGAACTGCCACCTCAGGGCCGACATAAAGCAGTTGAAATTCCATAGCTCTGGGGCATTTGAGTTGTGCAGGGTTACCATCCACCGGGCAGTGGTTCCTTCCATGGCCAGGGTGATGACCCTGACTCTAGCTTCCTCACTAGGGATGGTTCTTCCATACATGTGATGACCCAGGGCACAGCACAGAGGCAATGCAGTCAGCTGGCAATTCAAACCGCCCTTTAATTGCTCCAAATTTTCTCCAAATGCTCCCATGTTTCTGGCAAGCCTCCAAACACAGGAAGACGCACATACCTTCAGCTGCCTCTGGCTGCAAGTAGTTTCACATACAGTCTGATTAGGATAGGAATTTGCTCAAGGCCACGGAGATAACAAGGAATGACACATACATCATAAACCTAATGGGTCTGTGTGAATACACGCTTGCCTGAGCAGTTTCAAAAGGGAAGCCAAAATACAGTCTGAGATCTTTGAACATCCAAGCAACATTGTCAGCCAGTCCAATGGTCAGAGTTTCTGGGTTTCCAAGCAGAAGTCACAGAACAAGAGATCAGCAACAACACACACAAAACTCCAAGGAATCAGCATTTGTTCTCGACAAATGCCTCTCCCCACAGCATCTTCTTAAATCTCAATCTCCAGGTGTGCCTTGTGGAGAGGGGTGGGACGCTCTCCTCCCAAGTAGTTGAGCCTGCCTGCATTGTTCTCTCCTTCTCTCCACTCTCCGTGCTCTAGGATCAGGTGAGGGTGGCCCTTGCTCATCGCCTGAACTCTGTCTCTCCTGTTTCTCCTGTCCCACTCCTGAAGGGCCCTGGACTGCCTCGGCCTGCTCTTCCCCACATTCCTCGAAAACCACAGACACCTCTCCCTCGACCTCCATAGGGTCCCGTTCCAGCTCATTTTCCTCCGCAGATTCAGGCTCCGATGGAGGCATGACAATACACCTGCATGTAGGTAAGGACATGGGCGAGGAAGAATCCTAATTGCTGGGGGTCCCCATTGAATTTCACTCTGAGGGAAACCAGCTTGGCTCAGGCTCAGGTTGCGAGGTTCTTCCTCTTGTGGCTTGAGGAAGGTTGGCTGAGGAGTGGCCAGGACAGCTGCTACCAGGGAGCTTGCTGCTCCCGCTGCTGCCTCCGTGACTACGGCCTTGCCTTTGCTTCCCCCAGCCTCTTTGAGCCATTCCTCACTTCTCCCTCTACATCATCCAGACTTTACGTTTAGGTCCTGGAATGCCTCTACCATGAAATGCATCACCCACTTCAGGATCTGGTCAGTTGGATCCAGTTCTCCCTCAGCTTCTTCATCATCACCTTGTGCCTCCAGCCTCATTTTCAGCTGCCCCTGGTGAAGGTTACATGCTGGGCTCTTCCATCCCAGTCTTCCCTTTTCCCCATGCCTAATGACTACCTCGGCCTTGTGGATTCCTCCATGGCGGCTGTCTCTTCCATCCATCTGGATGGGCTCTCCGCGGGGTGAGTCTTAGTGGCAAGCTCTTTCCCGCATTCAGAGTCATCCTGCTCTGCCATGGAGTGACATAGTGTGCATGGTCCCCACAACAGGGCAGATGTCTATCCAGGTTAACCACTTTGCAGATCTTGCTTAATGTAAGGACCTGCCTCAGCTAATTCTCCCAAGAAAGCAGAACTCTTGAAACTGACATTGTTTCAAACAGGAACTTTTATTGAGAGTTAGTGATAGCAGGAGAGCAAAGTAAGATCTAAAGACTTCCTGTGCAAATTGCTACATTAAAATTTTCGTTCACAAAACCCCATCCCAGAGCTCAACTGTTCAGTTCGCATCCAGCCATTCCACAGTGCAAAGTTGTTATGGGAACCGGAGCTGATAAGGGACACTTCCCAGGTGCTTCACCGGATCTCGCAACAGAATGGAGATAAGGCAGATGGTCCCTGGCACATTCCTTTCCCCTTTTCATACCCAAAGAGATACATCAAAGTTTAGAGGAACAAAGTAGAGGAAACACATCCATAAGCCCCCTTCCCAACAGAGCAAAGCCCCCACTCCCAGCAGAGCCTCTCCCTCCCCCTAGAATGGCAGAGCCCCAAAAAGAAACATTGAAGAGGTTTCTGGCACTGATTTTTTAAATGATACTGGGCTTCAATGATCTAGACATTGATATTTGAACATAGGTCTTTTTAACATTTATGTTTTATTAGATTCTAGTAATCTAATTGAAATGTTAATAATATTGCTAGTCTATATATGATATGCCATATAATGAATGAATGAATGAATGAATGAATGAATGAATGAATGAATGAATGAATGAATGAATGAATGAATGAATGAATGAATGAATGAATGAATGTATGAGCAGAGATGTATGGTTTATTTTAAAACTGCCTCCCCCTATTTTGGTAGATTCTCTATTTTCTGCTATTATATTTACTACCCTTGATTCAGTTCCAGGTGAAAAAAATACATACAATGTTCTGAATTAATTACTCTGTGTTCCTGTGGCTCTTGTTTCTCTGTTGCTCAGCTAATCTAGCCATAAAATTTTGCCTTCCCAGGTTGGCCGTAACATTGACTCAAGTTTTCAAAAAGTAGTGTCTTAACTTGAACAACTCCAATTTTTGAGACTTGTGAAGCATTCCCTATAGATAGTTTTCCAGCCCCTGCTTGTATATATCATCAATGAATAAGTGATGAATGAGGATGGGAACCCAGTATCTCCTCAGAAATGGTGCTTAGAAACCTTTTTACTAACACTCAGCTGAACTCTTCTCTTTCTATAATGGAAGGTCATTATTCCTTGTCCTGCCCTCTGAGATGATACAAAAACAAGTTACCATCTTCTTTTGTGTTATATGTCTTCAGTTGATTAAAGAGCATCCCTTTGTTCATCTTTTGTTTTTCAAGACAAAAGACATAGAAGGTGTTGAAGCCACAGGAACCTTGGGAGGAAGTGATCGTGCAATATTGGAATTCAACATTATGGAAGCACAAGCAATAGAACACAGTCAAACTAGAGTCTTGGACTTTAAGAGAGCTAATTTCAATAAACTTAGAGAGGGCTTGGGAAAGATTCCATGGATAAGAATCCTCAAGGGGAAAACAACTCAAGAAGCTTGGGAAATTTTGAAAAGTGAGATAATAAAAGCCCAGTCTAGCACAATACCAACAAAGAGGAAAAATAACAGCTCTCAAAAGAAACCAGCATGGCTGCATAAAGAACTCTCTGGTAAATTGAAAGATAAAAAGGACAAGTATAGAAAGTGGAAAGAGGGGCACATAACTAAGTCAGAATATCAGCAAATAGCCCGAGCCTGCAAAGATGAAGTGAGGAAAGCTAAGGCTCAAAATGAACTAAGGCTTGCGATCAAAGTCAAAAACAACAAAAAAAGCTTCTTTCAGCATGTAAAAAACAAAAAAAAAGTGAAGGAAATGATTGGTCCAATAGTGGGTGAAAGTGGCAAGAAGGTGACAAGCAACAGGGAGAAAGCAGAACTATTTAACTTGTTTTTTGCATCTGTCTTTACACAAAGGGAAAAAACAGACCAACCTACCAAAAATAGTGCCATAAAAAACAGAATAGAAACGCAAGTTAAGATAGGCAAGAAAACGGTAAGTGAGCACCTGTCCAGCCTAGACGAGTTCAAATCACCAGGACCAGATGGATACACCCCAGGGTTCTCAAGAAACTGGCAGATGTGATCTCAGAACCATTGAACTATATTTTTCAAAGATCCTGGAGCACTGGGGAACTACCGGAGGACTGGAAAAGAGCTGATGTAGTTCCCATCATCAAAGAAGGGGAAAAAATGGACCCAGGAAACTACAGACCTATCAGCCTGACCTCAATACCTGGGAAGATTCTGGAAAAGATAATCAAACAACGAATCAGTGAACACCTAAAGGCAAACAAAGTCATTACTAAAAGCCAACATGGGTTTGTCAAAAACAGATCATGCCAGACAAATCTTATTGCATTCATTGTCCAAATGACAAAATTAGTGGATCAGAGGAATGCTGTGGATATAATTTACTTGGACTTCAGTAAGTCATTTGATAAAGTAGATCACAACCTACTACTTGATAAGATAGAAAAATGTGGGTTAGACGGCATCACCACCAGATGGATCCATAGCTGGCTGACCGGCCGTACTCAGTGTGTGGTCCTCAATGGAACCGCATCTACATGGAGGGAAGTGTGTAGTGGGGTGCCCCAGGGCTCTGTTCTGGGCCCAGTGTTCTTCAACATCTTCATCAACGATTTGGACGAGGAGATAGATGGGGAAATCATCACATTTGCAGATGATACCATGCTGGCAGGAATAGCCAACACTCCAGAAGACAGGCTTAAGATACAGGAGGATCTGGACAGACTTGAACATTGGGCACTATCTAACAAAATGAAATTCAGTGGTGAAAAAAGCAAGGTTCTACATTTAGGCAAGAAAAACCAAATGTACAGGTATAGTATAGGGGGTACCTTGCTCAATAGCAGTAACAGTGAGAGGGACCTCGGAGTCCTAGTGGACAATCACTTAAATATGAGCCAGCAGTGTGCTGCAGCTGCCAAAAAGGCCAACACAGTGCTAGGCTGCATTAACAGAGGGATAGAATCAAGATCACGTGAAGTATTAATACCACTTTACAATGCCTAGGAGGGCCCCTTGGAATCTGCTCCGTTTTGGTACCACGATGTAAACAATTGAGACTCTAGAAGGAGTACAGAGAAGAGCAACAAAGATGATTAGGGGACTGGAGGCTAAAGCTATAAGGACGGTTGCTGGAATTGGGTATGGTCTAGTTTAATGAAGAGAAGGACGAGGGGGACATGATAGCAGTCTTCCAATATCTCAGGGCTGCCACAAAGAAGAGGGAGACAAGCTATTCTCCAAAGCGCCTGAAAGCAGGACAAGAAGCAATGGATGGAAACTAATCAAGGAGAGAAGCAACTAGAACTAAGGAGAAACTTCCTGCAGTTTAGAACAATTTAACCAGTGGAACAACCTGCCTCCAGAAGTGGTGAATGCTCCAACACTGGAAGTTTTTAAGAAGAGATGGACATCCATTTGGCTGAAATGGTATAGGGTTTCCTGCCTGAGCAGGGGTTGGACTAGATGACCTCCAAGGTCCTTCCAACTTTATTATTATTATTATTATTATTATTATTATTATTATTATTATTATTATTATTATTATTATTATTATTATTATTATTGTTGTTGTTGTTGTTGTTGTTGTTGTTGTTGTTGTTGTTATTGTTATTATTATTAAGACTAAACATATTCTAATCTGTTCTCAGAGGGCTAATTTCTAGCATATTCTTCATTCTCATAGCCATTCACTGATCATATTCCAGCTTCTCTGATTGAAGGTATGGTACAGAGCTTGTCATAATAATACTAATATAAATCAAAGTATGACTTGCTATGATTTGGAAATAACAGCTGTATTGATGCAGACCAAAATTGCATTTGCCTTTTAATAGTCATATTACACCGATGACTCAAAATTAATTTGCGATCAAATATAACTGCAAGACAATTTTATACATGCTATTAATCATGCCACATATCCCTATTCATTAGTAGGTCTAGACTATCAAAAGGATTTTAACCAAGGCTCAAATCACGGATTTGTATATGTACACTCAAGGATAAATTCAACAGTGAATTTAACAGACATGAGTCCTTGAATTAATTCTTCATGGTACTTCTGGAATCTGGTCATTTTATATGCTTTAGAAAAATATTACATCACAATATTAGGCTAAAGGTTTTTGGTAAAAGATCGAGGGGTTTCATGGCTCCCTAAGCAGGTCTTCATCTAAGTGGTAGAGGAGAAGCAAGAACTAGATATATAGCACCTAAAGATCCTGACATTGGAGAGTCAAGGCTTTGCTTAAGAGAAATAGCTTCTTAGATCCCGATTCTGCAGTTCTGCACCACTTGAGAATGACGTAGTAATATACTTTTCTAGTCCACAGGAGAATTACCACATTGAGAGCCAAAATGTGTCTACTTTAGCACTTATCTGGTTTGACTGTACCAGTTGTGACTGAGTAGAAACAAGGACCTTCCACTAGAAACTGAAAAAAGGAAAGAATCAGTGACAGCTTGATCCAGACCGGTGTTTCCCAGCCTTGGCACACTTAAAATGTGTGGATTTCAACTTCCAGAATTTCTCAACCAGCCATGCCAGCAATTTTGGAATCTTTCAAAATTATAAACAAGCAAACAGATGTGAAACCTCCAGATTACCTTACTAAGTGGTTCGTGTGAAAAATTTAAGTCATTGGGCCAGAAGAGAATCTTGTGGAACTACAATGCATTCGGGAAGTATTCAGACCTCCTTCAATTTGTCAAGTTTGTTATGCTGCAGCCTGATTCTACAATTGTTGAATTTTTCCCCTCATTAATCTACACTGAGTACCCCATAATGACAAAGTGAAAACAGAATTTTAGAAATGTCTGGTGGCGCAGTGGTTAGAATGCAGTACTGCAGGCTACTTCTGTTGACTGCCGGCTGTCTGCAGTTCGGCAGTTTGGCAGTTCGATTCTCACCAGCTCAAGGTTGACTCAGTCTTCCATCCTTCCAAGGTCAGTAAAATGAGGAACCGAGATTGTTGGGGGCAATATGCTGACTCTGTAAATCGCTTAGAGAGGGCTGTAGAGCACTGTGAAGCGGTATATAAGTCTAAGTGCTATTGCTATTGCTATTAAAAAGAAAAAGCTGAAATATCACATTGGCATAAGTATTCAAACCCTTCACTCAGTATTTTGTTGAAGCACCTCTGACAGCAATTACAGCCTCGAGTCTTTTAGGGTATGTCATGACAAGCTTTGTACACCTGGATTGGGGAATTTTCTGCCATTCTTCCTTGCAAATCCTCTCAAGCTCAGTCTGGTTGGATGGCGACTGTTGGTGGACAGCCATTTTCAGGTCCCTCCAGATATGTTCAACAGGGTTCAAGTCAGGGCTCTGGCTGGGCCACTCTAGGACATTCACAGAGTTTTCCCCAAGCCACTCTTGTGTTATCTTGGCTGTTGAAAAGGATCGTTGTCATGTTGGAAAGTGAACCTTTGGCCCAGTCTGAAGTCCTGAGCACTGTGGAGCAGGTTTTCATTGAGGATATATTTTACTTTGCTCCATTCAGCTTTCCCTCAACCCTAACCAGTCTCCCAGTCTCTGCTACTGAAAAACACCCCCATAGCATGATGTTGCCATCACCATGCTTCATTGCTGGGATGATATTGGCCAGGTGATGAGCGGTGCCTAGTTTCCTCCAGACATAATGTTTAGAATTGTGGCCAAACAGTTCGATATTAGTTTCATCAGACCAGAGAATCTTGTTCCTCACAATTTGAGAGTCCTTCAGGTGCTTTTTTGCAAACTCTAAGCAGGTTTTCATGTGTTTTGCATTCAGGAGAGGCTTCCGTCTAGCCACTCTGCCATAAAGCCCAGATTGGTGGAGGGCTGTAGTGATGGTTGTCCTTCTGGAACTCTGTCCCATCTCCATACAGGATCTCTGGAGCTCAGTCAGAGTGACCATGGGGTTCTTGGTCATCTCTCTTACTAAGGCCCTTCTCCCCTCATTGCTCAGTTTGACCGGGCGACCAGCTCTTGGAAGAGTCCTGGTTGTGCCAAACTTCTTCCATTTGAGAATTATGGAGGCCCCCATGCTCTTAGGAACCTTCAGTGCAGCAGAAATTTTATTGTAGCCTTCCCCAGATCTGTATCTTGCAATAATCCTGTCTCTGAGCTCTGCAGGCAGTTCCTTTGACCTCATGGCTTTTGCTCTGCTACAGTATGCATTGTCAGCTGTGAGACCTTCTATAAAGAGGTGTGTGCCTTTCCAAATCTTGTCTAATCAATTTAATTTACCACATGTTGATTCTAATCAAGATGTAAAAACATGTCAGCAATTATCAAGAGAAATGGGAGGCACCAAAGCTAAATTTCAGGTGTTGTTGCAAAGGGTTTGAATACTTATGCCAATATTTCAGGTTTTTTAAAAATAAATTTACAGACATTTCTAGAATTCTGTTTTTGCTTTGTCATTCATTGTGGGATACTGAGTGTAGATTAATGAGAAAAAAAGTGAATTCAACAACCATAGAATCAGGCTGCAGCATAAGAAAATTGGCAAAAATGAAGGGGGACTGAATGCTTTCTGAATGCACCATATATAGCATAAATGACAGCTCTTACACAGATCTCCTTCAGTGCCAGCTTTCAGGTAGCTTCAAAAGCACCAAATCACAGAGCTGTCATTCTAAACCAAGGCCAATTTTATTTATTATCCTATTTATTATCCTGTTTTCTCTAGAAGCTCAAAGGAATCTATATCATATTTCCCTCCCATGTTGTCATCACATAAGTTAGACACAAAAATAATACAGGTAGTCCTACAAACATTCGTTTAGTGACCATTTGAAGTTACAATGGCACCGCTTTTCACACAACCATTGCAGTAAGTTTATGGTCATGTGATCAAAATTCAGACACCTGGCAACTTACTCACATTTATGACAGTCGCAGTGTCCCGGGGTCATGTGATCACCTTTTGCAATCTTCTGACAAGCAAATTCAATGGGGAAGCCAGAGTAATTTAATCATGTTACAAACTTAACAACTGGTAATGATTCATTTAATAACTGTGGCAAGAAAGGTCGTAAAATGGGACAAAATTCACTTGACAATTGTTTCATTTAGCAACAGAAATTTTGGGCTCAATTGTAGTCGTAAATCGAGGATTACCTATAACTGGTCTAAAGTTACTTAGTTAATTTAATTATGGAGTTGGGATTTGTGAACCTGTGACCATAATAATTCATTGTTATTATTATTATTCATTATTTATAGATTTATATATATTAGACAATATTCTTTATGATTCTTTGGGCTTCAGTAAATGACCTTCATCTTCTCAAATAAGACCAGATTTGCTAGGGTTTCTTAGGTAAATCACATTTCAAGCTCTGGCATTTCTCATGGTTTGTCAATTCCAGAGTTTAATTTCTAGAAATCTGTCACTTTTTAAACCAGTTAATAGTGTGTAAAGCAAATATAAATTAATTTCAAAATAGCAAATTTTGCATCACCTTTTCAAATAAGGTCAGATAAAGAAGTGATATGCTATGCTATTCTTAGGGGGAAAAAATTCAAAGAAATTACTGTGTTTTCAGAGAGGAGAAATGCTGTGATTGCTGAGTTTTATTTGTTGTGTGAGCAAGAAAAGATATCATGGGGGAAGTGAGAAACCCTTCTCTAATTACCCTACATAGTGATAGGGGTTTCTGAAAGGATTATAGGCCAAGAACCTTTCTAAGTACTGGGATGTTGTTACAGCTAAATCAAAGGTAACCTGCAAAAAAAAATATCCTGTCAACAGGTGAGGAAAAGAACAGGCCAAATAAGGAGTTATGCATCAGGTATTAGATACAAAGTTATTACAGCTGAAAGGTTTAGGTAAAAAAAAGAAACCTAATCTCATTGGTTTCTTTAGAGTTCTGGTGGGATAGTTGCTGAAACATTTAGAAGGAGAAGAACTGGACACACTGGCTGACAGATTGATATGGTTGAAATGATAGCAGAAAGATAAGGAACTGTGGGTGCCTTTTTATGAACAGAATCCTTACAGCCGTCAAACAACAACACCTTACAAGGAACAGAATTTCCATGGCTAAGCTAAATGGTTTATAAGGGAGTAGCACCCGATTTTACAATATTTTTGGCATGGCTGTTAAGCAAAATCACTGCAGCTGTTAAGTAAATCATGCAGGCATTAAATAAATCCGGCTTCTCCCATTGACTTTGCTCATCAGTAGCCAACTGCTGCAAGTGGAGGTCATGTGACTCCAAGATACTGCAATCATCACAAATACATGACGGTTGCCAGGTGCCTGAATTTGGACTGTGTGACCATGGGGATGCTGCGATGATATTCATAAGTGTGAGGACTGGTTGTAAATCAGTTTTTTCAGTATCATTGGAACTTGTAACTGCTGCTAAATGAATAATTGTACATTGACTGCTTGTGTGTGTGTGTGTGTGTGTGTGTGTGTGTGTGTGTGTGTAACCACAGACAGAGAGATAGTGTTCAAACACCCACCCACCCCAAAAAAATCTTAACAATTTAGTTCCAGAATCGTTTAAGAAAAGTGGGTGCTGAGCTCAGTTCTGGGAAATTCATATGGAGAGCATTTTTAAATATATTATTTGTTTTATCTCATGTTCTCTTTTGAACTACCAATGAGATTTTTCATTTGCAGTTGCCTTTCAGCCTTCAGTATTAGAAGAATAATTCCCAACCTTTAGCATTTGAAATATAACTCCTCTGTTCTCCATTAGTCACCAGTGGCTTGTTGGTAACTATGGCCAGATAGGAACATGGTTTCTTGGGAAATCATTGGCAAATATAGAAAGGAGAACCCAGTTGAATCTACTATATCTAATGTCAAGATTGTATATATTTAAAATATTTAACTCATTTGATATCTAATATTAAACTGATAATAATACTGGATTAAAATTAAATTACAAATAAAATTGTGCAATTAAAGATGTTTGTCTAGTCCTTAGTCGTTCTTATCAAGAAACGAAGCATACATATTCCTGTTCTTATCCAATTTTATTACTGCAAATGTTTAGGAATAGGCCATTAGAGATCCATCACCACCATCAATAAATTCAAAGTTGAGCTGATCAGATAGATTTATGGAAGGCAGCAGAAGGCCAAAGTGCACTCTGAAGCTATTATACCCTGAGCAGTTTTGGGTGGTAAGCATGTCATATGCAAACAGACTGTGGTTTAACACACTATATAATGTCCTCGTTTGCTCTGCAGATGCTCGCGTGCACATACAATACTGATTTCAAATTTTGAAAGGCGCCGCTCATTCTTACTCAGGTCTCATTCTGCCCTTCTTGCAATGCCCGAAAAATACCTCCAGGCGGCTCAGCGTGAATGCCGAAACGGGAACCGGCTCGGAGCCCGTTTGCCGAAACAGAGCGACGGAAATGAGCGCGGCCAGGAGCTTTCGGTCCCTGCTTTTGCTCAGCTAGGAAAGGTGCTGCACCAGAGCACCGGGTGGCCTCGGGGCCGAGGCTCGCCGGCGACGTTCTCGGAGGCTGCCGCTGCAGGGAAAGCGGCTCCTTACTTTAGAAGAGCGCTCAAGCGCCCCTTTGTTTACTTCGAATCCACCCGTCCGATCCTTCTCAGGGCAGTATTTTGTGTATGTGAGAATTTTTTTTTTTTTTTTTTAAATTACCGACACAAAGGGAAGATCAAAGGAAGATCAAACGAGGATGGTGGCGATTTGGACGTTATAAACTCGTCAATAAAAGCGGCGAGGGAGTGCGACACGTGGGTCCCTCCCGCAGGTGCTCTGTTGATCCCGGTCCGCGTCCGCGCTTTCCTTCCTTCTGCTCGGGAGATGCTCACAATTCCATTTTATCACTTTTCCCCCCCGTCTTTAACTGGAAATCAGCCGATTGTTTAAATAATAATTACTTTTCGTGTAACCATCCATGTTTATACAGTAAAGAGACTTCACAAAACTAGATTGTAGACTTTAAAGTCAGCTGTTCACGTGAAGGTCCTTTTACGGAGTAGCAATATTGTATGTTTCCTAATACAGGAATGAAGTATGCATACTCTTCCCTCAAGGTGTGATTGCTCTCTTTTCGGATCTGTAAAGAAATAGCTTTCAGTTCGATATTCATAAGATTTTCCAGGTGGCTTTGGGGGAAAAAAGTATTCTGCCAATTTTGTGAGCACACAGAAAAAGAGGATGGATATGAAAGAAAACCCATTTGACAGTCTAACAATCTAACTTTCCCCCAAAGTGACTGGTTCTCCAACATTCAGGGGAAACAGTGGCAGGGCTAAAATAGCTTTATTCCAAAGACTTTCAAGACTTTTCCATTTTTAACCAGTGTAATGGTATAATTTTTGACTGGATTGTGTGTTTTATATCTATGCCAAAAATGATAGAAGTAGAAATTTCACTGTAACCATAAAATGTGTTTCCAAATCAGTGCATAAGCTGGTCATCATCACTTCTTGCAATTAACTTCCACTACAATTTATTGACAAGTAATGAGGTAAGAATTAATGTCCAGTAGCAATGCTAATTTATATGGCAAAAGCAACAATATGAGACTGAGATGCTGAAACTAAGATATTTATTATACAGTAAACACTTTAACAAAGATTCCAGAATGAACTATGTCCTTAATGGTTCTTAAACATTTAGCAAGTAAGGAACATTAATTGATTGCTTACATTCTAAATTAATCTAACTTAAGCAATTTTGTTTATTGATTCAGCACAATATAATCAACAGTTTTTTTAAAAAAAATTCAGCACATCTTTTTACTACAATCAGTCACCTATAGTAACTGAAGATAGGGAGAACCAATTGAATATAGATTCATATGTGTATCCATAATTCAGCCAAGATAATATTATGATACAAACATGATATAAAACTATATTTTTGTGCGTTTGGTCCATTATAAGATCCCATTATATTCTACTTAGTAAAAAGTGGAATATTTTATTCCTTTTTAAGAAATGTTACTGCAGTCAACAGAATAGTTTCCTTTTGTATACATTTGTCCAGATATCACCATTATATGTAGTTTATTTCCTATGTTAACAGCAGGACCTTGAAGGAAGTTCATTACTGGAGGGTGAATCCTGGCAATCAAGGGCAACAAATAAGTAGATATGCCAATAATAATGAGAACATAATGATATAACAGAAGCAGTTCTAGTTGTTTTTAAAGGAATTATTTTCAATCACAGCATGAACTTCAAACTTAGAATCCCTCTCAAAAACTTGTAGTTGATTTTGAACTTTCTTAGTTGTTTTTTTTTTATAAAGGGGAAATAGAAATGCTCTTTTGAAACAAGATGAAGAATAACAGAGGGATGGGGGGGGGATGAGTTTGCTTTATCTTTTGCCAAAATAATTCTCATTTCATATTATATTCTGAGCTCATTCTTCTAAAACATACACTTTTCAATCACTCCAGCACAAAACTGAATATATACATTCCTTAAACTATGTTGGTTAAACTGAATGGTTCACCAGTGGCTTTTTCTTCACTCCTTCATTGATTTAATTAAGAGAGACCAGATTTTTTTCTCCTAAATAAACAAGAGTAAATAAAGAGTACTTTCCCCCCCTCCTCTTCCCGAAGCTTTGCAGTTTATTAGCAGATGTCTAAACTATAGACTGTTGTTAATGGTGCAATCCTGCTGTTTCTTGGAAGTCCTCTTTAACTCAGTCAGACTCATTCTCGATGAAATGCACAGCCTAACATTTCAAAGGTGTCCCTAAGGTGGGATTCTCCCAATCCCCACTTCAGAAAGGAAACCCGCAGAAAGAAAGGGCGGGGTTCTGTCTTGAGTGCGCCTCTTTGGACCCCGGTCCCCTCATCTTCCAGGCAATGAGACAAAAAGGAGGGGCGGAGGACGGCGCCTCTGGGGGTGGGGTACTTCAGATCGGACGTTGCCAAACGTTCCAGTCGACCCCCGATCGGCTAATTCGAAGAGCCACTCCTCTTCCTCCTCCTCGGTTGAGCCAGCCGACAGCCAAGGCAGGGAGGCTGGGCAGTGCTGCTCGGCGCAAGAAGAGGGAAGGAGGCGGGAGAGGGGCTCCCCGGGAAAGCAAAATTCTGGGCGGGGACTGGACACCTGAGCGCACCTTTCTAGTCTTCAGATTCCTCGCAACTGGGCGATGAGCGCTAGCGATCCTCCGCCACCAGCGCTGTCCGCTCCCCGTTCGTCACCGACGGCTGCCGGTAGCCCTTTAGCTCCGTGGTCTCGCAGCGGCCGCGAGGAGCCTGCCATGGCCATCTACTGCAGCGAAGCCTTTAGCGTCTATCCGCAGACAGCCACCAACGCTGCGGGCCCCTCGGGGCAGAGGCCTTCCGCTGCGACCTATGCGCTTGGCGACTATGGGGCACCGCCGGGAGCCGCCGGGTACCTGTGGGGAGTGAGTAGCGCTGTGCCCTACGTGCAAAGTACTGCCGGCGGCGGCGGCGGCAGTAGTGGGAGCTCGGGTGCGTCTTTTTTGCCCTACGGCTGCCCTCCCAGGGCCGTCGGGGGGCCACAAATCTTGGCTTCGCCCGGTCCTACATCTGGCTCGGGCTCAACAACCGAGCTGGGCTGGCTTAGCCTGGCTAGCCAAGAGGAACTGTTACGCCTGGTGCGACCGCCGTACTCTTACTCGGCACTCATCGCCATGGCTATCCAGAGCGCTCCGGAGCGCAAACTTACGCTCAGCCACATCTACCAGTACGTGGCCGAGAACTTCCCCTTCTACAAGCGCAGCAAGGCCGGCTGGCAGAACTCCATCCGCCACAATCTCAGCCTGAACGACTGCTTCCGTAAGGTACCGCGGGACGAGGACGATCCCGGTGCGTGTCTCCTCTCTCTTGGGCCGGGGTCGCGTGCCTGCTTGCGTGCGTGCGTGCAGAGGGCAGCGTAAGGCAGATTCCTGATCCCAGAGGGGATGCGGAATTATTCCGATTTCTTCTTAGCGGCCGCGAGGCCGTCTAGGCTGGTGCTCCGCGCCCAACAGTATCTGAGCCATTGCAGCAGCTTCCAATGCTAGAAAGATGAACTTGGATTCAGGTAGCGATAATGAAATATCATTCAAGCTTATCAGCTTCTAGCTCAGACTACGCTGCTGTTTTTCACCAGCCCAGCCCCCTTAGATCAAGCAATTTAATCTCCCAATTAAACTAGCTCAGGAACATCAAATCACTTTTCTTCCGAGGTAATTCTGCTATAAAATCAACTGAATCGAGTGGGCATCGTTTCTGAATAGATGTGCATAGGACTGAACTTCTTGGATTTTTAGAACAAGGAGCCAACTTCTCAGATGACCCATGCTAGTGCCAGCATCACCACCCCCTTAAAACATTCCTAATTGCCCTAGCATACTTTGTGTGAGATTGCCAGATTGCAATATAGAGCTATTAAGTAAGGCTTCCAACCTGCTGCAGTGATTCAGCATTATTCTGGATTAATTAAAAGCACAGGAGATCAGGATTTGTGTGTGGTATGTATTCAGCATTCCCATTGTACATGCCTTAGAGCTAAGTTCTAATTTACTGAAATAGAGGTTACTTCAGTCTTGAAAAGAGACTTTTTTCAGTTCAAATGAACTGGTTCTAGATATTTAAAATCACTCTCATTCTTCTGCACGTTACAGAAAAACATGAATTAATTTTCCCATTCACGTACACCTGCACTGGATGTATTTGGAGGAAAGCAATCTTTGCAAAGTAACACTAAATATGTAGACTGAGATATAAGAATGTAGAATCAAATGCAAACTTGAACATTTTCTTTCTAAGTAATGAAATGTCTGCTATGAACTGTCTTTGCATCTTGATCCCTATGGGAATGTAAGCGGTTACTTATACTTTTTGCCTGTTTTCAGTTTTAAATGTTTAGATTCACAGTGGAAGAAACTGCGTATTTAAAAATATAATTGGCACATGGATATGTAGGAATTAATTGTTAATTGGGATTGATAGAAAAACAGTCTATACCCATGTGTTACCTATACAGTATTACCTATGTCACAAGTTTCTAGGCAAGATTACTGGAATAAAGATTGTATCCTAGATAATCAACATGCAACATTTATTCTGTGGTTATCCTTTTACTGTAAAATAAGAAGCTTGCCATTAGATATAAATTGGAAATCTTCTTAACACTCCCAACCATTTGTGTGCAACATAAAAGTGGATCCCTCCCCTAGGTTTTTCCATTGGTGTCCCCTAAAAAAATCCCATGGATCGTCCTGAAGGTGCTTTTCCAAAAGACAACTGGACTTTCTTGGCTTTTTCTTTGAAAACATTTTGCTTCTTGTTCAAGAAGCCTCTTCAGTTCCGGTACACAGAACTTTGTCTATTGACTTTTAAAAGTTGCTATTCAGCTTCCCTTCACAGAGGCTGCATCCACAGAAGATGAGTCACAAAGAGCCACTTGAAGGTTTTCACAGCTATCTTATATTGTATAGTCACTCTCTTATTGCATTTCCTCCACCCCAGGCTTCTACACATTAACTTGTTGCTTCTAAATTACTGGTGAGAATCAGTTTGGGCCAAATTAGATATGACAGTATTCTTGCATTTAGATGGGAATTTGTAGAGTCAATTACAATGGAGAAGAGGGAGAAGATTTTGATCTTTTGCTCTTGTCCACATATATCACTATTGTTATTTACAAAAGATGCTTATGCAATTGCTGTGTGGATTAATACTGCCACACCTTATTTAGCCCTGAATCCTTGGATTTTTCTGAGGATCTTCTGAAGCTTATTGGAGCTTCTTCAGAAATTCAGCAGTGGTATGCACGTTTCTTTGAAAGATGTTGCTTTCCATGACTAATATTCTCCTGTGATACATGTCTGGAAAGAGCTGCTATGTGTGTATATGCAAAGAAATTTGCATGTGTATGTGTGTGTGTATGTATATGTATATGCAAATTTCTCTGCATCTTTCTTTCGAAGAAACTTGCATACCACTGCTGAATTTAATTAATCTAGTGCTGTTGACAAAGTAAGAAGAATCAAAATGCCTATAAAGCGAGGACATATATACCTATTAAACTTTTAAGAAGCTGTAATGTTTAGAGACTGTGCTGAAAGATGTGGCTCTGGTAAATTCTGCTGGGAACTGATCTGGTTGAAGAATGGAAAGGAAAATTTATGACTTCTGGCTAAATGTCTTACATAAAATTAATCTGAAAACTAATCCCATTATTTTGCTTGAAATTTCACTTAGGTTCACATATGTCTGGAGTAAAACTGAAAGCATTTTTTCAGAAATTGTTAGATCATTAAAGTTCTCGTATCCCATTTGGTAAAGGCATATAAAATAGAGGCAGCACAGATTGATAAAACTCAAGAGTATTTGAAGTGCATATGCCCATTTCAATGGTAAAACGTTGATGTCATATACTACACCAAAATTCAACCTCTGCATTCTGTAGCTCATGAGAATTCAGAGACCCACAGACACTTTTTCTTCCATCCGTAGGTGACATCTCCAAAACCTAAGACTTGAAGCCCAATTCTAATATTGTCTTCTATGATTGAAAAAAAAAAGTTTTCCCCTGTTTCTGAAACAAAGCATGTGTTTGTTAGAACTCATTCAGATAGCTTAATAAGCATTATACATGGAAATATTATGCAGAGAAATTCTATAATCCATACTTTCTGGTGTGTGTGTGTGAATGAGACAATTTTGTGGGAAAATAAACTTATTAAGTGTCTTGCATTTCCAGAGGACTGCAGTAATTGTTAAAATATTACATTTAGTTTTGAAAAATAAAGTATATTTACCATATGCTTCTTGAGGGATAAAGTATGTTGAAAGATATTTCTCTCTCTAAGTAGCAGATGCTTTGAAATTTATTAATGAACTTAGTTTCCAGCCACAAAGTGGACCTTTTGATTAGGTAGTGATTGGAAAGAGAAGTTGGAAACAAAGGAGAATTTGCTAATTCCACAGCATTATGTTGAATTATGGGGAGATTTGAGTTGTTGAGTTGTTCAGTAAATACTGAATTTACCATTGGGGGTTGTTTTAAAAATTAAGGCAGATGACTTGTTTTACCTCTACATATCTTGCCCCCAGCTCCATCTAGTACATAGATGTTTAGGATTGTTGTCTATTGTAAGTGATATGACTCTTCTTCTTCTTCTTCTTCTTCTTCTTCTTCTTCTTCTTCTTCTTCTTCTTCTTCTTCTTCTTCTTCTTCTTCTTCTTCTTCTTCTTCTTCTTCTTCTTCTTCTTCTTCTTCTTCTTCTTCTTTCTTCTTCTTTCTTCTTCTTCTTCTT